>OU015495.1:195036640-195039140 GCA_907164885.2 Dolomedes plantarius
TTCATTACAGATACCTGAACTATTATTCTACAGCACAATATCTCCTTAACTGGGAACCTGACGAAGAGAGATGCGTTCAATATCTTTCTTGGGGTATTGCATCGTAGTTAGAAATTAAGGGAACAACGTTTCAGAAAAACCTACCACCCACTCTAAACCGTAACTATAAGCTCACTAAAAGTCTTTTCCCGATGTTGAGTGGTAATATCAATTTAGTCCTCTTGTCGGCCGTTACCAGTAATGGATAATTCGCTAGTATTAGTCCACGAACATATCAAAAAAGTGATAGCTTCTAACGCGACAGGCACTTGTCTGTAACGTTACTGGCCCATCCCCACCGCAGATTTGTTGGCTTCTTTATTATGCAAGCCCACAATATGCTGCTTCCACACACATGCAGACATATCTGCAGTAAGCACCCCCCCCCCCCCCGACTCCGCTTGACACATTGGTGGTCGATTAGTCACGCTCCTCCCAAGCGATGTGTGAAGGAACACTAGACTGGTCTTCCAGGCATTCCCCCATTTAGAACCCCCCCCAGGTCCCTCGTGTCTCTTTGATGATCTGTGCAAAAACCGCTCGATCGAGAGATCGCTGCAGAGCAAACTGCCCCATAAATCTCTGGTTTCCCCCCAGAATTCTGTGCAGTGCAGCTGTGTGTGGACGCAGTGTGAGGTGGACCAAAATAACTCCCCTAACGCCAGCCTTGTCCCTCGGACGAGCGGGGATCGAACCCACAATCAGGCAACGGCGGGCGGCATTCAGAGAAAGCCCGTTGGCCATTACTACTGACCCTCGGATATCGAAAAAGTATTATGCATTACTATTGTCAATCTTGCCGTGTACACTAATGGCGGCTGTGCACGTAAAATCTGTCGTGGCTGCAATGTCCTCCAAGTTCTCAAAATTACCTCTGGAGTGCGGGGGTCAGTTGCCATACGTACTCGGTTCAAAATTACGAGACTGGTTCCCCTTTGGCCATGTCGGACTCCGACCCTCGCTGGTGTCCAGTCAAACAGGAGCCGCAGCTTCATCGTCAAAGCCCTTCGGGACTTGATCTGATGTTGCTGTCGGTCAAGTGGCATAAGCAACAACAACACAGCAACAACAACATTTCAATCTTACGAGACGAATAAATATGTTGAAATATGTTATTTTAATTTTTTCAAAAATACAGTGGTACCTCGACTTACGAGTTTAATTCGTTCCATGACGAAGCTCGTAACTCGAAATACTCGTATCTCGGAACACATTTTCCCCATTGAAATGAATGGAAATGCCATTCATTCGTTCTGGGCTCCCCCAAAACACCGCAATTTTTTTGTTACATGTTTTTAAATAAGAAAAACGTGCTTATAAACGACAAACATTGTATAAAAACGCAATACAATAGAATGTACTGCAATAAATTTGTTTTATTAAGTGTAATGTACAACATTTACCTTGGAGATCAGACTTGAAGATGCTGATGGAAGAGGAGGAGAAAGGCTGAACTGAAAAATTAAATCTTATTCGTTGATTTTTGATCTTTTCGCCCCGCTTTCCTCACTTTCGCTTTTATTACCAGCTACTCTCTAGTGAACGAGTGAGACACGGAAGCTGGGCGATTGTTGGATCGTTCACTGTGGCTGTAATGTCCAGATTCTTCTTTCTGAGAATTCGAAGAACGTTTTCTCAGAATCCGTAGAAGGGGGAGAGCTTGCGATCCTAGGACCAAGCTCATCCCATCAGGATATGCTTCTTGTGTACTCATTTGATGAGCACGTAACATGGCATTCGCTACTCAAACTAGCTGTGGGATATCTGAAGCTTACTCGTAACCCGAATTTTAGCTCGTAACTCGAAGCAAAAAATCTACCGAGAGAATGAACATTTTCTCAGAATCCGTAGAAGGGGGAGAGCTTGCGATCCCAGGACCAAGGTCATCCCATCAGTATATGCTTCTTTTGTACTCATTTGATGAGCACGTAACATGACATTCGCTACTCAAACTAGCTGTGGGATATCTGAAGCTTGCTAGTAACCCGAATTTTAGCTCGTAACTCGAAGCAAAAAAATCTACCGAGAGAATGCTCGTATCTCGAAAAACTCGTAAGTCGAGGTACCACTGTAACTATTTTTTCTCCATCCACTTTTTCCACCTTGCACAGACTTAAAAGAAATTTACCGCTAGATGGCGATCGAGATTATTGTTTTTGAATGACCATCATTGAGACAAATCATATTGGCGAGACAAATCATATTGGCGACAAATTATATTGGCGATGATGGTTCAATGGACGCCGTGATATGTTCGTCATTGGAAGAGACGAATCGTGGGTCAGTAGCCGCAACGGACGATTGTGAGAGAGGAGACATGCTTTCTCCCTTCCGCCATTTAGCGATGTCGATGGGCACTAATCGAATCGCATCAGGAATATCTAGATCCGTAAAGAGGTTAAGGTTTCGAGCTTGTTTGATACATACGAGCTATGATTCTAGGAAAGTCACGGGGGAAAAA
>OU015495.1:195044140-195066640 GCA_907164885.2 Dolomedes plantarius
AAAATATGCCCTTCAGAACAATGTTGCCAACTTTGGGGTTTTCCCCCCTAAATTTGGGGGTAAGTTAGACGAAAAGGGGTGGTTTTTAGGGGCCCCATTTTTTTGGGGTATTTTGTACAACATTTTCTTCTACATTATTTTGTCTATAAAAATATCTGTTATATCTGTTACGATTTATATATATATATATATATATATATTGGCATTTGATTGCATACATTAACCGCTGTATTTATTATAATTTTTTTTTTGTTGGGGGGGGGAATTAATTGCATACATTAACCGTTGTATTTAATTTGAAAGTACTCCGTAGCGAAGCACGTATATTCAGCAAGTATATTATAAAAACTTTAATATTTTAATAATTTTTTAAATATTAATATTTTAATATTTAAAATATTAATATTTAAAAAATTTTTAAATATCAATATTTAAAAATTTAATATTAATTTTTAATATTTTGTACAATCGAGACGCGTTTTTTTTATTACATTATAAGTTCCATACATATTTCAAATGTAAATAAACCTCTATTTCATTATGTAAGTGTGTATTTTCTATTTATTTCAATTTATCTCTCAAACAGGATGGCTATTTGGATCCAGAATTTCTTTTAGGAAGGTCTAGGGCAGTGATTCTCAACCACTGTGCCGCGGCACTTTTGTGTGCCGCCAAATTCTTAAAGTGTACCGCCAAATTTTAAAAATGTATATAGTAAAAATTATAATGCTTTTTTTTAATTACGAGTAAAGTTTGTTTAAATTAAAGAAAAGTACACTGTAAAAGAAAACTGTTGTTTTTACAGTTAAATGCCATATTTTTAACTGTTATCCGTTTTAAGTAAACAACTTTTAAACTTATCTTTTTCTTTGTGTGCCGACAAATTTGGAAATCGCCGCGAAATTTGGAAAGTGTGCCGCGACAAAAAAAAAGTAAAAAGTTGATATTTTCATTTTTAACTTTATTTCTACTGATTAGATATACATAATATATAGCCTATGTCCATCTGGAATAATGTACCTTTCAAACAGTGAAAGAATTTTTCAAATAGGTACAGTGGTTCTGAAGAGTACCCTCCACGTACAAAATCGCTCTCTCTTTATATATGAGTATATATATATATATATATATATATATATATATATATATATATATATATATATATATATATGTATATATATATATGTATATATATATATATATATATATATGTATATTTTTATATATATATATATATATATATATATATATATGTATATTTATATATATAGATATATATATATATATATATATATATATATATATATATATATATATATGTATATTTATATATATATATATATATATATATATATATATATATATATATATGTATATTTATATATAATATATATATATACATATATATATATATATATATCTATATATCTATATATATATATATATATATATATATATATATATATATATATATCTATATATATATATATGATGTATGTATATTTATATATATATATATACACGTATATATTACATTATACAAATCGTTCAAATTTCTGGATATAGATGGCAGCATCATAGATCTTACGTATTAGACGTTGGCCAAAAGGTGGTGGGGAAAGCAAGTACGGAGGCGCTTCGTAGAGGTTGGCAACACTGCCTTAGAAAGTGCACTGGAGTGCACCGTCACAAGTTCTATATTCAACCCCGAACAACCTGTTTGTTTATCACTCGTCAGGACAACTGTTTTTTTAAAAGCAAGTTTTCTTTTCGTTTAAATTTAACATCCCTTAACTCGGCACAATTGTCTATCGTAAACAGGGCCCGATTTAGAAAATTCTTGACTATAGGCACAACTCGGGATGGGGGGGGGGGGGGGGGGGGGGTCCCTAACACTGATGTGAGCGTAAAATTTCCAAAATTGGCTCACAAAAGAAATAATCATGAATCATTGCGAAAGTACCATTTTACCAAGAATTGGCTATTTGAAGTGTAGAAGCCTAGAGCATTATCAAATAGCAAAAAGCAATACAACATATTACTTTCATCGTTAAAACACCAATACAATGCAACCAGAAAATCTTATTAATCCCTTATATACAATAAAACATACATATGATGAACCAATCAATCGAATTTGGAAGGATATATTTAAAAAAATTGCTATTAAAAAAGGTAAAATAAAAAAAATAAAAATTGAATTGGGAATTTTTTTCTTTTAAAATAAAATTTTTTTTGGGAGCCCCTAGGCCCGAGCCTACTGAGCCTAATAGAAAATCAGGGCTTGATCGTAAAGTAATTTTATCTTCCTCGACTACCAATTTTTCGAGTTCCCTTATTCAAGTGAATCATAGTCTTCACTGGAGTTAAAGCCTTTGGCCCGGGTATTCCGAAAACAGCCATAAAGACGGTGTCTCTCTCTCTCTCTCTCAACCAGTGGCGTAGCGAGGGGGTCTATCATGCCCCGGGCGCCACTCGCAGAGGGGCACTAAATGGTCCCCAAGACCAAGACCATGGGGGTCGTCAAAAAGGTATCGTGCCCCGGGTGCCAGTTATACTCGCTACGCCACTGCTCTCAGCCAAAAAAAAATTAAATAAATAAATAAAAAAAATTCTAAGATTACCTTTGGAAAGTAAATACAGTGGAATCTCGATCGATCGTTTTCGGATCCATCGTTTTCCCGTATGTGTCGTTCATTTTATCCAGTCCCAACGATCATATTTCTTTGTTATGTTTCCGCATCTATCTTTTTCCCGCATTTATCGTTCATTTCAATCGGTCCATAGAGAAACGATAGATCGAGATTCCACTGTAATTATGATTTAATAAATGAAGTTAACCCAACCAAGTAGACCCAAATTAACATTTTTTAGTTAAAAAAAAAAATAGAAACATTTTCGAAAACAGACATTCGTAAAAGTATATAGAGCATAAATAAGCTCCATTTTACGGGGGTGGAAACTCCTACTTCCGTTGATGGGGAAGACAACTAAGGCAGCGCTTCAGACTTTAGGAATAAATTAATAAACACGAGCGAAATTCCAACGTTTCCTTCAGCACAATAAACCATGGCTTTAAAATTTCACGAAGCTATTGACATAAACGCAAAACGATGAAATTATGAGAAAATAATTTGATGAATTATGAGAAAATTATGAGAAAATAATTTGAGATCTCCCTACTGATACCGCGGGAATCATACCCGCTAAATTCCAATCCCCCCCCCCCTTTTTACGAGGGTGTGTGTGTCAAAAGTGCTGGACGCTCCCTTTGTTTACATTAAGGCAGCATCATCTGTTGGTTTCGGAAACAAATTCTAACACCACTCCCTTTGAAGAATTCAGAAGGAAATTAGAACTTCAATGTGATGTTAGGCCAATGTGATGTTAGGCGTGTAGAATTTGAAATTGTAATTATAATTGTATCTTATGCCAATAGATGGCAGTGTGTTTAAAATGAAAAATGTTCTACCAGTAAATGTGTATTTCTTGGCCAAGAGCCAGAAGGCAGTAACGATTAATGTCGAATGGAATAAATTGTTTTCTGTTTTAAAGGAAATTGATCTCATTATTGAGAAGTTTTTTATTGTGTATTTTATATGCTGAAGAAAATTAATTTACCAGTTGAAGTATATAAAAGAATTTCGAATCATGAGAAGAAATTATGGGGTTAACAATTTCGAATTGAAGTTAAAAATCAACAGAATTTACAAGGATAAGTTACAATGTATATTACTGCGTCTACATATAAGACCAGAGTAGATTTCTCGAGGAAAAAGTACTGTTAGGGGTGAGTTGCAATTTAGGAAGGTTGGTCCAATCGGCTTATTAGTGGACCCTTCCACAAAACATTTTGAGCCTCGAATTTCGAAACATTTCTAAATATAAAATACACAAATGATAAAAAGTTTTATGTTTAATTCCTCCTCATTCTTTCCTTATAAAAAAAATTATTGTTAGCTAAAAAGCGTTTATTTATTTATTTATTTTTAATTTCCATTTGGAAGAAATCACCATCATAAGTTACTATCTTCAGTTCTTCAATAGTTTCAGAATTTGACCTTGAATGGAACCTAACCCATTAAACTGTAATCATATTCTTTGCGTATTTATAAAAACAATATATACAGCACAATATAATATTAATGATCCTTAATATATCCTTATTAATATTATTGATTTTATATTATATTATTATAAAATATAATAATATTTTATAATAATATAATAATATTTTAAATAATAATATTTAAAATATTATTATTTAAAATAAAATTAAATATTAATATATATATATATATATATATATATATATATATATATATATATATATATATATATATATATATATATATATATATATATATATATATATATTTAATAATATATATTTTATATATTATTATT
The DNA here is from genome assembly GCA_907164885.2 of Dolomedes plantarius. Taxonomy (NCBI): domain Eukaryota; kingdom Metazoa; phylum Arthropoda; class Arachnida; order Araneae; family Dolomedidae; genus Dolomedes; species Dolomedes plantarius. The sequence continues at coordinate 195,048,548 of OU015495.1, forward strand.
ATTTAAAATATATATATATTTAATAATATATATTTTAAATATTATTATTATTTAAAATATATGTTATTATTTATAATTATTATAATAATATTTTTAATTTTTTAATATAATATTTTTATATTATATTATTATTTTATATTATTTATATTATGATCCTTAATTTATCCTTATTAATATTATTGATCCTTATTAGGTTTCAATTGTCAGCTACCTTCACTTATAAGCGTTCCGGTGTCGTTGCGGCACCGCAGTTGCGTGCCACAACGACACCGGATCGCTCGTGTGCACCGAGCCTGAGGCAGCGTTCTGTCACCAACCTTCCTTTTTCTGAAAAAGAGAGAACCTTTTCTGCGGTCATTGATTTACAACTGTCTGAGTGGATCATTTCTCACTGGGATTTGCACAGAAGGTATGAAAAATACGCTCGAACCCGAACTCATCACCTGTGGGTCATGATCTTGCAAAGTGTTTTTTTTTCATTAATTCGCCAGGGTTAGTAATTTTTATGTGTTTTCATTACCTTATTAAAGTGGTTTTTTTATGCAGATATGGAGGAGGTCAGACATTGCTTGGCTATTGGACGGGTGGGGAAGGTCGGGACTCGAAAAAGATTAGGAAGCTATGCTCCTAGAAGTTAAAATTCAGGCTGCTGGATTCTTAATGTGGTGCATCGTTTGACCTCGTAGATTTTCAACCCTCATGTTAAGTTATGGGAAATCTACTTCTTGTTTTTCTTATACGAGCAACCCGTGTATGATTAACACTAGCTGAAAACCCGTACTTCGCTGCGGAATACATTCAAATTAAATACAAAGGACAATGTATGCAATTAATGCCAAATATATCTATATATATAAAAGAGCTTGTCTGTTTGTTTGTCCGCTATAGAATCATAGACTGTTTCACCCACCGGGACCAAATTCGGCACAGTTAATGTTTTGGACCCGAGAAACTTAAATCAGGAAAAACGAAATTTGGGGCTCAATTAGTTTTTTAAAATTAATTTTTTAATGTTTTTTGTGCCCGATAGAGGTGCATCTACCCCCTGTGGATTCCCCTCGACCAGCTGCGTTAAGAGGGGTGGTTTGAGGATGACGGGGGGGGGGGGGGGTCGAATTCCAATGCACAGGAGAAAGAGGGTTGGGAATGACCTTAAAATCAGACGAAGGTCCGCAGGCTCAAAGTTTCTTTCTTTCTTATTGTTTGTATATCATTTCAGTAGAAACGTGCTAAGCGCATTCTGTCTGGCCAGATGAACATGAAGAGCGGGAGTGCAGCCCAGTATTTTTTTGATGGAATGCATGAAATATTTTATATCTATATATCTACCCGGGCAACGCCGGGCAATAATTCTAGTATATATATATATATATATATATATATATATATATATATATATATATATATATATAAATAATATAACGATCAATGTATGCAATTGATGTAAAAAAGAAACGAAAAAAATCTATTTATAAAAAAATCGTAACGGATATTTTTGTAGACAAAATAATGTAGAAGAAAATATTCAAATTAAATCTAATAGAACATACTAAAGAATTTTTTTTTTCTATGGCTTTATATTAATCCATATTTACAGGCAACACAAACAGCAAAGAACTAAGCATTGAACACATGCATAAAGCACAACAGTGAACAAATTCAGATAAAAGGTATTAAAAGTTCATAGAAAGTTCATCATATCTCTAGCGTCCCAGTATAATTTGGTAAAGTTCTCACTTTTTTGGGCTTCCGGATCAAGTCCTGGACATGTAAGTAAATGATCTGCATTCATATTGCCAGCCCTGCAGATCTGGCATTCACTTAAAGGCATTCACTAAAGAATATAGTGCAGTTAATATAGTACAGTTTGAGGAACATTTATTTTACTGTATTTTAATATTTTTTTGGATAGTTTCAAATCGTCTGCCGCATTAGCATGAAAAAAATATCTTTTTGTCTATTTCGTTGTTATGAACGTGACGCAAAATTAGTTTAAAGTATCACAAAAAGAAAAGAAGCCACATGATCAGCATTTAATAAACTAAATTCTAAAAATTAATCTTTAAATATTCACCAAAAATCAGAAAAGGGAGGTAAAGATTCGAAAAAGATTTTATTCCAAAGGAATTTTTATGGTCTTTCTCGTGATATAAATTTTATAACCCTCGGATTATTATTTTAAATGCAAACTTTAAAGAATGTTACAAAAACAGCTTAAAAATTTAATTTAAAAAATCTAAGAAGAATAATTTAAAAATCTCTCTTAGTGCACCCCTACACTATAAGAAGAATCGCCATGCAAAATTTCAGCCCTTTAGGTCCAGTGGTTTGGTCTGTGCGTTATATGTCAGTCAGTCAGTTACGGAACTGTTATATATACACTGAAGTGCCACTGAATTAGGGATACCTACCTAGTAACGAGTTGGGCCTCCTCTGGCCTTGATAACGGCTGCCACACGACGAGGCATAGATTCAACAAGTTTCTGGAAACGTTCCACGGGAATGGCTTGCCAAATATTGGCTAAAGCTGTCCATAATTCAGTAAGGTTCTTTGGTGCTGTGTGATGGCCTTTCACGCCTTGTTCCAAAACATCCCAAAGATGCTCAATAGGATTTAAGTCTGGGCTTCTAGGTGGCCAATTCATGACAGAGAAGTCAGAGGAATGCTCATCCAACCAGCCAGTAACCAACCGGGACTTGTGAGAGGTACATTTGTCTTGCTGGAAAACTCCATTATCGTGCGGATAACAGAACAGCATAAACGGATGGAGGTGATCACCCAGCAACTCTACGTACCGAATTGCATTGAGGGAGGTTGGTACACGCACCAAAGATCCCAAACTGTGCCACGAAAAAACACCCCAGACCATGATTGAGCCACCATGCCCTTGTACAGTTCCAGCCAGGCATGCAGGATCCATGGCTTCATGAGCCTGACGCCATATTCTCAGCCTCCCGTCGGCGTTAAGTAGTCGGAATCGAGACTCATCACTCCATGCTACTCGTTTCCAGTCCTCTACACTCCAGTCTCTGTGCTCTCTTGCCCAGGCAAGACGTGCAGCCCGATGGCGAGTATAGAGCAATGGTACTCTCGTAGGTCGACGGCTCCCGAAACCCATACGGTGAAGCGAGCGTTGCACAGTCCGTTTACTGACTGTACGACTGGCACCGTCATTAAACTGGGTGCTAATTTGAGGTAATGTTTAGCTTCGCTGGCTACGTACAATACGCCTGAGACGTCTCTCGCCACGCACTGTCAAGGCTAATTGTCCTTTGCAGTTTGCCCGATCGCTAGTTTTTTTTCCACCATCCATGTATTCTTGGTATACTCTTGACACTGTCGACCTTGAAAATCCTAGCTGTCTGACGATTTCGGAAATTAAATGGCCCATGCGTCGCGCACCTACGATTTGTCCGCGATCGAAGGCGTCTAAATCAGGCAGTTTACCCATACTGGCAATTCCAACAACTAATTCAGAACCACCACAGTACGCGCTATATATGCAGTTACCACAGCGTCTCACTTGTGCATACATAGTGCGCAGCGCTACACAATTTGCATAGGCTTTGCTATCCCTAATTCAGTGGCACTTCAGTGTATATAGATTAGCAAAGATAGATATTTTTATCACTCTCTCTTTTTTTACTTTTCTCCCAACACGATTTTTACTTCCATCAGTAACTTTAGTGCTCTATGATATCTTATTAATCACTTAAAAATTTAATTAGAGAAAATCTGAATCTGAAATGAGCAGATTTACAATCAGCATACACAGACAGTAATGACTTGTGCGATTTGAAAACCTCGTTTATCAGGCCCTCGTTTATCCGGAAGAGATTTGTAGACATTATTTTTATTTTATGTTCACATTAGATAATAATTTTTAACTATGATATCAAGAACGTAACTACAAGTATGCCAAATATTCGCTTTTTAGTTTGATTCAATGTACAGTTCCTGCATTGATTGTACAATAAATTATGGTAATAAAATGCATTTTGTTGAGATTAAGAAAGCTTTTACTAGACTTACCAATTCTTTGTTAAGAAATGATGTGAATAGTTGTTTTTTACCATGTTTTTATTACCTTGCTTTCTTGTTTGTTTGTATGTTTGTCCCTTACAAATCTTGCAATCGATTTTTAACTAACTTCCCGACTAGCTACACATTTGAAACTTTTAGAATAGCTCAGAACACGATGACAATGCATTTTTTTAATACTCTTAGCCATCTTTAAGCAGAATTAAATTAATTTTCAGTTAATTTTGATTTGTAGACTTGTGCAGCCATCTATCGGCCGGAATGGGAGCGAAAAGTTAAATGCAAGTTAACTTCCAATTAACTTCATTTCCTTTCAAGTTTATGGGGTAATTCATCAAAAAAATTTTAAAAAAGTATTTATTAATGTATAGAATTGCCAAGTTTATATGATTCAACAGAAAATTTAAAAACATGGTTCGCTACGGAGTACAATCAAATTAAATACAACGGTCAATGTATGCAATTAATGCCAAAAAATATAAATATATATATTTATAATAAATGCGACGATCAATGTATACAATTGATGTAAAATATATATATATGTATATATTTATAAGAAAATCGTAAGGGATATTTATATTTTTTGGATAATATCCAATCGTCTGCTGCATTAGAAAGAAAAAAAAATTTTTTTTTGTCTATTTAGTTGTTATGCACGTGACGATAAATTTATTTAAAGTACCAAAAAAAGAAATCACGTGATCAGCATTTAATAAATTAAATTCTAAAAATAAATCTTTAAAAATTCACCAAAAATCAGAAAATGAAGATAAAGATTCGAAAAAGACTTCATTTTGAAGGAATTTTTATGATCTTTCTCGTGATATAAATTTCATAACCCTCAAATTATTATTTTAAATTCAAACTTAAAAAAAGTTACTAAAACAGGTTAAAAATTTAATTTTAAAAAATCTAAGAAGAATTTTTGAAAAATCTTTCTTAGTGCACCCCTACACCATAGGAAGAATCGCCACGTAAAATTTTAGCCCTTTAGGTCCAGCGGTTTGGTCTGTGCGTTGTATGTCAGTGAGTCAGTCAGTTACGGAACTGTTTTATATATATAGATTATTATATTTTTTAATGTCTTATAAACAATACTATGTAATTTTGTTACAAAACATAGTTTTTTATCGTAATAAACGGTAAGTCTGCTTAGTTAAGGATTTTGTTTTGCTTATTACCCATATTAACCGGATTATAAGGATTGCCTACGGTCCCAGTTAGTCCGAATAAATGAGGTTTTACTGTATTTGAATATTGGAAAATCATAGGTATCACGTGGCAAGTAACGAACGAAAGAAATTTATGACACAGTATGTCTATGAAACGATATTAATTTCTCAATTGAAACAGCATGAATGTTATAAAACACCGAAACTCAATCCAAAATTTGACTGGACTGAGCAATGCGTTGAAATCTTTTCCAAATTAATACATGAATTAACATGGTTTTTCTGCACTATTCTTCTACCAAAAGCATATGTTTGATGAAGACAGTTTTTTTTCCTTTTTCTCACTCCGAAAGTAGATCTTAAATTTCATGAGTTTTTTAAAAAAAACTTTTTATTTTGAATATTAAAAAAAAAAGATATTTCGATTCTGTTATGAGAGGCATCATAAACTTATTGTCTTGTAAATAAAAAAAAAAATAAAAAAATAAAAAAATTTTAGGCACCGCGAACTCCTACATCAATTTTTTGTTGAAAAAAAAATTAAAATAAGTCGTTGACAGTGAGTTATTAAAAAAATACCAAGTGTTAAATTCTCCATAGCTCTACGTGCCGGGAATTGAAGATTTGCGTAGCCAACTGATGCGCAGGTGCAGAAAAACAATGTTAATTCATGTGTTAATTTGTAAGTTTTCCAAAGCATAGCGCGGTCGAGTCAAATTTTGGATTCAGTTTTGGGGTTTACAACATTCGTTTTTAATTGAGAAAATTAATATCGTAGCCCAGCCATACTGTTTCATAAAATTTCATTCGTTTCTTCTTGCCATGTGATAGCTGTGGTTTTCCAATATTCAAGTGCGTTCAAATCACACAAAAGTCATTACCGTCTGTGTATGCTGATTGTAAATCTGCTCAATTCAGATTCCGATTTCCTCTAATTAAAATATTTAAGTGATTAATAAGATATCACAGAGCACTAAAGTTACTTACTGATGGAGGTAAAAATTGTGTTGGGAGAAAGGTTTAAAAAAAAAAAGACTGATAATGGGAAAAAACGGATGAAAAAAAAGATAAAAAATTTCTACCTTTGCTATTGTCACACGACGGTTGCTCGTGTTACATTATCTATATATATAAAACAGTTCCGTAACTGACTGACTGACTGACTGACTGACATACAACGCACAGACCAAACCGCTGGACCTAAAGGGCTGAAATTTTGCATGGCGAATCTTCTTATAGTGCAGGGGTGCACTAAGAAAGATATTTGAAAAACTCTTCTTAGATTTTTTAAAATTAAATTTTCAAGCTGTTTTAGTAACTTTTTTTAAGTTTGAGTTTAAAATAATAATTTGAGGGTTATAAAATTAATACCATGACAAAGATCATAAAAATTTCTTTAAAATGAGATCTTTTTCGAATCTTTACCTCCATTTTCTGATTTTTGGTGAATTTTTAAAGATTAATTTTTAAAATTTAATTTATTAAATGCTGATCACGTGATTTCTTTTCTGGTACTTTAAATAAATTCATCGTCACGTGCATAACAACTAAATAAACAAAAAAATTTTTTTTTCTTGCTAATGCGGCAGACGATTGGACATTATCCAAAAAAATATTAAAATACAATAAAATATATTATTGTACTATATTAACTGTACTATATTCTTTAGTATGTCCTATTACATTTAATTTGAATATTTTCTTCTACATTATTTTGTCTATAAAAATATCCTTTACGATTTTTTTATAAATATATTTTTTTGTTTTTTTACATCAATTGTATACATTGATCGTCGTATTTATTATATATATATATATATTCGGCATTAATTGCATACATTGACCGTTGTATTTAATTTGAATGTACTCCGCAGCGAAGTGCGGGTTTTTTAGCTAGTTATAACATAATCAAGGTCAATGTAGTTCGTATCACTTATTACCTGGCTAAGCACTATTAGGGCCTGTTCACATAGGAGTCCGGTAGCGGAAGCGTAAAAGGAAAGATGGCGCTGAGGCGGAAATAAACCAATCACAGGCGTTAAAAATTTCGTTGGAGGTTTGTCATTGGTTAAATATATTTCAATACTTTAACGCTTCCGCTACCGGACTCCTATGTGAACAGGCCCTTAGAAGTGTTTGCCTTAAACTACGAACGGAATTGAACAAAGTTAACATGACGATGGAATTTCAAATTAAAAAAAAGGGCCAAAAGCAACAAATTTTGAAGAACGGGCGGAAGTCAAATTAGATCAGAAAAATTATAGCATAATCAATCCGCACAAAACCTTATTAATTTACAGCCATTAAATCTATATTAAAGTTTCCTCAAATACTAAGATTTACCTGTTTAATATAGCAAATAATAATCTACACGGATGTGAATTTCAGTAAAGAGATATAACTTATTGGTCATTTGAAATAATGTAACCCATAAGAACCTATAAGGTAAAAAAAATAAATCAATAGTTTAATCTTATGTATGACGAAATTCGTAAAACTACACAAATATAATCGAATATTCAGGTTTTTTAAAAAAATAAACTGTTCAATTTGAGATCTTGAGAAATTTGAATGCACATTTCCAAACGTTGTTGTAGCTCTAAGAATTCTACTAACACTACCTGAAATTATAGCAGCTGCTGATAACACTCAAAGAATAATTTAGCAATTATTTTTCTGACATAACAAATTATATTCAAATTTATTTATTTTTTCTGCTTTTTTCAAGTTTTGTATTTTTAAAAAAAATTTAATACTTTTTATTAAATAAAAACTTTGTAATTAATACACATTTCCTCCAAAATGATCGTTATTCTAAAAGTAGACTATTTCTCATAGAGATACGTTCATTACTTAAGAGTCTCTAAAATTTTGAAAAGGCGCCGTTTTCAAAACGTGCCTCAAGCGGTACGATGGATCGATTCAACCCTGTAAAAGAAGCATACGTCATACATTTGAAAGCAAAATGTACTTTTTAACCGAAACTAACCGAGCTTTGAAATGAGGTTTTTTTTTTTTTTTTTTTTTTTTCTGCCACCGGTGAAAAGTCACCTGTTCCAGAAAACGAATGAAAAGAATGACTATCGTATTTGCAAGCATCCCATCTGTTAGATGTTCTGGAATTCTGCCGCCTAAGTATTTCATCACGCGCTTCTTAGTCACTCCATTTGAATAGCAGTATGTCATGCAGTCATTTCAACAGGAAATCTTTAGCCCAAGCGAGTCCCAAACTGATTAAATATTCTGGGAAACTAACCTCGCTTATTTTCTTAGTCTTTCAAAACAGTTCCCGTTCGGTTTTTCTTCTGAAATTTTGTAATCCAGCCGTGAAAGATGACAATTTTTTTTTTTTTAATGTAACAGAAGGTTGGTTGGTTGAGTTAATTTTTTATGGCGCAAAGTCCACCGAGGGACGAAGCTGCGCCAACTGTATGGTGTTCAAGTAAAACCAAACATACGAAGACAGGCATATAAAATCATGCTGCAAGTAATTTATGTAATATATTCAATAAAAATATAGAAAATTTACAATTAATAAAAGCAAAGAGCATGTATAAAAAGTGAAGATAAATACACAGTAATAAAATCCGCGAGATACAAGATTACGAATGCTAAATTTCAGAGTAAAATCCAGAGGTACGTAAAAAAAAATACAAAAAAATTCAGGTATTCTCTTCTAACGAAACTACCGTGGGTTATTAACATAGGATTACTTATCGTTCCTTACCTCTTTTGTATGTATATATGCTTCTATATATATGTACGCATGTATAAACGCAAAAATGAACTCACAAACTTTTGGTTTTTTTCTCAGATCTGATTACCCTGTAATTGCAAATGAAGCCCTCCAACATTTGATTCCGTTCTGCACAACATATTTATGTAAACAGGCTTTTTCGGCTTTTTGTTATATATATGAAATCAAAGTATAGAAACAAACTCAATGTAGAAGCGGACCTCAGAATAAAACTTTCCAACAAAGAGCCTGACATTGCGGTTCTGGTTTCAAGAGAACCACTGCACCTATCTCATTAAGTAAAAATCATTTACAGAAAGCATATTGTAAGATAGATCTATTTAAACCAATATTTGACCAAGAAATGTTTGTATGAGTTTAATGTATTATGATTTGTAACTTTTAAAATTCTTTTTACTGCTGTTTTTATTCATTTTATGTTTTTTATTCTACGTCCTAAAAAAAATGTTCGTCTCTATAAATGCGCAAGGCCATTTATTAAAATAACCAGCGATACATTTTTACTAATATTTATTATTACGTAGTGCTTATGAGATTATTGTACCAGAAATTAAGTCTCAAAAACGACTTAAAATGTCTAGAGTTGGGATGGGGTCCGCAAAAAGAAATGTTGTTCAAGAGGGGGTCCTCAGACTACGTAAGTTTAAGAACCCCTGCCCTAGTAAGCTATCCAGACTAGGAGAATAGAAGTTGTGAAGTTTAAAATAAATAGTTCTAAAAGCTACACAGCTGGTTATAATATCGTCACCTGATTGCAAGAACTAGGTAACTCGATTCTTCAAGTTCTTGAAGATCTCAAATGTCTACTTCTTGCAGTGAGAAAATACTTGTCGTTCTGTTTGTCTAATTACAACATTAGCCAACAAACGGCGTTAGGTTAGCAGCAAAATGAGTTGTCCAGTTATTGCATTCAATTCTTATGCAATTTAGCTATAAATAACCAGATATCTCAAAAAAAAATTTTTTTTTTTGAGTTACCTAGTTCTTGCACTCGGGTGACTGCAGTGAAATGTTTGAAAACGAGCGCTAGATAAAGTGAAAATGTTGTACCCCATGATTCCTCACCCCTCTACCAATCAGAAGATTGGCTGCGGGGGCGTTGAACCCAAGTGGGTGGAGGGGATCGTCGGGCTGGGAGTAAGTAAGAAACAGACAGAAGGGTCGCTTCTATTAAAGGAATCGGAGGTCTGGCGAGATACATGCAGGCTTGTCTCGCTCCTGGTTAGTAATTATTCGGTAATTAGAATAGGGACAGAGTGAACGTCTCTGAGAGTAGTTTCAGGAGGCCTGGCTAGACAGAGCAGGCTCGTCTCGCCTCCAGTGAATTAATTAGTTCTGTAAGCAGAACAGAGTTGTTTGTAATTGTTATGTTAAATGTTCAACTGTAAATAAATTAATGTTCGTGTCGTTAAGAGAGACTCGTTATTGCTCTACCTCATTTGTCCCTATGCCATAGAAAAGAACCTAAGTGAACCGGTAAAAGAAAGGGGGTTCACAACATGACGATATGAGAAATGGTGAGAGGTCCACGAAGAGAAAAATGCTAAAGTAATAATTATCAATTTTTATTTTTTACTATTTGCATGATTTGCCATTCGCTTGTGAAATAAAGTCTATTGGAGGGACCCTTCTACTTGAATGCCTTTTAGTAGAGGTAATAAATTCAGCGATTTGAGGGTTAATATATCTATTTGATAAAGAGCTTCTCAGTTTTTAAGTAGCAGAATTTTATCATAAACGCGGAAAGCATTCAAAATGCCCTTTTTTTTTCCCTAGAGACTGAATGGATGTTTGAAATGGATCTCGATTTCCCTGGTAATGGTTGTAAAGCAGATATGAATTACTTTTCGAAAGAGAGTCTCCCATGTGAATGTAAAATATAAACAAATCAAATAAACAAAAATTAAAAAGCGAGCATAGGGTATGTATGCGTCTTTGGCTTTACATTAGGATTATTTGTGTGCTTGCATGTACGGTGCGCTGAGCCCTTACTGTAAGTTGTGCTTGTCTTTTCTTTTTCTTTCGACTAAATGTTTCCATGGGGATCTCGGGGCCTTGGGATGTCTTTTGGTCTTACCTGCATCCTTTTCAGAAAGTTCCCCTTGAAGTAACTGATTTGGTTAGGCTCCCTGATGACGAGACCTGTCGGTTACCTCTATGTCTTTTCATGGTTCAGTTCCGGCACTAATACAGAATCTTGCCTCTGGTGCGTGGATGCCCTGAGTGCTTGATTTCTGCTTGTTTTTTGTCTATATTCTTCTTGTATTTATCTAACTCTGTTGGATTATTTATTTTTAGTTATATTTACTCCCATGTGAAGTAATTCACTCTCTTCGCCTCTGAGGTATCGCTGCGCAGCCGAAGGGAGGTCTTAGAGGGTTGAAGGTCCCCATCCAAAAGCAAATCTATAGGTTAAATCATTAAAGGCTTTTTGAAAAAATTCACAGAAAAAAATTCCGAAATGAAATTAATTCTATGCAAAAGATAACTGTTTGTGAGTGTTGGCATTATTATTGGGTATTTTAAGAAGTAGCGTGTTTCTGGTCAGCCCCATCTCCAAATTTCTTATAAGCAATTTTCGGACTTTGACTATCAGCTAGTTCGAAGAGAAGATTTGTAGAGAATGAGTTTGCCAGTTAGCGATTTACCCTTAAATAAAGAAAGAATTGGATCACAAAGAGTGTTCGGAAAATTAAAAAAACAAGTAATATATAAAATTTTTTTTTAGTCAATTCCTACTTAGGTCAACAAAGAAAAATTTGAGTGTGAACTAATAGTAGGAATTGAAAAAAAGGATTGCCTGCCAGAACCTTGCCTACTGTGCGAGATTAGGAGGGGGGGGGGAGGGGAAAGAGAGAGAAAAAGTTTGTCAGGTTGGGGATTCGATCTCGCAATCTACAGGACGGGAGAAGCCCGCGCTACCGCAGTGCTACCGTTTACACAGTAACAAGAGGAAAATTACTATTCAAGAGCAAGAGACGCTCTAGGTCTAAAACTAAAATTGATTAATTAAATTTAATTAATGAATTAATATTTGAAAAAAACTGTATTAACATCAAGTGTCATCCACTACAAGTTTAAAAAAATGTATTTGAACTTGAGTGGATGAATAAAAAGTACTTTTATTAACGATTGAAAATTTGAACAAGATGTATATAGAGAGAGTGTGAACTAATAGTAGGAATTGAAAAAAGAAATGAAAAAACACTCTCCAATTTGCACAGTGGAGATAAGAATTTTTTCAAAATTAAGACCATCGCGACTGGCAGTGAGTTAATCTCATTCTTTCTGCAGTGAAACGTCACTTATTTGCATAAAAATATGGACCATTTTTAAAGATTCCTTTATGTGTGGTAGAATGCAGTCTGATTGTTAAGGTAAGGATTCGTAAGTCATGCCGTCCCTATCGCTAGATAATACGGCGAATATTCCTGCTGACAAAAAGTCGACGCGACAGCGCTCCTACCAGTCCACATCAGGACCGGCGGGGCCGTCACACCAAAGCAACATTTTCTTCTTTAAGTATTATGCTGTTATATTTAGATTTGTCATTGGGTTATGCAATAAAACACAACATAAGTGCACTGTATATAAATAATATCCTATATGTAACACATTACTTCAACTCTGCTTAATACTGTACATAACACTATTTGCACATACACAACACCAACTGCGACACAGTGCACAACCTCATATACATAATTACAACACAGTTGCAATTTATACTTCACAATTAAATTACATTCCAATCTGTTAATTCTAAATTGAAAACAATTGTATAAAATCACATTAAATTATCAATATACTACTGTAAAATATACCTTACGTTACACTGATACATACAATGATACCATATACATATTTACAACATGATGTCGGTATTCATTTTATTTTTAACTCCATTTCACACTATATTATAGCATATTAATGAGCTACCTTTACTGCTTTTCTTATTTTATATGATATAGAATATTAAATTATCCATTCTATTACACCCGGTACATGTTTCAATACATTTACAATAATCTATTAATCATTGCTTGATACATCATATTTCATACAACTAAACATTTCAGTGAACCACACTTTCCAGAACTACCGTTATGCCGTGCCTCATACGCACTTCAGCTATTATTGTTTTGTCTGCACATAGTATATAAAATAATCATCAACATACGCTGCTTAATTTTATATTCACTATAATTACAATATTTTCAGGTTAGTAGCACAATAAATAGCCAAAACAAACCCAACAAGTAACCCAGCAAGAACTGAGCTACTATGACGATTGGGAGAAAGGAATGTGCTCATCCATCAAAATGGAGATCACCTTTTTAATAAAATTTTTACAATAAAAATCAGTAAAGAATTTGTGTTTATCCCAGTATGTTATATCTGTAGGTAAAAACACTCTAAGATGATTAAAGTTGATGCAGTCAAATAGGCAATGTTCTACAGTTTGAATCTCACCGCATGTACAAGTATTAGGTTTATTATGGAATCTGTTCTGATATTCAGCAAATGAACCATGGCCCGTTAACGCTTGATTTATCTTAAAATCTCCTAATAATCTATCTTCTTTAACCTTGCTAAATATTTGGTACGTCTTTCTACCCTTTATCGAATGATCCCATTCATATTGCCAATTTTCAATTTCATTATTTTCTATTTTCTTTTTAATTGCGTTCCTGCTGATTTTAAAATATTTATCTATAGTCTCCTTTTCAGATGCCTCTTTCGCCGCTTTATCCGCTTCTTCGTTACCAATTATTCCAACATGGGCTTTAACCCAATGTAGGAAAATAATCAACTTTTCTTTTTTCAGCATTCTTTTGATGTAAGCTACTTGCTCTCCCTTATACGTGATTGACTTTAGTGCTTCAATCGCACTCCTTGAGTCGGTAAAAATGTCGCTTTTTCTAATATTCCTTTCCCTCATAATTTCTATTACCATTTGTATGGCATGCAGTTCAGCTATATAGGAATTTCCATTTTTTAGTCTTTCCTTGAAGATTTCCTTATTATCTCCTTTGTAGTAAACCACTCCTGCACCAATATTTTCCCCTTTCTTGGATCCATCTGTATAAAAGATGTGATCGGTTTTAGGTGTTTCATCTAATGTCCAATCAATGCTAATTAATTCATCTATATCTTCTAAAATTCTAATCCTAGTTTCAGAATTTTCAGCATTAAATATTTCTTCCTTAATTATTATTTCCTTGTTTTCATCATATAATTTACTTAACAAGTTGATTGCTCTTGCTTTTAAGTGCAGGGGTATACAACCCGCTAGTATATTCATAGCTTCCGTTGAAACCGTTTTGTAACATTTAGTTATCGATAGTAAAGCGGACCTTTGTAAACTATGTAGTTTGTTTTTAAATACAATCTGTTCTTTGTACCAAACCTCTACTCCATAAAGCAGAATCTTTTCTATCACTATTTTATAAATTTGCTTTATAATTTCCGGTTTAATACCCCATGTTTTTCTTGTGAGTCTTATTAACTTATATAATATTTTATTTGTTTTTTCTTTCAATTTCTCCATGTGCTTTCTAAAGTTTAATTTACTGTCGAAAATGATTCCTAAATATTTCAATTCAGCATTATATTTTAAACTCTCCTGTTGCAGTTTTATGGTAGGTTTGATTGTTAAGGTAAACATAAACAGAAAAGGAAAGAAGAAAACCAATACGATTTTTTTCCGGAAAACTTCTACGATTTTAAAATCTAGGCGCTTATGGGTAAAACATTATCTATCTCTAATTTCCCTGTCAATTTATGTCATGTTAACTTAATATATATATATATATATACACCAGAAGTATGCATTAAGATAATGAAAATAAATGCGGACATAGGATAACACCTGAACTCTGGTAAAAACAGGGAATAATTGCGTTATAAGACGCTACTTTATTCTCCTGTTCAAAAACAGCAAAACATGCCTTAGTACTCTCTGAGAGCCGAGCAATTATTTTAATGGCATTCCTTATATAAAAAGGTGAGAGCAAGTGTTCTCGAAGCGTGTTTCATTCGTTTGCCTCACCCATCTAAATGACAAACTCAGAATCGACTGATGATTAATGGCATTGTATAAGTAGTAGGGAAATTTCGCAATCGCAAGAGACGATCTTGGAAATATTTTTTTTCTAGCGTACACCTTTTTCTACGGATATCTGGGCCTTTTTCTCTCAGTCAGTTCTTCTTCCTAGAGTGGTGCATGCATTCTTGAACTTTAAAGTAATCTATAAACATTAAAGAATGCTAAATCCTAACCCATATTCTAATCTATATATATAAAACAGTTCCGTAACTGACTCACTGACTGACATACAACGCACAGACCAAACCGCTGGACCTAAAGGGCTGACATTTTGCATGGCGATTCTTCTTATAGTGTAGGGGTGCACTAAGAGAGGTTTTTGAAAAATTCTTCTTAGATTTTTTTAAATTAAATTTTTAAGCTGTTTTAGTAACTTTTTTTAAGTTTGAGTTTAAAATAATAATTTGAGGGTTATAAAATTTATATCACGAGAAAGATCATAAAAATTCCTTTAAAACGAAATCTTTTTCGAATCTTTACCTCCATTTCCTGGTTTTTGGTGAATTTTTAAAGATTAATTTTTAGAATTTAATTTATTAAATGTTGATCACGTGATTCCTTTTTCTGGTACTTTAAATAAATTTATCGTCAAGTGCATAACAACTAAATAGACAAAAAAAAATTTTTTTTCCTTGCTAATGCGGCAGACGATTGGACATTATCCAAAAAAATATTAAAATACAGTAAAAGAAATGTTCTACAAACTGTACTATATTAACTGTACTATATTCTATAGTATTCTTTATATTAGATTTAATTTGAATATTTTCTTCTACATTATTTTGTCTATAAAATTATCCTTTACGATTTCTTATAAATATATATATTTTACATCAATTGTATACATTGATCGTCGTATTCATCCTGTAATATATATATATATATTTGGCATGAATTGCATACATTGACAGTTGTATTTAATTTGAATGTACTCCGTAGCGAAGTACGGGTTTTCAGCTAGTAAATAATAAAATTAAATCAGGAGTAAATATTGTGTTATAGCTCTGTTTCAACCGAATAAACAGAGTGAATCCGAGTAACGAGCCTGGTGCATGGAGAGGGTTTCTCGAAGGATAGTAACTTTTGAAGAGTTCATACAATGGCGGCTCCAAGGGGGGGGGGGGAATAGGGGAAATTGCCCCCCCCCCCCAAAAAAAAAGTCCGGCGTATTTTTTTTTTTTCATAGCCTAAAATTATATAATCGTAGACCTAATACTTAATGAGTTTAAATTTAAAACGAGACGATGTTTGTTTCTTATATATATATATATATATATATATATATATATATATATATTATATAATTACCCCGAAAGTCTATCCAAAAAAAAAAATTGGTTGTTTTTAGTTTTAATGAATAGTTTGTTCTGTTGCATTTAATAAGTTAAACATAACAATAAGATAAAATCGAGAAAATAACTACTAAAAATACAAAATAAAATAAAAATCATACGTAAAAATAAAAATAAATATAATAATAAAAATAACTCTTAGTAATAATAATTAAAAACTAAATTATTAAGGGTATAATAGTCCTAAAATACGGTAACCATAGTAAGTCTGTAACTGAGAATCAAATATCTCCATGGTTGCAAGTTTTGTGACGTCAGTCATCTTGCTGTTACTTGTTCTTAACTTCCACTCTGTCTAGCGCCAGGCTTGGTGTTCTTTGGTTAAGTTCTTTTATTCAATTTTTTATTCAATTCTTCTGTTTTTGATGGATTGTACGGTATCTGAGTGTGTTTATTGTATAGATCATACTCATCGGAAACAATCCATTGGTTTTTAGACAGTATTGACACCGCTGATGAAGAGAAGCTGTCTAAAACCTCTTTCATACTTTTCTTTTCATGTTGTTTGTTCCTGGCTGCAAGTAGCTTTAGGGCTATTACTGGTTTTCTCTATCATCTATTTCTTATATATATATATATATATATATATATATATATATATATATAACCTTAAGGGCCGCCGTTGCCCCTCCCCCCCCCCAAAAAAAAAAAAAACAAACTCTGGACTGGAGCCGCCCCTGAGTTCATAAAATACCTAAATTTGGCCGTTTTCTCTTTTTGGGTTTGTCTTTAGTTTACTAGACTGAAATAAGTCTCTGAGAAGACTGTTTGGTTGGTGGTGACCATTCATCCGAAAGAAATACGATTAAATGTTCTTATATGCAATTCAGAATTTTCAATATCTTCAATTTTACCTTAAGTATGAATAACGTTAAAGAGCTTAATTATGTATACTTAGGGATTACTTACTTACACACATACATATATATATATATATATATATATATATATATATATATATATATATATATATATGTATATACAGTGGTATGTCGATCCATCGTTCCCCGAGTCATCGTTTTCCCGTATATTTCGCTTATTTCAACCAGTACCGACTATCATATTGCTTTGTTATGTTCCAACATCTATCGTTTTCCCACATTTATCATTCAGTTCAGTAAGTCTCTTGATAAACGGTAGATCTAGATCCCACGATATATATATATATATATATATATATATATATATATATATATATATATATATATATATATATATATATATATATATATATATATATCGATAATTTGTATATTAATACTGTATTAACATTTACTTATACTAAGAAAGTTTTTAAAACCATAATAAATATCTAGTGTGAAAAATTAACCACCCATTACTAATATCTAGTGACAGAATTCTGAAGAACAATCCAAAGAAAGCTTTCCCAGTAACGTGTTTTCTTTTGTTTCGGAAGGCCGAAAGAGATTTTTCAAGTTCAGGAGCTGCATATCCCACCTGTACACGCCTTCCTCCGAGTACCTTACTCGAAGGTTGACCAGCGTATTTGTGACGTAACAGCATATGACTAAAACCGGTTGCTACTGCTTGCGTCACTGAAAACGTATTCCGCGAAAGAATCGTGACGTAGAGTAATAGCTCTATGGTTACCATAACAAATTAAGAAGCGGATTAAATCTGACGCAGTGGAATAAATG
>OU015495.1:195071640-195094140 GCA_907164885.2 Dolomedes plantarius
CTCTAATACATTTACATACGCACAATAATACAAATTTCTACTGATTCAAACTTAAGTATTTAATCTTGAATTTCTATTAAAACATAGCAATACAATTTAACCTAATTATTTTCACAATTATACATTTGTTTACACTAATGCCTATATACTAACTTTTGTGTAATTTCTAAAACCTTATCAAATGTATAAACATTTTTGCAGCTACAATGATTATATAACACTTTAACAATACAATATATTAATTTTTTTTTTTACAAACTTATATTATTAACCATTCTACTTCTTACATACATTTATTTACTTGCAAGACTGTGTAACCGACAACAAAACAACACACAAACGACAACAAAAAAAGTTATTAATTCGAGAGCGGGATTTCTATGCTACTCTAATCCAAAGAGAGGAAAATTCTTGAATTATTTGAAAGAAGGTGGCAAATCAAACAAAAATGATATCATTAAAATTATTCTTTGAACACAGAAACATTACTTCATAAAGTAATGAGCAGTAATAAATTCTGATTTTTACCATGTTTTCATTAACTCGCTTTCTTGTTTGTTTGTTTGTTTGTTTGTGTGTGTGTGTGTGTGTGCGTGTGTGTGTGTGTTTGTTTGTTTGTTTGTCCGATACATATCTTGCAATCGATTTTTAACTTCCCGACTAGCTAGACATTTGAAACTTTTAGAATAACTCAGAACACGATGACAATGCATTATTTAAAATACTTTTAGCCATCTTTAAGCAGATTTGAATTCATTTTCAGTTAATTTTGTTTTGTAGACTGGTGCAGCCATCTATTGGCCGGTGCGGGAACGAAAAGTTAACCGCAAGTTAACTTCCAATGAACTTCATTTTCTTTCAAGTTGATGGGATAATTCATCAAAAAATTTTTATAAAAGTATTTATTAATACATAGAATTGTCAAGTTTATATGATTCAACAGAAAATTTAAAAACATGGTATATAAAAAGTTCTTTTTACCTTGTAATTATTAAATTATGAATCCCACGAATGGATGGAAATATTTAAATGAAATATTCAGCGTCCTTCCTTGTTTCATTTTGATGCAGTATTTAAATTAGGTTGATTTTTTTTTTCATAAACAGCGAATAACGCGTGGCCTGGCCAGTCACAGGTATTAAAGTGAAACCTAGATGCCTTGGCCTTTTGTTGACAGCAAGAAAATGAATTATCACGAACTGGGGAAAAATGAGTTTAAAGCATGCTCTAGAAATTCTGTTATCTTATTGCCTTGTAAGTTTTTACTACTGAATAGTACTATGATCAAGAAATTACCCCAAAAATATTGTGTATACTTTGTATATTTAGGGAATAGAAATTTGTTATTCAAAAATTTTTAACGTAGGATTACGTTCCTCAATAACGGTCCTCCGGAAAGAAAAAAAAAATTCAGAATCCGTCGCGAGTTATAATTTTGGCAGCGCGCCAAACCCAGTAGCAGTAAACAGTTAAACAGAAAAGTACCAAAAAAAAAGAAAGAGGACGTTGATAAACCGCGGTAGTTTCGTTAGAAGAGACTACCTGAAATATTTTTTTGCTTATCAAAATGACAGATACTGAATATTCTTACTGAGTCATACATTAATGGGAAAAAATGACATTTTTTTACTGAACATTATTGGCTTACATTACGGACATAACTATATAATTTTAATTTGCAATGATTTGTTTAAGGTTGGGAAGTTAATTTCTTGCCGTCATAATTTACTCTGGTGGAGAAAGGGGGCGTCCATTAATTACGTGAGGCTTTTAGGGGGGGGGGGGGGAGGGAGTCGAGCTGAATCTCACCCAGTCTCACGTGGGGGGGGGGGGGGGGGGTCTGGGCAAATATCGCGTAATTTTTTTTCCGCAAGAAACAGTATAAAATTGCGAGAAAACTGGGTTATATTAAGTAAAACATGTTTCCACACTAAAATATGGCTAAATCCTACACAATAGTTCCAGTAGTCACTCTTGAGACCACACATGAGTCCCCGTGGACTGAATTAGAATGAATATTCGTTTACGAATTTTAGTAGTTCCTATTTAAGTAGTTTATTGTTCGATTTTCTCACTGTGATTCTAGACTACTTTCTTAGTAGTCTTAAATACTAGTCTTAACTAGTCTTAAATAAAAACAATTAAGCAAATTATGTTTTTTTTAAAATAAATCCGACGCAATCAAGCACAGATTAACGTATTTACTCTAAAAATACGCATTTTGAAAAATCTCACGTGAGATTAGGGGCGGGGAGGAGGGGGGTCGAGCCAAATCTCACGACATCTCACCAGGGGGGGAGGGGGTCGAAAAATCGCCAAAATCGCCTCACGTAATTAATGGACGCCCCCATATCATACAACTTATCTGTCCGGAACTCACACGGTTCTGAGTTCGAATCCTGTCACGTTTTTTTCTAGAGTGTGGGTAATAAACTACAAGAGAGTTTGCCAGAAGACAGAAAAGTTACAAGCACCTGCGGGTAACACAAAAATGTTAATAAATATCCAAACAATTCTCTCTTATTTAGATACAAAAAGACCCACTTTGTAGTTTGAGAATTGTGTTCTATTCATTGAACGAGCCAGTGTTAGTTGTACATAAAAGAAAACATTCCAAACTTTCAGTCACGTTGCTGAAAGTCATACAATTAATAAAAATACTTTATTAAACAGAGGCAAAACCTGCTACTATATTTAGTTAATAATGGGATATTTTATCCTACATTCAAGGCCATTTAAGCCAAGTTGGAGAACAGATGAAGATAAAAATAAAAAGACAAAAGTGCAGTGAAGTTCAAAAAAGTAAAAGACAGGAAAACCTGCTTAAAATGCACAATAAACTGAAAATCCTGTTTTCTGGAATGTGACCGCTGTGGGGTGGTAGAAGTTGAAGTTCAGACTTTGAAAACTGCTAACAATAGGTTTTTCCAATCTTTTTTTTCCCCCTTAGAGATAAAACTTTTCCCAGATTTTCTGGTTTTATGAGTTAAGACAGTTTAAATTAGCACTAGTCGTGGATTTTTGAAACTGCAACATTAAGTAATCTTTGAATGTTATAATTTATTTTGTTTATGTGAGCCCAAGAAATATTCTCTTAAGATGTTATTAAGAAGTAGTTTCTTAGTATGTTAACGATTGTTTAGAGCACATTTAGATATTCAATTTTAAATTCATATAATTATTAAATCACCCATGAGAGGGATTTAAGGAGAAACTGTCCTGGTAGACGCGATTGTACATTATATTATTTCTCCATATTATATTAGTAAAAAAATATCAATCCAGTGTTGTACGAAAATATTGGATTTCATTGATAAAATATTTTCATGGTTGATCAATGAAAATATATCCAACCCATAGTCAGTATTGTTTCTAAAAGTGGTGTATACTAAGAAAAAAGTAAGTCTCAAACACGTTGATACATTGGCTTGAAATACTGCATTCATTTATTCTGTTGACAGTATTTTCCAGAGAGGAAAGTTTGTTTAGAAATGTTTAAATTAAAATGCTACTTTTTAAAACCATTTCTTGCGATCCTTTAATAGTATTGGAAAGCAAATTGAAAAATTAGATTAGTAGATTGAAAGATATTTATGATAAAAATTTATTATTAGCAAAATTAGGTTGAATTCTATATTTTAGCTTGGTTTTCCTAGCATGTCACACAAATGCTGTTCTCTATAGGAACCATCCCTTTCTAGGATAGATGTAGGTTTTCTATATTTCAAAACTTAACCAAATTGATACAATGAAGTCTTTTAACGTAGGATTACGTTCCTCTATCACGGTCCTCCAGAAAGCAAAATTTCAGACGCTAAAACTGTCCGTCGTCGCGAGTTATAGTTTTGACAGAGCCAAACCCAGTCTGTATCGCTTGGGCAAGTAGTAAACATTTAAACAGAGAAGTATCAAAATGCGTCAAAATTTATATACAGTGGAATCTCGATCGATCGTTTTCGGATTCATCGTTTTTCCGTATGTGTCGTTCATTTTATCCTGTCCCAACGATCATATTGCTTTGTTATGTTTCCGCATCTATCGTTTTCCCGCATTTATCGTTCATTTCAGCCGGTCCCTTGAAAAACGATAGATCGAGATTCCACTGTATATATATATATATATATATATACACACACACAACACATACATACATATATACATATAAAAGAGGTAAGCAACGATAAGTAATCCTACGTTAATAACCAGCAGTAGTTTCGTTAGAAGAGACTACCTGAATTTTTTTTTTTTCTTTTTGAAATTCTGTAGAATACATATTACTTGCATATACAGAACTACGGAGCGTAAATTTACTTCTGTCAGATTTAACAAAAGAGTAAATTTTTCCACTCAAGAAATTACCTGGTAAAATGCAACATTTTTACATTGTAACAGGAATTCATTGTCATCTAAAGCTGCTTAGCTTCGAAAAAAAAAAAAAATGCCGAAAACGTACGTTTAATATCATCTGACTATAATATTTTTCAAAATATTTTTGAATTAACCCGAGTTTAAATTTGATTAACATAAAGCATTAATCGCTCAGTCTAAAAAAAACGAAAACAGTGGGAAAATTGCTTGCTCAGAGCTATATCAAAGAAAGTATGTTATACAGAGGCTATTCGCACATTTTTTAGACGATTTTGGTAAGCGGTATTAAAAAATCGTTTGCTGCAAAAGATATAATTGCAATTGTACTATGTTTTTAAAAGTCAAAATTATCGTCTGCGGCTTGAAAGTTTTGTTTTTATTCAAAATGGCGTTTTTAACAAAGCAGTGGTTCGAAGGCTACATTTATGCTCTTTCCAAAGAGAAATATGCATACTCCGTTATCCAAAAACGATGTGAGAGTCATGGTTTTGTGATATCTAAAGCGTCGATAGGTAATATCGTCAACAAGAAAGGAAAAAAAAACGTCAAATTGGAGCCTCAAGTGGGACAAAAATTCCAAACAAGTATCCAAGGAAAAAACGGACATCTTCGACTATTGTAAAGGTACGTTGTTTAATGTTAAAAGAAAACCCCCCTAGTCGAAGGACAGTTGCAAAATCATTAAAATGCTCGGTGTCCACTGTAAACAAAATGATAAACGTTGATTTAAATCTTAAGAAAGCGAAAAAACGCAATGTGCATCGTCTTCTTCTAAATCATATCGCTGAACGCAGGACACGCTGCAGAATTCTATACGAGAAACACTTATCCAAAGCAAAATGGAAAACAATTGTCACAATAGATGAATCATGGGTGTATTTAAAGATTGCAACAAAGAAAGAGCCATTTATTATCATAAAAGGGGAGAAAAAAATGTAAGTACATGGTTCAAAGAATCGAAAGAAAGTTTTTCTAAGGGATTCAGGATTGTTGCTGGTTTTTCTTATAATGGCAAGTTAAAAATAAAGAGAGTGGAAAAAAGTGTCAAGATTAACTCCAAATACTATCAGGAACATATTTTATTGCCAATTTTTCTGAATGAAATACCATCGCTTTACCCACAGTGCCATCAATTTGTGAGACTCCCTCAGGACAAAGCTAGCAGTCACACATCAAAATCCACTGTAAATTTCCTAAAAGAAATGGAACAAAAAAACTGGTATCAAGGCCATACCCTTCACTGATATCCCTACTAAATCTCCCGATGTATCACCTATGGATTTTTGTGCTTTCGGACTTTTAAAATCTGCATTATCCAAACGTCGTCCCAAAACCCTTACAGGACTCTGGAAAGCTGTTCAGGAGGAATGGGATAGAATACCTCTTCTGACACTTCAAAAGGCATCATTATCCTGGAAATTGTTGTGTCGAAAGATAGTTCAGAATAAGGGATGTCAAATAGAACATTTAAAACACCAGAATTTTATGTAATTTAGTTTTGTGAATACAATATACATCGTCTAAAAAATGTGTGAACAGCCTCTGTACCCCATGCGAACAGAAAGATAAATCATTCAGAAATAAACCATTCAAAAATTAAACATTCACTTTTAGGAATTTTCTTATTCTCATGAAGAGAGGGTTATCGATGTTTCATTCATATTTCATTTTTAAAATTCATTACCTTTCTTTAGGGCAATATTTTACGATAAATTAATTTTTTTAACTCATCGTAGACAAGAATTAAAAAGCCTGGGAGAGGAAAAAAAAAAGGTTCATTTGCATATTTTTCATTAATTATTCACGGTTGAATTTCGGAAGGAAGAGCTCACAGTATGTATATATATATATGTGGGAGTAAAGAGAAAATTAAATTTTCCATGAATAACAATCTAAAATTGAATAATTACGCAAGGCAGGAAGCTTCTTCGGAAAGCCGAAGTGGATTTTAATAATTCTTACAGCGATGGCCGCTTATTGATTTCTGAGGGCTGAAGTTACGGCTGGGGTGCAACATAATTAAGGGAAGACACCTGATTCTTAAATAGAATGCGTCTCTTATGACACTCCCTCGGTAAAGTCGCGAATGTTTATATCGGAGAAAATGTTGTTTTAATTATTATTTTGGACAAATATTAACTTTTATGTTGTAGCTGATTAATTTAGTATATTGCAGTTTGAATATGGCATTTTGTCATGTCTTTTCACTACTAAACTCGGTGTTTAAGCATGTATTTTAGAAAATTTTTGAAACATTATTCAGACTTAGGGCCTGTTCACATAGGAGTCCGTTGCGTTGCGTTAAGGAAAATATGACGTTGAGACGAAAATAAACCAATCATAGGCGTTAAAAATTTCATTGCTAATCGTTTGGAGGTTTGTCATTGGTTAAATATATTTCAATACTTTAACGCTCCGCAACGGACTCCTATGTGAACAGGCCCTTAGGCCTTGTTCCGTCGAGCATCAGCAATGGTCATTCATAGGCGGCAGCACTGACCTAGTAATTTCTTATTTTTGTAACGGTTTGTGGCAGCATCTATTTTTTTAATCAGGAATCTGTTGCACGTGTAGCGAGCAGACGGTTTTAAACGGCTTCTGCTCAATTATTCTGTTTTTTGATGTATTCTCTAAAGTGAAAGGTTTGGGTGATGTCTGGGGAAAGAAAGATATTCTTCGTCATTGATCTGTAAGCCAAATCGTAATTTATATTCTTTATGCTTATTGGGTTTTTCCTTTCCCCAACGTTGATCCATGCAATATATTCAATTAAATTATGTAATTGTATTCTATTAATTGGCCAAGTGTATTCTATTAAATGTGCAAGTATATTCTATTAATCGCGAAAATGTATTCTTTTAATTATGCAAAAGTATTCTATTAATTGTGCAAGTATATTTTATTAATCGCGAAAATGCATTCTTTTAATTATGCAAAAGTATTCTATTAATTGTGCAAGTATATTCTATTAATCGCGAAAATGTATTCTTTTAATTATGCAAAAGTATTCTATTAATTGTGCAAGTATATTCTATTAATCGCGAAAATGTATTCTTTTAATTATGCAAAAGTATTCTATTAATTGTGCAAGTATATTCTATTAATCGCGAAAATGTATTCTTTTAATTATTCAAAAGTATTCTATTAATTGTGCAAGTATATTCTATTAATCGCGAAAATGTATTCTTTTAATTATGCAAAAGTATTCTATTAATTGTGCAAGTATATTCTATTAATCGCGAAAATGTATTCTTTTAATTATGCAAAAGTATTCTATTAATTGTGCAAGTATATTCTATTAATCGCGAAAATGTATTATTTTAACTATGCAAAAGTATTCTATTAATTGTGCAAGTATATTCTATTAATCGCAAAAATGTATTCTTTTAATTATGCAAAAGTATTCTATTAATTGTGCAAGTATATTCTATTAATCGCGAAAATGTATTCTTTTAATTATGCAAAAGTATTCTATTAATTGTGCAAGTATATTCTATTAATCACGAAAATGTATTCTTTTAATTATGCAAAAGTATTCTATTAATTGTGCTTTTGTAATTATTTCGTTTAAATTCTAAATAAATCTTAAAAATCCTTACAGTCCACTAAATCCATAAATCTCACAGGCCTAATCTTCGAACTTTATTTTCATCTTTCAGAAATGCAACAGATGTTCTTCGTAGTGGCTTGATACTTCTTTAAAAATAACATTAGCCGATAGATTAACAGAGCTAGCAATGTTTCTTTTCAATAGATAATTTAATCTTGGTGTATGCTTGTGATGATAATATACTTTGTATTCACCGGCACCAAAAATAGCGAGAAACGCACGTCCCGATTCCCACAACCCCCTGTTAGTGAAATAACTTTGCGAAATGCTTTGAAATGGGTTTTAACGCTCATTTAAGGCTGCTATGTACTAAGAAAAAAAATCGTATTTCCCTTTTCCTCTTCTTGCAGACTCTTGTGGTGGGAGGAGTCCAGTTGACAGTTCGAGAATTCCACCCCCCTTAGGATTGACATTTTGAGGGATTGAAATGTCTCGCTCTCTATAGGGGGGGTTAAGTGCTACCCCAAATTTTTTGTTTAAAATATATTTTTTTCAACTATTTACAGGTACATAAATGCTGATAATCAAATAAAATTGGTATTGTCAGATAGCCTGAACTTTTCCGCAAAGCGCTACAGGATTCCTTTTATAAATTTCGTCCACCGAAGGAATTTATGAGCGTTTAAAACCCACTATACCAGATTTTTCCCCGAATAATTTAAATTTTAAAATATTAATTGGATTTTTTTTAAAAAAGAAAAATGTGCACAAATGTAAAATTTCTTTCTCTATGACGGAGTACAGTTAAAAAAAATTTTTGAATCCAAGTCAGCAATTCGTGGACAAATTTTCTCCATAGGTTAACATTGAGGTGAGCGAATCCAATGGGGTTAGTACATAGCAGCCTTAAACACTTTCTGATTCCTATCGCTTGACTTAATGACGTAATGACGTGCTTGACGTAATTCAGCTCGAAAGTATGATGGCATGGAAGACTAGGAAAAACAACATTCAACACAGTCATGATAAACTGAGTAAAATAAAATATAGCCTGAGCGGATGATGTACAAGGATTATTGCATGATGAATGTGTTCAAGACTATAATTATAAATCAGCTGAATTTACTTTTATTGTTATTCTAAGAATGGGTTTCAGAAGTGGACAAAATTATTGCGTTAAACAGATATACATGGCATGCAAAAAGCAATGACAATACGTTATGAATTATCGCCCCATCGAAATTCAAACAACGCTCTATCAGATACCATTCGCAAATTACCTCCATCAGCACTTGATCACCTGGCTATTGAACCTACTTTTAACTTGAATACTTTCCGCTTTTAATTCGCTAAATTTGACGTCACTTTGCCCGAAAACATGATGTTTTAGATGACTAGAACAAAGGAGTAATGGAAGTGTCAAAATAAATCATAGAAGAAAATAAAATATAAAGAGCAAATGTCGTTCAATATCCTAATGCAAAACGAATTCTTTCAAAATTTTAATATACTGAGTTTTACTTACTTTTCCATCATGTACACTGTTACTATGAGTAACAAATTTGAAGTGAATGTTGCGATGCGAATAAAATTAAGATTTGAATTATTATTTGACGTAAATTAAAAGGGTACATAAATCAATATTACCCGTGATCAATATTGCCGTGATCATTTATGGGCAATTAATCACGGTATATTGCCCATAACTATGATTTAAAATTTTATAATATTACCCCTACTTAAATAATGCACACGTAGCTTCTCATACTATCTCTCTATTGCCTGTCTCTCACTATCAGTGTGTGTGTGCGTGTATGTGTTGGCCTACACTGTTGATATCTAATTTGAAATTCATAAAACATACTATTGTAGAACATTTTTGTTTCTTAAATATGGCCACTGGAATTAAGAGGTATGTTTGTGGCTGATGACAGTAGAGCGATATTTGCGGCATTTCATATTTTCCGTGAATGATCGACTGTAATATTTCATAGTAATAGGTTTGCGATGGATGATTCATAGGAAACTGACCTCTAACAATAAGCTATATTTACTTACACACACACACACAAATATATATATATATATATATATATATATATATATATATATATATATATATATATATATATATATATATATATATATTATATATATATATATATATATATATTATATATATATATACACTGCTGGCCACCCAAATTGCAACACCAAGAAAGACAAGAGATATCACAACAAAATTTATTTTGTAGATAACATGTTGACCAAGTATCAAATGATTAAATTTATAGACTTCTGTGAAGTGTGGTTCCTGCAAAAATCAGTAGCCAGAGTAGCCGCTATTGTTGGAGATCACCGCTGCCACACGCTTCGGCATTGATTCAAAGAGACTTTGGATGAGTTCTTGGGGTACAGCAGACAAAGCAGCTTCCACACGTTGCCAAAGTTGATCTGCTGTGGCAGCTGGGGATGGAATCTGGGTCAATCGTAGAGCAACCATGGACCACATGCTTTCTATCGGCGAAAGATCCGGAGAGCGAGGCGGCTAGGGAAGCAATTCAATCTGGCGATTGACGAAGAACCATTGGACAATGCGTGCCACGTGTGGTCGCGCATTATCCTGTTGAAATATGGCTGTGGGCAAGCCCTGAAGGTAAGGAAGAACAACTGGGTCCAACACCTCGGAGATGTAGCGCTGGCTGTTTAAAGTACCGGCAATGCTTACTAGAGGTGTGCGAGAGTGATATCCAATACTGCCCCATACCATAATACCCGGTGCAGGACCAGTGTGGCGGTGCATAAGGCAGCTGTTCAGCATCCTCTCTTCACGGTGTCTCCAGACTCGAATGCGACCATCGTGGTGTTGCAGACAGAAGCGTGACTCGTCAGTAAAGACAATTTCATTCCATTCTGCCGTCCACATCCTTCTGTCATCGCACCATTGGCGGCGGAGACGACTGTGGTTCTGCGTCAAGGGTAGACAAAGCAATGGACGTCTTGCGGACATACCACTCTGCTGTAAACGGCGTCGAATGGTACGCGCAGACACTGGATGATGCGTTACAGACTGCATGTGCTGTGCTATGGTTCGTGATGTGACTGAGCGATCCGTCACTGCCATGCGCACAATTTGCCTGTCATCACGTGAAGTGGTGCGCTGAGGTGGATGCGATCGAACACGCCGGTCCGTCGTACCCTCCTGCATCCAACGATCACATATCCGCATTACAGTTGTTTGGTTTCGTCCAACACAACTACCGATTTCCCTGTAAGATAATCCACAATCTCGGTAGGCCACTATCCTTCCTCTGTCGAACTCGGATACTTGATCAAAAGATGATCGCTGTTTTCGAGGAGGCATAATTGATCGTTTTTTGAAAAAACCACAAGAAAAACACAATTGCCGAACTTGAAATCGTCGAAATCTCGAAGCCTTAAATAGCGCTTTGAAGTGGCGCCACAGGCGCGCGTGATGTGCGTCTGCGCTGAAATTCTAATCATTTGCATATCTCACCTCCGCTAATGCATGTTGTAAATTTCATGTTATTTGCATGTTTCCTTCAGGGTGTTACATTTACAGTGGCCAGCAGTGTATATATATATATATATATATATATATATAATATATATATATATATATATAATATATATATATATATATATAATATATATATATATATATATATATATATATATATATATATATATATATATATATATATATATATATATATATATATATGTGTGTGTGTGTGTGTGTGTGTGTGTGATAATAATCACATTTTGAAAATTTAGCATAAGGGGATTGACGCGTAGAACTTACGGGAGATGCAGTCGGTACGAGGAGTGATGCAGTCGGGCGAAGTGTTCATCAAGGAAAACACTGGTGATAGTTAGGAGAGTAACACACATGGAGCCAGAGAAGAGGAACACAGCTTTCAGACGATATCCATGAAATCACCTTTTTATTCAATCATTAGGCATTACGAAGGCCTTAGCTGCCACTGGACTTGCCCTGACGGGGCGCGGATTACATACAAGGTTAAGACAGGAGCGGACAGCAGGTCCGACAGCAACGAGAGTTAGACACGCAGAGAGAAAAGTCTTCCGTTCACGCAAATAGTAAATGAGTGTTTTGCGATATTGTCGCCAGAGGGCCTAAACTACTTAATTTTTAATTGGGCGACTTTAGAGTCGTGGAGTTCACGTGTCCACTTCAGTTTCCCGGGGATACTTTATTGCTAGATCCGCCACTTGTTAGATCTGCGACCTATTGTCCTGGATGCAGGATAAGTGGCCATAAAGTTCTTGTAAAGTGTGGTTTTGACGTTATAGAAGGCATAAATCCAGAGTGGTTCGAGGGCTCTTCAAGAATTTTGACATTATACTGACATTCGGAATCTCATAAACTTCTAACACTCATATCTGGGGATGTTATTGAGTTCAGTTATTTCATATGTCTGCTTAATGGTCTGCAGGGCTATGATAAATTATCTTATTTTACTTTTAGGTTGCAATTTTTGGAAAAGGGGTCGTGCTTTATTAACAACAGAATATGCTTTAAAGTAAAGTAATTTAGGAAGACGCGTTTTCTTGTTACACACACACACACACACACACACACACACACACACACACATATATATATATATATATATACACACACAGTGAAACTTCTCTATGGCGAGTCATGGTTCCGAAAAAGTGGCCGTTTTGAGGGGTGGCTGTCTAAAAGAGCATTCGTATATAACATTGGCTTTATGGAGTTTTTAACGGGTCTGAGCAAAATATGGCCGTTTAGAGGAGTGGCTGTTGAATAGGGGTGACATGCTATAGAAGTTTCACTGTATATAACTCTGGGTTTTGCTTGTCTATTGCAGAATTTTATTGCAGAAAAAAATGCATAATAAATGGCGATCATCTTAGCGAATAATTTAATTTTACTTCATGGTCTCCTTTCGGTGTATAACTGTATTTTAAAAGTTCCATTTTATTTCAGTGTTAATTATAAGCAAACACACATACGTACGTACAGAGAGAGGCGTTATTTTTTTCCCCACTTCTTCGCGCAATCACGGCCCGGAGATAATGGAATGAAATATTTACATTAACAAACAAAACAATTAAAGGAAATGCATTGCGAAATGCATTATTGTATTTAAAACTGTCAAAATCAATTTCCATTAAAAGCTACTTCAGACGTATACTTTATAACCTCTAGAGTGAGAAAAAAAATATTTAAAAATATCTCCTTCGTTCGCTGCAAATGACTATCTATCAGCTAGGATTTAACGACAAAATGTAAAAATTGCATTCAACGAAATGCGCTAATAGATTTCATTTTGAGGGCTTTTCAAAAATTAAATACGAAGCAAAAAAATCTTGGTCGAACACACTTCGAATAAAAATGAGAAGTATAATGGGAAATCCGAGGCAAATTTGATATTCCTACGATGGCACGCATTATGGATTTCTTTGTTATTTCTTGACGCAATTAGATATCACTAGAGCTTTTGTGATTATGAAACGTCATTTAAATGGTGCCAAGAATATTGATGGCCCCGATTTAATGAAAAGAAAATAATAAAATGATAAATAAAAATAATTAACGTTACAGAATGTAAAGTGTCAAGATTGGGATATCCCGTGAAAAGCTTCGACACTTAAGTCGCAAATAAGTTTCTTCAAATATGTCTTTTAATTATGTGTAAAATCAACAGTTTATATGCATTATGCTTCTTTATGTCATACTAGATTTATTACCAGGCTTCGCTCGGGATTCAGTTTCTGTTATTATTTTTTTTCAATTATTAGCCTCATGTTATGATGTTCTAACAACTCTTAAAGAAATTAATTTCATTTTTTCAGTAGTAAAAAATTAATTTATTAACTAATATGTTGTTATTTTAATACTTGCCAGTACACAACAGTTTTTGTTTCTTTTTTATCATCTGCGACAATGTATAATTCTGATTGATTCCTTACTCTAGACACTCCCATATATAGCTGACCATGCGAAAAACATTCTTCTGCCAGATCCAGTCCAGTGCTCTCTTCTTTTTGGGCATTTTAAAGCATTAATTTACAGCTAGTCAATAATGTTTCAATTGATTTATTATTATAGAAAAAGAATCAATAATGTTTGAATGAATTGAGAACACATTCAATATTTAAACACAGCAAATCTGATAATTATTATAGAAAAAGTATATACACATATTTCATGCTCGGAATTCTTTCTCAAAACTTAATCGTCTGCTGCGTTTCAATGCCACTTTCAGACTCTCTTATTTAGAATATACACGTATTTCATGATTGTAATTCTTTCTCAAAACTAAATCGGCTGCTATGTTTCAATGTCACTTCAATTATATAAATCATCGCGTCAAGGCTAAACGCACGTGTTTCTAGATAAGTGAACGTATCCTTCAGTATACTTGAGTTTGAACAGGTACCTTGGGATAGTTTTAATGCATGAAATGGATCGAGAACCCATTCATTGAAAATGAATGACTTTCCATCTTTATATTTTCATTTTTAAAAAGAAATAGTCCGGCTTTGCCACGTATAAGAAAATAATATATCAAATTCATTCTTGCATGCGCCAATTTATGAATAAATCACGTTTTCAATTCATGTTCATATAATTTTTACGCAAATGTTATAATTTAATTGGCAACAATGAAATGTCACAATGGCTTTGAACAAAAATATCCGTTGATACCGCGTACATTTGTTCTAACATAATTCGGGAATGGAACGTCGTAGAAGGATGAAAATTGTCACATTCATCCTGATTTTCCAAGAACATTAAACCATGTAAATTTCATCAAGGTAGGGCTCATGGTTCTTGAGTTTTTCTGACTCACACATACAGACACGACCCATTTCCCGTTTCTGCTTTATATATAAGATTGTTGTATATTTAAATCTGTCGCTTGTTATCGGAGAACATCTTTGTATTGAAGTATAAGAGTACTTCATGTGAATATCTCATAGGAAAACACATGAACGTACACTGAATGGATGCGATATTTTTCATACAATGGATGTGATATTTTTGAAGTTATAAGAAGGGATTGAAATAGGATACAGATGTAATTCACAGCGATAATTACATTTCGGACTCCATCATGTGTCAGGTAATAGTATATTCGAAGAGCGTGCATATCCAGCTTTCTTTGTAGATGCTGTCGTTTTCCTTCAGTTACTGAAACAAAACTGCGTGTGGAATAACCTAGGAATTCCTTTCCCTCCAGCCCTATGTGTCATCGGTTACACCTTGCTGAGAAGGCCATAACAAGGAAGAAACGAAAGCTCCCCGTCCGCTGAAGCTACATATTTTTGCTTTAAGCACCACCCATATGACAAGCTCTATGCATTTTGTCATCTCCTTGCGGTCTAAATTTTATATTACAGTTCGTCGTTGGCAATGATACATTCCGAAGTGGGCTGGATGACAGCAGGTGTCAGTCACCAGGAAAAATTTAGAGAAATTCCGCATTAAGAATTCTTCTTCTTTCAGCGTACTCACGTGTTATGCTTATCCGATAAGCCCCAAAATAAGGGCGAAACCTATGTCTAAGGCTACCTGTACATCGGAGATGTATATTTTCCCTTTCTCCAATTTCCAGTTGCCCCGTAGCCATTATATTTATCGTGTAATTTCAGCTGTAGATGTAATTCAATTCAGAATAACATGAGTTGAATTTCACGTCAGTTAAATTTCACAAGGATATTTACCTATTAAGATATTTTAGACCATCAAATGGCATTTCCGATGGATGTCAGTGTTAAAAAACCCTTACTAAAGTCCGCTTCTGCAAATGTAGCGACAAGACTGACAGCGATATAACCATGTATAAAACGCCAATCATCTTGCATCTGATCCTAGAGATATAGCATCTCTCAAAATCTCTGCTTAATATGAGTAAAATATTTCAAAACAAAATTAATTAACTAAGATATCAGTCTAATTTGGGGGTGATATAGGGTACTTCATTAACTTACCTTAGTGATGCTGTTACCCCCAGTTCTAGCAACAAGATTGGGAGCGGTATAAATATGTAAAATACTGCTCCCTATCTTGCAGCTACTCATATAGATTTAATATTGTCCAAAATTTCTGCTAAACGTAGACAGCATATTTCAAAGCAACATTAATTAACTGAGATATCAGTCTAATTGCGGGATGATATACAGTAATTCCTAAACTTACCTTGGTGATGCTGTTACCTCCAGTTGTAGCAACAAGATTGA
Source organism: Dolomedes plantarius (assembly GCA_907164885.2). Classification (NCBI taxonomy): domain Eukaryota; kingdom Metazoa; phylum Arthropoda; class Arachnida; order Araneae; family Dolomedidae; genus Dolomedes; species Dolomedes plantarius. Next base: position 195,087,821 of record OU015495.1, read on the forward strand.
GAGCGGTATATCTGTGTATAATACCGCTCCCTATCCTTTAGCTACCTCGAGAGATTTAATATCTCTCATTATTTCTGCTAAACGTACATAGCATATTTCAAAAGAACATTAATTAACTGAGATACCAGTATAATTTGGAGCTGACAAATAGTACTTCATTAACTTACCTTAGTGATGCTGTTACCTCCAGTTGTAGCAACAAGATTGAGAGCGGTATAGCTATGTATAATACTTCTCCCTATCTTGCAGCTACTCCTAGATTTTAATATTGTCCCATAATTTCTGCTAAACGTAGACAGCATATTTCAAAGCAACATTAATTAACTGAGATATCAGTCTAATTGTGGGGTGATATACAGTAATTCCTAAACTTGCCTTGGTGATGCTGTTACCTCCAGTTGTAGCAACAAGATTGAGAGCGGTATATCTGTGTATAATACCGCTCCCTATCTTGCAGCTACCCCGAGAGATTTAATATCTCTCATTATTTCTGCTAAACGTACATAGCATATTTCAAAACAACATTAATTAACTGAGATACCAGTCGAATTTGGGGCTGACATATAGTACTTCATTAACTTACCTTAGTGATGCTGTTACCTCCAGTTGTAGGCACAAGATTGAGAGCGGTATAGCTGTGTATAATACCACTCCCTATCTTGCAGCTACTCGTAAAAATTTAATATTGTCCCATAATTTCTGCTAAACGTAGACAGCATATTTCAAAGCAACATTAATTAACTGAGATATCAGTCTAATTGTGGGGTGATATACAGCAATTCCTAAACTTGCCTTGGTGATGCTGTTACCTCCAGTTGTAGCAACAAGATTGAGAGCGGTATATCTGTGTATAATACCGCTCCCTATCCTTTAGCTACCTCGAGAGATTTAATATCTCTCATTATTTCTGCTAAACGTACATAGCATATTTCAAAACAACATTAATTAACTGAGATACCAGTATAATTTGGAGCTGACATATAGTACTTCATTAACTTACCTTAGTGATGCTGTTACCTCCAGTTTTAGCAACAAGATTGAGAGCGGTATAGCTGTGTATAATACCGCTCCCTATCTTGCAGCTACTCCTAGAGATTTAATATTGTCCCATAATTTCTGTTAAACGTAGACAGCATATTTCAAAGCAACATTAATTAACTGAGATATCAGTCTAATTGTGGGGTGATATACAGTAATTCCTAAACTTACCTTAGTGATGCTGTTACCTCCAGTTGTAGCAACAAGATTGAGAGCGGTATATCTGTGTATAATACCGCTCCCTATCCTTTAGCTACCTCGAGAGATTTAATATCTCTCATTATTTCTGCTAAACGTACATAGCATATTTCAAAACAACATTAATTAACTGAGATACCAGTCGAATTTGGGGCTGACATATAGTACTTCATTAACTTACCTTAGTGATGCTGTTACCTCCAGTTTTAGCAACAAGATTGAGAGCGGTATAGCTGTGTATAATACCGCTCCCTATCTTGCAGCTACTCCTAGAGATTTAATATTGTCCCATAATTTCTGTTAAACGTAGACAGCATATTTCAAAGCAACATTAATTAACTGAGATATCAGTCTAATTGTGGGGTGATATACAGCAATTCCTAAACTTGCCTTGGTGATGCTGTTACCTCCAGTTGTAGCAACAAGATTGAGAGCGGTATATCTGTGTATAATACCGCTCCCTATCCTTTAGCTACCTCGAGAGATTTAATATCTCTCATTATTTCTGCTAAACGTACATAGCATATTTCAAAAGAACATTAATTAACTGAGATACCAGTATAATTTGGAGCTGACATACAGTACTTCATTAACTTACCTTAGTGATGCTGTTACCTCCAATTGTAGCAGCAGGATTGGGAGTGGTTTAACAATGTATAATACCGCTCCCTATCTTGCAACTACTCCTAGAGATTTAATATTGTCCCATAATTTCTGCTAAACGTAGACAGCATATTTCAAAGCAACATTAATTAACTGAGATATCAGTCTAATTGTGGGGTGATATACAGTAATCCCTTAACGTACCTTGGTGATGCTGTTACCTCCAGTTGTAGCAACAAGATTGAGAGCGGTATATCTGTGTATAATACCGCTCCCTATCCTTTAGCTACCTCGAGAGATTTAATATCTCTCATTATTTCTGCTAAACGTACATAGCATATTTCAAAACAACATTAATTAACTGAGATACCAGTCTAATTGTGGGGTGATATACAGCAATTCCTAAACTTTCCTTCTGATGCTGTTACCTCCAGTTGTAGCAACAAGATTGAGAGCGGTATAACTATGTATAATACCGCTCCCTATCTTGCAGCTACTCGTAGATTTTAATATGTCTCATAATTTCTGCTAAACGTGCACAGCATATTTCAAAGCAACATTAATTAACTGAGATATCAGTCTAATTGGGAGATGATATACAGTAATTCCTAAACTTACCTTGTTGATGCTCTTACCTCCAATTGTAGCAACAAGATTGAGAGCGGTATATCTGTGTATAATACAGCTCCCTATCTTGCAGCTACCTCGAGAGATTTAATATCTCTCATTATTTCTGCTAAACGTACATAGCATATTTCGAAACAACATTAATTAACTGAGATACCAGTCGAATTTGGGGCTGACATATAGTACTTCATTAACTTACCTTAGTGATGCTGTTACCTCCAGTTGTAGCAACAAGATTGAGAGCGGTATATCTGTGTATAATACCGCTCCCTATCCTTTAGCTACCTCGAGAGATTTAATATCTCTCATTATTTCTGCTAAACGTACATAGCATATTTCAAAACAACATTAATTAACTGAGATACCAGTATAATTTGGAGCTGACATACAGTACTTCATTAACTTACCTTAGTGATGCTGTTACCTCCAGTTGTAGCAACAAGATTGAGAGCGGTATATCTGTGTATAATACCGCTCCCTATCCTTTAGCTACCTCGAGAGATTTAATATCTCTCATTATTTCTGCTAAACGTACATAGCATATTTCAAAAGAACATTAATTAACTGAGATACCAGTATAATTTGGAGCTGACATACAGTACTTCATTAACTTACCTTAGTGATGCTGTTACCTCCAGTTGTAGCAACAAGATTGAGAGCGGTATAGCTATGTATAATACCGCTCCCTATCTTGCAGCTACTCCTAGAGATTTAATATTGTCCCATAATTTCTGCTAAACGTAGACAGCATATTTCAAAGCAACATTAATTAACTGAGATATCAGTCTAATTGTGGGGTGATATACAGTAATCCCTTAACGTACCTTGGTGATGCTGTTACCTCCAGTTGTAGCAACAAGATTGAGAGCGGTATATCTGTGTATAATACCGCTCCCTATCCTTTAGCTACCTCGAGAGATTTAATATCTCTCATTATTTCTGCTAAACGTACATAGCATATTTCAAAACAACATTAATTAACTGAGATACCAGTCTAATTGTGGGGTGATATACAGCAATTCCTAAACTTTCCTTCTGATGCTGTTACCTCCAGTTGTAGCAACAAGATTGAGAGCGGTATAACTATGTATAATACCGCTCCCTATCTTGCAGCTACTCCTAGATTTTAATATGTCTCATAATTTCTGCTAAACGTGCACAGCATATTTCAAAGCAACATTAATTAACTGAGATATCAGTCTAATTGTGGGGTGATATACAGTAATTCCTAAACTTGCCTTGGTGATGCTGTTACCTCCAGTTGTAGCAACAAGATTGAGAGCGGTATATCTGTGTATAATACCGCTCCCTATCCTTTAGCTACCTCGAGAGATTTAATATCTCTCATTATTTCTGCTAAACGTACATAGCATATTTCAAAACAACATTAATTAACTGAGATACCAGTATAATTTGGAGCTGACATACAGTACTTCATTAACTTACCTTAGTGATGCTGTTACCTCCAGTTGTAGCAACAAGATTGAGAGCGGTATAGCTGTGTATAATACCGCTCCCTATCTTGCAGCTACTCCTAGAGATTTAATATTGTCCCATAATTTCTGTTAAACGTAGACAGCATATTTCAAAGCAACATTAATTAACTGAGATATCAGTCTAATTGTGGGGTGATATACATCAATTCCTAAACTTGCCTTGGTGATGCTGTTACCTCCAGTTGTAGCAACAAGATTGAGAGCGGTATATCTGTGTATAATACCGCTCCCTATCCTTTAGCTACCTCGAGAGATTTAATATCTCTCATTATTTCTGCTAAACGCACATAGCATATTTCAAAACAACATTAATTGACTGAGATACCAGTATAATTTGGAGCTGACATATAGTACTTCATTAACTTACCTTAGTGATGCTGTTACCTCCAATTGTAGCAACAAGATTGAGAGCGGTATAGGTGTGTATAATACCGCTCCTTATCTTGCAGCTACTCCTAGAGATTTAATATTGTCCCATAATTTCTGCTAAACGTAGACAGCATATTTCAAAGCAACATTAATTGACTGAGATACCAGTCTAATTGTGGGGTGATATACAGCAATTCCTAAACTTACCTTCTGATGCTGTTACCTCCAGTTGTAGCAACAAGATTGAGAGCGGTATAGCTGTGTATAATACCGCTCCCTATCTTGCAGCTACCTCGAGAGATTTAATATCTCTCCTTATTTCTGCTAAATGTACATAGCATATTTCAAAACAGCATTAATTAACTGAGATACCAGTCTAATTGTGGGGTGATATACAGCAATTCCTAAACTTACCTTGGTGATGCTGTTACCTCCAGTTGTAGCAACAAGATTGAGACCGGTATAGCTATGTATAATACCGCTCCCTATCTTGCAGCTACTCCTAGAGATTTAATATTGTCCCATAATTTCTGCTAAACGTAGACAGCATATTTCAAAGCAACATGAATTAACTGAGATATCAATCTAATTGGGAGATGAAATACAGTAATTCCTTAACTTACCTTGGTGATGCTGTTACCTACAGTTATAGCAGCAGGGTTGAAAGTGGTTTTACAATGTATAATATAGCTCCCTATCTGGCAGATACATCGAGAAATTTAATATCTTTCATTATTTCTGATAACGTACAAAGCATATTTCAAACCAACATTAATTAACTCAGATATAAGCCTAATTTAGGGGTGATATAGAGTACTTCATTAACTTACCTTAGTGATGGTGTTACCACCAGTTGTAGCAGCACGGTTGGAAGTGGTATAGCTATGTAAAATACAACTCCCTATCTTGCTTCTACCCCTAGAGATTTAATATCACTCATATTTTCTGATCATTGTATATAGCATACTTCAAAACTACATTAACTGAGATTTCTGTCTAAGTTGGAGTTGACATAGAGAACTTCATTAACTTACCTTTGTGAAGCTGTTACCTTCTGTTGTTGCAAGATGGAGAGTGTTATAACTATGTATAATACCGCTCCCTATGTTTCAGCGGCCTCCAGAGATTGTATTTATTATGCAATTTTTGCTGTGTCTAAGCAAAATTTTTATAATGACAAATAATTAAGGAAATGTATTGTCGCTATTCCACAGCGATGCTTGCTTCCCAGGGTGATTATCTAACTTAGCTTGCTGAGATATTGTCCGATGTTGAAGCAACAGGATTTAGAATGGTATAACTGTGAATAATACCCCTCTGTTTCTAGCTCATTAATATTACTTTTATGTTGTAATTTTTTCTGGCTGGTTTTACCATTGTAACATAATTTGAATCAAGTATTATATCTGTTTAATTTACCCTCATAATTATAGTTTATATTTCAGATCATCAAAAGGAATAACTACTTTAAAGAATATGCATATCAAAGGTACCTTAGTCCTTTGTATTGTCTCTAGTAGTTGCAATAGCACTGAGAACGTAAACTGGACACAATATGTCTATCTTATAGCTGTCACCAGAGGCCATTCTAACCTTTCTAACCCTATAATTGGCCTGTTCACATAGAATCCATGAGCGTCAACGTTAAAGATTCCGTTGGCGCTGATTGGTTAAATGCGTTGAGTTAAATTGGTTAAAGGAATGGTTTATGATTGATTAAAAAATTTAACACTGACGCTGGCGGATTCTGTGTGAACATGCCCTTACTCATGCAATTTTTTCTGAATGGTTGTAATTCCTTTGATATTAATAAAAAGCACTTGAAGTGAGCATTGTGAATTATCCGTTATTATTAAAACATACATTACTCTGTAATCATCTGATACCCTTTAAGTTCATGATTACATTTATTTATCTTAGCACATATAAGGAGTATTGAACTATACCATGATTCCATTCACATAGCTAAAGATTTGCGAAGCTTAACAT
>OU015495.1:195099140-195129420 GCA_907164885.2 Dolomedes plantarius
GCAATAATTATCGCCATGCGAAATGCGCCAAACCCTGGCGGAAAAATCCAAGATGGCGGCCGTGCACACAAATCTAGAGTATCCCCCCTAACTTTATTTCTACTGATCAGATATACATAATATATAGCCTATGTCCATCTGGAATAATGTACCTTTCAAACAGTGAAAGAATTTTTCAAATAGGTGCAGTGGTTCCGGAGATTACCCTCCACGTACAAAATCTGCTCTCTCTTTATATATTAGTATATATATATATATATATATATATATATATATATATATATATATATATATATATATATATATATATATATATATATATATATACATATATATATTATATACATATATATATATATATATATATATATATATATATATATATATATTATATATATATACATAATATATATATATATATATATATATATATATTATATATATATATACATATATATATATATATATATATATATATATATATATATATATATATATATATATATATATATATATATAACCCCCTCACTTGCCATTCTTATGAAGGGGTATGAAATTTCCCGTTCTAAAGAGGGAATCGGAAAAATGAGCCCCGTAAGCTAAAGGTTAACTCTTGAAGACATTTCTTCCTTCAACACTGCGAAATCTTGTTGGCTGTATTATTATAGGAGCACCATATAGGTGAGCCAACATTGCTTACTATAAAGGGACAACACCGTAACGTCCAAGCCTTGCTCGGGGTTTGAACCCAAGCCCCCTGCGTAGAAGCTCAAGACGTCAACCACTATATTACGTGAACGGTTTATATGCCACTGTTGATGGGAAAGTTTTAAGAGTGGGCTGCATGCTGTGTATAGAATGGTCTACAGAGCGTTATTTTCAATGATAGCGCTATTAAATACCTTCGAGTCTAGGCCGGATATGGGGTACGTTATATTTGGAGACAAGTCCCTCTATGAAGTCAGAGAGGGTGGGAGAGGGTACGATCCCCTAAAATGCTGCCCCTGGGGTCGCTCGGTCAAAATTGAGGTGGCACTTGGCTAAATCGGTCTCGGACCCTTGTGGGGCCATTATAAACTGGAGCCGAACCCTTCAGCTCGCTTGTCTATATGGACTTGGTCTCGAATACTTCCGGCTAGGGGGCATTAGAAACAACAACAATTTTCAATGATCTTTGATATGTTTTATGTACTTACTGTACCTAATACCAAAATTATAACAATATTGTTGTGTTTCTATGTACTTTCTAATACACAAACACATTCTCTCACCTCTTGTATATTCACAACAACTTGATCATTTGACCTCGCATATCTTCAATCCTACTGAAGCTTCTCTGAGTATTTTTTCCATGTTTTTATTAACTCGCTCTCTTGTTTGTTTGTGTGTGTGTTTGTGTGTTTGTCTAGTACAAATCTTGCAATCGATTTTTAACTAACTTCCCGACTAGCTAGACATTTGAAACTTTTAGAATAGCTCAGAACACGATGACAATGCATTTTTTTAATACTTTTAGCCATCTTTAGGCAGAATTTAATTAGCTTTCAGTTATTTTCAGTTAATTTTGTTTTGTAGACTGGTGCAGCCATCTATCGAAAGGGACGGGAACGAAAAGTTAAACGCAAGTTAACTTCCAATTGACTTCATTTTCTTTCAAGTTGATGGGATAATTCATCAAAATTTTTTTTAAAAAGTATTTATTAATACATAGAATTGTCAAGTTTATATGATTCAACAGAAAATTTTAAAACATGGTATATAAAAAGTTCTTTTTATCTTGTAATTATTCTAATTACACCTTACAGCAAATACACATTTTGTGATTCAGTTTTTTGTATATGTGAAGGTAGGCATCTATCTAAAGGGCACATAGTTTTTAAATTCAAAATTTTTCCACTGTTATTTTTTGCAGGGCATATAACGTGCCCCATAACCGACGTTCACACTGAGGTATTTAATGGCGCTGTCATTGAAAATGACGTACTGTAGACCATCCTATACACAGCATGCACCCCACTCTTAAAACTTTTCCATCAACAATGGCAATAAGGCAAATTATTGATGTCTATCGCTATAAATTAAAAACTATTTTGAGAAAAAATAAATTAAGTTAAAAAGATTGTTGAAAAATACGCTCATGTAGAAAACAGAATTCAGAGATAGGCATTTACTAATCTGTGATTAGAAAATTTATAATAATCATAGGTCACTTCTATATCACTGCTAGAATCGGCGTGCAAGGTACAAGTGCTTTCGAAAATACCCATACTGCTTTTCAGGGAATCCTTCAAACATTTCAAAGCTTAGGAGTATACATCAGCAAATAAGTCCGAAAGATACATCGATATCTTTCTTACTGCTTTCCGGTGAAATATAAACTGTATTGTGGCGTCACTGTACGTAGGTAAGGCGATTCTCTCTGAGGCATTTTGAAGAAATTTCACAACTATTGATCCATACCAAGAAAGACAGAGTTCTAATTAACAAACGAAGGCCAAATTTTTAAAACAAAACTTAACAATTTATTAACAAAAATAATTAACATTTAAAACAGTGCAACATATTCAATTTAAAAAAAAACCCGTGCAGATTCACAACGTACGGAGCCTAAACACACATCCGCACCGCCCGCGTTCTCAAGCGTCTCTCCCCAATGTCTGGATTTTCAGAAGGGGTGGAGGGGCCGGCAGCTTATCGGCTGACAGCTCTTCTTAGACGCCGAACTTTACTACATTGCAGAAACGTCAAGATGACAGCTTTAGTGGCTGCATCTGTAAGGAAAACGGTTTTTAATCCCCCCACGTGTTCCGAACTGGGGGAACCGAACAACACATTCCTTGAAAAACACGCAGCTGTGTTTCAAACTCTTGTGGGGTCTCGGGAAAAAATAAGACCCTATTTCCAGTACGCTACAGTATCGATTAATGTCCTCTTTCCATTGATGGTACTTTCGGCAGCATAAAAATACCGCCCCATTCTTTGATGACAGCTATATCTCAATCCAGTTTCAATAAATTATTTTCATCAAACTTCACGAGGATGTGGGGAACGGAACACAACAAGCAATCCTCCTTTCCGTACAACACAGATTCCCAAGCGGTAAACAATGACAACGCGATTCTTTGCCGGACGCATTTTCACCCCGTAATAATTTTAATGCGAAAACCCCCAGAAAAAGATGTTCCGTGTTAAAAACCAAGTGAAAAATTCCTCAAAAGTGAGACTAGAGTTCTGCGATGTCAACTGATGTATCTCAAGAATGAGTTAGACCAGTGGTGCGCAAACTGTAAAAAAAAATTGGAGTCGTGAAAAAAATTGGAGAAGTTGCGGGTAGTTTGAAGTAAATTTATATTATATTGAATCATTTATTTAAAAAAAAGCTTTAAATTTTCTAAAATTACATATTTTTAGTTTTTTAATTTTTGTTTTTTATATGTTAAAAAATGGTATGACACTGTTATATAAGTGTTTTTACCCCAAAACATGAGCAAATGGTAATCAAGACTTTTTTATTGTTTTAGTAGTCTCTATATATAAAACAGTTCCGTAACTGACTCACTGACATACAACGCACAGACCAAAAACACGTTGGACCTAACCGGCTACGGGACCTAACCGGTACCGTTGGACCTAAAGGGCTGAAATTTTGCTTGGCGATTCTTCTTATGGTGTAGGGGTGCACTAAGTAAGAATTTTGAAAAATTCTTCTTAGATTTTTTTAAATTAAATTTTTAAGCTGTTTTTGTATTTTTTTTAAAGTTTGCATTTAAAATAATAATTTGAGGGTTATAAAATTTATATCACGAGAAAGATCATAAAAATTCCTTTAAAATGAAATCTTTTTCGAACCTTTACCTCGATTTTCTGATTTTTGGTGAATTGTTAAAGATTCATTTTTAGAAATTAATTTATTAAATGCTGTCACGTGATTTCTTTTTCTGGTACTTTAAATAAATTTATCGTCACGTGCATAACAACTAGATATAAAAAAAATATTCTTTTTCTTTCTAATACAGCAGACGATTGGATATTATCCAAAAAAAATAAATATCCCTTACGATTTTTTTTATAAATATATATATACAGTAACCACCGCTTATAGTGATCAGTGGTTATAAGAATCAACCGTTTATAAGAATCAATATCGCAAAAACAAAAACAAATGTATTATTTCCATGTTAAAATTTCTGCTTTAAAGAATCAATCCACCGGTTATAAGAATCAGTTTGCAATCTTCGCCTTCCTTTCATTTTTCCAAAAATGCCACTTGAACTCTCAAAAGGTACGAAATTCTTTCTTAAGATTTTGAAAAGAAAGATTGATAAAACTTTGGGGTGGACAGTCCTTTAGACATAACATAAGAGTTTCTCCTTTTACGTTTTTGCTAAACATTGTATTATTAGCTTTACCCAGGGGCATCTAACCCGCCCGGGTCCGATTTCGCTTTTCTCCAGACAGGCACTCCTTTTTTCCCACCACTTACTTCCTGGTTGCGGATTTCTGGACCCTGAAACACATAAATCTTCCGCGAAGCGTCCACCATCACTTACGCAAACGGGACAGTGGATTCAGCACTTCAAACCGTGAAACGTAAACGGATCCATTTTGCTGAATCAGATGAACCAGATGCTGAATCAAACGTTTCACGGTTTGATTCAGAATCAAACCGTGAAACGTAAGCTATAAAGTGAATCTTCGTCTGAGACTGTAATAAGCATACGTCGCTAGTATTCACTTTAGTTTTCTAACAAAATTGCCAGTTAGTGTTAGAACTTTTTGATAGTCGAATTTAAATATGATAAAAACAAGGAAAACTATTAGTTTTTCTGAAAAACAGAACTTGTTAATTAGATATGATGCTCTTCCAAAGTGTAGTCAAAGAGAAGCTGCCTCTTGTTGATTTTATAATCATGTGTTGTTACTTATAGGTCTAGAAATTGAGTTATGGTATTTGTTTAGAAATTGAGTATTTTTAAAATTATAAAAAATAATTTTAATAAATGATAAATAACGTAAATTAAAGAGTATTTAATGGTAAATTATGTATATATAAGTGCCTGTGTGTTTATATATATGCACAAGTATATATTTGTGTATGTGTGCCTGTCCAAAGGGAAGTTTCGGTTATAAGAATCAACCGCTTATAAGAATCAAAAACAGTAATAACAAACGTGATTCTTATAAGCGGAAATCACTGTATATATATATATATATATATATATATACACTGCTGGCCACTGTAAATGCACCACACTGAAGGAAACATGCAAATAACATGAAATTTACAACATGCATTAGCGGAGGTGAGATATGCAAATGATTAGAATTTTAGCGCAGACGCACATCACGCGCGCTTGTGGCGCCACTTCAAAGCGTTATTTAAGGCTTGGAGATTTCGACGATTTCAAGTTCGGCAATTGTGTTTTTCTTGTGGTTTTTTCAAAAAAACGATCAATTAGGCCTCGTCGAAAACAGCGACCATCTTTTGATCAAGTATCCGAGTTCGACAGAGGAAGGATAGTGGCCTACCGAGATTGTGGATTATCTTTCAGGGAAATCGGTAGTCGTGTTGGACGAAACCAAAGAACTGTAATGCGGATATGTGATCGTTGGATGCAGGAGGGTACGACGGACCGGCGTGTTCGATCGCATCCACCTCAGCGCACCACTTCACGTGATGACAGGCAAATTGTGCGCATGACAGTGACGGATCGCTCAGTCACATCACGAACCATAGCACAGCACATGCAGTCTGTAACGCATCATCCAGTGTCTGCGCGTACCATTCGACGCCGTTTACAGCAGAGTGGTCTGTCCGCAAGACGTCCATTGCTTTGTCTACCCTTGACGCAGAACCACAGACGTCTCCGCCACCAATGGTGCGATGACAGAAGGATGTGGACGGCAGAATGGAATGAAATTGTCTTTACTGACGAGTCACGCTTCTGTCTGCAACACCACGATGGTCGCATTCGAGTCTGGAGACACCGTGAAGAGAGGATGCTGAACAGCTGCGTTATGCACCGCCACACTGGTCCTGCACCGGGTATTATGGTATGGGGCGGTATTGGATATCACTCTCGCACACCTCCAGTACGCATTGCCGGTACTTTAAACAGCCAGCGCTACATCTCCGAGGTGTTGGAGCCAGTTGTCCTTCCTTACCTTCAGGGCTTGCCCACAGCCATATTTCAACAGGATAATGCGCGACCACACGTGGCACGCATTGTCCAACGGTTCTTCGTCAATCGCCAGATTGAATTGCTTCCCTGGCCGCCTCGCTCTCCGTATCTTTCGCCGATAGAAAACATGTGGTCCATGGTTGCTCTACGATTGACCCAGATTCCATCCCCATCTGCCACAACAGATCAACTTTGGCAACGTGTGGAAGCTGCTTCGTCTGCTGTACCCCAAGAACTCATCCAAAGTCTCTTTGAATCAATGCCGAGGCGTGTGGCAGCGGTGATCTCCAACAATGGCGGCTACTCTGGCTACTGATTTTGGCAGGAACCACACTTCACAGAAGTCTATAAATTTAATAATTTGATACTTGGTCAACATGTTATCTACAAAATAAATTTTGTTGTGATATCTCTTGTCTTTCTTGGTGTTGCAATTTGGGTGGCCAGCAGTGTATTTTACATCAATTGTATACATTGATCGTCGCATTTATTATAAATATATATATTTAATTTTTTTTGGCATTAATTGCATACATTGACCGTTGTTTTTAATTTGAATGTACTCCGTAGCGAAGCGCGGGTTTTCAGCTAGTATAAATATATACGCAAAATGTACAGTTTCCTTTTTTCTATTTTTTTGTTGTTAACATTTTCATATTTTTTGCTGTGCAGGGCGCGCAGTGGAATAGGGACTTTTGAATGATGACACCATTCATATAAGTCGAAATCATTTAACCATCGATGCGATGATCATATATACAGATGAATAACAAACTAAATATAAGACACTAGCTGAAAACCCGCGCTTCGCTACGGAGTACATTCAAATTAAATACAACGGTCAACGTATGCAATTTATGCCAAAAAATAAATATATATATTTATAATAAATGCGATGATCAATGTATACAATTGATGTAAAATATCTATCTATCTATATATATATATTTATAAAAAAATCGTAAGGGATATGCATTTTTTATTGGATAATATCCAATCGTCTGCTGCATTAGAAAGAGAAAAAAATATTTTTTTTTGTCTATTTAGTTGTTACGCACGTGACGATAAATTTATTGAAAGTACCAGAAAAAGAAATCACGTGATCGGCATTTAATAAATTAAATTCTAAAAATTAATCTTTAAAAATTCACCAAAAATCAGGAAATGGAGGTAAAAATTCGAAAAAAATTTCATTTTGAAGGAATTTTTATGATCTTTCTCGTGATATAAATGTTATAACCCTCAATGTATTATTTTAAATGCAAACGTAAAAAAGTTTAAAAAACAGCTTAAAAATTAAATTTAAAAAAATCTAAGAAGAATTTTAGAAAAATCTTTCTTAGTGAACCCCTACACTATTAGAAGAATCGCCATGCAAAATTTCAGCCCTTTAGGTCCAGCGGTTTGGTCTGTGCGTTGTATGTCAGTCAGTCAGTGAATGAATGAATGAATGAATGAGTCAGTTACGGAACTGTTTTATATATATAGATAACTAGCTGAAGTACCCGGCGTTGCCCGGAATTTTAAGGTTTGTTAACCAAAATCAATTTAAAAAATTAACACAGTATAAATTAGCCAAAAAAAAGCATGTGAAATGTTATACATATCTCAGTATTTTGGTAGATGCAGTCTTTCATCATTGTACCACTAAAAGCTGTAAAGTAAAAATGTCAAATTGTGGAATGTTTGTTAACCAAAATAAATTTAAAAACTTAACACAGTATAAATTACATAACCAAAAAAAAGCATGTGAAATGTTATACATATCTCAGTATTTTGGTAGATGCAGTCTTTCATCATTGTACCACTAAAAGCTGTAAAGTAAAAATGTCAAATTGTGGAATGTTTGTTAACCAAAATCAATTTAAAAACTTAACACAGTATAAATTACATAGCCAAAAAAAAAGCATGTGAAATGTTATACATATCTCAGTATTTTGGTTAGATGCAGTCTTTCATCATTGTACCACTAAAAGCTGTAAAGTAAAAATGTCAAATTGTGGAATGTTTGTTATCCAAAATCAATTTAAAATCTAAACAATTTAGCAAGATTTAACCTTCTATGTTTGGAGCAAAAGAAGCTGATAAGTAAAACATAAAATATACATACATTTATAATAAACCACTAAAAGCTGAAAAGGAAAAATGTCAAATTGTCTTTTGGAAAGTAAAGCTGAAAAGTAAAAATGTCAATTTGTCGAATGTTTGTTAACCAAAATCAATTTAAAGACTAAACACAGTATAAATAACATAGAAAAATAAGCATGTGAAATGTTATACACCCAAATAATTTTTAAAAAATCCAATATAAAAATATATAAATTTATAATTAAATCCTCAGAATTCATCTAGATTTAACCTTTCATCTTTGGAGCAAAAGAAGCTGAAAAGTAAAACATAAAATGTATACATTTATAATAAACCATTAAAAGCTGAAAAGGAAAAAATGTCAAATTGTCTCTTGGAAAGTTAAGAGTTTTAAAAAGTAAAGCTGAAAAGTAAAAATGTCATTTTGTCGAATGTTTGTTAAACAAAATTGATTAAAAAAGTAAACACAGCATAAATAACATTTAAAAAAAACATGTGAAATGTTATACACATCTCAGAATTTTAGTAGATTCAGCCTTTCATTTTTCAAGTTTAAATTAAAAATGTCAAATTGTCTAATGTTTGTTAACAAAAAGTAATTTAAAAACTAAACACAGTATAAATAACATAGATTTAATAACAGTATAAATATCATAAAATATATACATTTATAATAAATCACTAAAAGCTTAAAAGTAAAAATGTCTAATTGTCCATATAAATACCTCCATAAATGCAGGATTCTGTAGCCAAAAAAATATATAAATAAAGTATTAAAGTATTTGTTAAAGGCACTGACTGATGAAAAAATTAACAGAAATCTGCAGTTTGGGCTACACGCACCATAAATGCAAGATTCTGTAGCAATAATAGAAACATTCTGTCCTTATTAAACTCCATATAAATCTCTGTTCAATTAAACTGATCCAAATATCATCTGAAGTACCTTCATAAACTATGTTTCTCGTTTCTTGATTCGGGGTTCAATATGAATGTTTGTTAACCAAAGTCAACTTAAAAACTAAACACAGTATAAATAGCATAGGAAAAAAACTGTGAAATGTTATACACATCTCAGAATTTAGATAGATTCAGCCTTTCATCACTAAAAGCTGAAAAGTAAAATTGTCAAATTGTCTTTTGCCTTGTGAACTCTGCATGAAAAATTAAACATAGTATAAAAAAGGGATGGGAAATGTCATACACATCAATACTAAAAAACAACGAATAAATTTTGGTTCGAATTTGACTCTTAGTGTGCTTCAAAATAGTTGAAACTCTTGAAAATAGTTGTTCTCAGATGTACGTGCTTCCAAACGTTGATGACCAGAATAACGCTTGACTATTCAGTGAAGGATATTTATATCTGGGCAGGTATGATTTATGAGTACAACAAAGAGACTCGATTGAATTTCTCTTTAAGTTAAATGTCAGATTGCAACTCTATGCATTCCATTTGACAATTTGCTAGCATTATATCTATATCGACTGTAAATAGAATAGAAAACATGCAAAAACAAAAATTGTTTATTTTCCCCGAAGTCCTGAAATCAATTTTAAATTCTTGTACTAAATCGGAAAGTAGGGCTGCGTATTTTATAACATTTTTAGAATTGTGCTTGGGAAATTAAAATAGTAGCATTAACATTTTTATGGAGTTATAGGCATTTTAGCTAAATTTCAATAAAAATTACTTCAAATTGACCAATTTATAGAAAAAGTATGCTATTTACAGTTAAGTTTTTGCTTCTTTTTTTTAATTTTTAAGTGCTATTTTACCATAAAGCACCAAAAAAAAACCTTTAAAAAATCATTTTTTAAAACAAACAAATGGAATAGCTAAACACAAACATAGTTAACCGTAAATAAATTTCAAAACTGTGCTTAAGTTTAGACTGATTCTTTTTAGTTAAGATATACTAATTTTTATGCTTTTAAAAGTACATCGTGAATTATAAAATTAAGAACAATATAAAATACAGTAACGGATTATTGCTTCTTTTAGGAAACAACAAAACAATGTTTCAAATTCAAACTTGTGTAACTACTGCCACTCGCTGCTACTGTCGTCTGATGAGCAAAAAAAAAAAAAAATTAAATAATTCAATATTATTCTGATTTTTCACGCTAGTGGAAAAAATGCCACGCCGACTTTAGAGTCACTTGAAATAATTAAACACACACAAATATATAAATTACACAAAAGGTTTTTTTTTTAAATTCTGTAATGTGTCTAAATCTCCACTATGGAAATATATCGGAGAATTCCATCATTTTAATAAGAAATTTCTAAAATGAAAATAGCAACAAATAACGTCTGTTTATAATCTGAAGACGATGTTAATTTCACTGAAATGTTTTTAAAATATAAATTTTAGATAAGAAATATTTAACGCATTTACTACGCATTACATCGTTTCAATAAGAAATGTCTGAAATGAAAATGGCAACAGAGAACGTTTGTTTACAAAATAACACGGCGAAAATAAACTACGATCGTTAATCGAAATGTCTTAAAGTATAAAATCTGACTTGAAAGATTATTATTTTCATTTATTATTCTGGTTTAATATATAACTTGAAACTTTTTGATTTTATTTATTTTTATCTTTTCGCTCGCTGTATTAAAACTGTCTTCAAAGTTTCGCATCTAACCCTAACGTGGACGCCATATTCAGAGGGATGATGCCACAAAGTGTAACAGCTTACATTTAGTTTTAAAATTGTGGTTTTTTATTAATTAAAAATCAACGGTAATTAATTTCGATTTTTGAAGTTCTTCAGACCCTCGGCTGTTTTTAAAGACGCCTGTATTTAAAATTTCACGATCGTTGCTCCTAAACTGTGGATTTCTATACAATTACAGAGATACAAACATTCATTTTTATATATTAGATAGCGAGTCAACTGCTCGTAACGAAAAAATTAACATTGCTCACGAAAAGATACTCTCTCCTCACCTCTTACCGAGAGCGGGAAACTAACAGATGCCATAGACTGACTGACACCATAGAACCATAGGACCATAGGAACATCGGAAGCGTAAATTGCAACACAAAAGTGAAGCAGAGAGTTTCAATTGGCAGGTAGAGAGAGGAGGAAGATAAGTGATTGGATAGAGAGATAAGGTTCAGAATCCGTGAGTTCTAAAACTAGGAAAACGAACAAATCCAAAAGGATTTACTCAGAGACAAATAATATGTGCTAGAACGAAGTTAAAGGATTGTAAAATAGATTTTTATTTTATTTTATAAATTTTTAATTGTTTTTTGCCTTGGCAAAGCCAAGTATTGTTATATATATATATATATATATATATATATATATATATATATTTATATATATATATATATATATATATATATATTTCTGACTGACACATTAACAAACCTGTTCTTAATACCAATAAACATTTGCATAAGAGACACGGTCTACAGTTGCATAAGGCCAGACATGGACCGCTAATAAAAAGTAGTTTTATTTGGCAAATACGTACGAAAAAAAAACCCATGACGTCATATCTGCAACAGCCGGCAAGCAGAATACCATCGCGTTGCTGCGATGTTTAAAAGACTGACACCTCAACCGCATGTTAGGAAGTGACAAGATAAAAGTAAACAAGGCGAATGCAGTCACGTTAAGTTGGCACCACCGCGCAATTTTCCTACCATTTTTTACCATGTTTTTATTAACTCGCTCTCTTGTTTGTTTGTTTGTTTTAGTGTGTGTTTGTCCAGTAGAAATCTTGCAATCAATTTTTAACTAACTTCCTGACTAGCTAGACATTTGACACTTTTAGAATAGCTCAGAACACGATGACAATGCATTTTTTAAAAAACTTTTAGCCATCTTTAAGCAGCATTGAATTCATTTTCAGTATATTTTGTTGTTTGAAAATTTCTTATAATTGCTCTCTTTATGACGCATTTGATCATTTTCATTCAAGTTGATGGGATAATTCATCAAATAAATTTAAAAAAAGTATTTATCTATATATATAAAACAGTTCCGTAACTGACTCACTGACATACAACGCACAGACCAAACCGCTGGACCTAAAGAGCTGAAATTTTGTATGTAGATTCTTCTTATGGTGTAGGGGTGCACTAAGAAAGATTTTCGAAAAATTCTTCTTAGATTTTTTTAAATTAAATTTTTAAGCTGTTTTTATAACTTTTTTTAAGTTTGCATTTAAAATAATAATTTGAGGGATATAAAATTTATATCACGAGAAAGATCATAAAAATTCCTTTAAAATGAAATGTTTGTCGAATCTTTATCTCCATTTTCTGATTTTTGGTGAATTTTTAAAGATTAATTTTTAGAATTTAATTTATTAAATGCTGATCACGTGATTATTTCTGTTTCTTTAAATAAATTTATCGTCACGTGCATAACAACTAAATAGACAAAAAAAAATTTCTTTCAATGCAGCAGATGATTGGATATTATCCAAAAAAAATATCCCTTACGATTTTTTTATAAATATATATATATATATATATATATATATATATATATATATATATTTGGCATTAATTGCATACATTGACCGTTGTATTTAATTTGAATGTACTCTTTAGAGAAGCGCGGGTTTTCAGCTAGTTAGTACATAGAATTGTCAAGTTTATATGATTCAACAGAAAATTTGAAAACGTGGTATATAAAAAGTTCTTTTTATCTTGGAATTATTTAAATTCTGTTTCTAGCAAAATTTTTTTTATTGGGAGTCGAGGAGTTTTTTATTTAAAGGAAGTAGGTCACGGTCAAAAAAAGTTTGAGCACCACTGAGTTAAACAACCGATTTGAGGCAGAAATAGAAGATTCAATTGAAACAGTGGATAGAAAGCTACATGCCAAAGGTTTTCTTTTCAAAAGCGTCTTGAGAGATACCGTAAATCAAGAAGTATCAACTATCTATAATTATCACAAAAAGGAAATTCAAAGTAGTACAAAAAATGCGCAGCTTACCCCCTTCAGAAATATTCGAAGACTGCCTGTAGCAACCTCCAACGCCTGAGCCATCTTAGAAAATCACCTCATCTGTAGAAAATCACCATGAAGAAATATAATCCAAGATTCAAGAAATATTATCCACCAAGATTTCAAGCGTCAGCATTTTATTCACGTTCAAGAGTACAACACTAACTGACTATACACACACTTCGCGCGAACCGCGAAGCAACCAGGTGGCGCTACCAGTACGCCAAAAAACAAATACAATGTACTATATAATTTCAATTTGCAACATCCTCTAATGCGGCTCAGTCCAGTTGCGACAGGAACACACTTTCTCGAAGTTTCGGAAGTACAAGTGAGTCAATATAGTCTTACGTAGAATGTACACGTGACTAATAATATTGCAACCCCCCTCCCCCCCCTTCAAAAATCTACCAATCGTAGTCATTTCCTGCTTTGACCTCCAATTTGGAACCCCCGAAGATTTTTTTCCCGTTGAGCAATCGCTATTAAGATAAACAAATAATTTAGCATCGTTCATTTCCCGTGATTTATGCCACTCTTCGTCATTCGTTTAACCACTGAGGAGTCTTCTGCAAGCCTTAGTGAGTGAACAGAGTACCGCCGAAGTACTTGGATTCATCATAGCAATTACCGGAATGAGCGTGTTGAGTGCCGCATTAGTTTATAAATAATTAAATGTTGATGAGAAAACTATTTATTGGTATTCGATGCAATCACTACAACGGAAGTCACCAAATTTGGGTAGTAACGTTAAAAAACTTGTGGGTAACATATATTTACTCAATATTTGGGAACAGCATGTTAAACGAAATCTTTTGAGAAAATAACCATTTATCCTCTATTTTTTTTTTTCATAATATTATAACTACAGTATTTTTTGGACCATAAGACGCACCTTTTTAGATGAATAAATCGATTCAAAATTGGGGTGCGTCTTATGGTCGGAAGGTAACTTTAAAATAAAATGAATATATTATTATATATATTATACTTATTTATTAAAATATATTTTTTGTTTTATATATATATTATTTATTATTTTTATCATATACATTATGTATATACTAGTTTTATCATATACATTTATGTATATAAATTGTGTTTTTATTAATATAATAACAATTATATATCATTAAATATTATATTCACTACTAGCTGAAAACCCGCACTTCGCAGTACATTCAAATTAAAAAACAACGGTCAATGTATGCAATTAATGCCAATATATATATATAATAAATACAACGATCAATGTATGCAATTGATGTAAAAAAACAAAAAGGTATATTTATAAAAAATCGTAAGGGGTATTTTTGTAGACAAAAAAATGTAGAAGAAAATATTCAAATTAAATCTAATAGAACATACTAAAGAATATAATACAGTTAATATAGTACAGTTTGAGGAACATATCTTTTACTGTATTTTAATATTTTTTTGGTTAGTGTCCAATCGTCTGCCGCATTAGCAAGAAAAAAATAATTTTTTTTTGTCTATTTCGTTGTTGTGCACTTGACGATAAATTAATTTAAAGTACCTGAAAAAGAAATCACGTGACCAGTATTTAATAAATTAAATTCTAAAAATTAATCTTTTAAAAATTCAACAAAAATCAGAAAATGGAGGTAAAGATTCGAAAAGATTTCATTTTAAAGGAATTTTTATGATCTTTCTCGTGATATAAATTTTATAACCCTCAAATTATTTTAAATGCAAACTTTAAAAAAAATTCTAAAACAGATTAAAAATTTAACTTTAAAAAATCTAAGAAGAATTTTTCTAAAAATTTTCTTAGTGCACCCCTACACTATAAGAAGAATCGCCATGCAAAATTTCAGCCCTTTAGGTCCAGCGGTTTGGACTGTGCGTTATATGTCAGTCAGTCAGTCAATTAGTCAGTTACGGAACTGTTATATAGTATATGTATTCAATTCGTAACTGTTTTATATATATGTATATATATGTATATATATATGTATATATATATATATACATATATATTATCGTTATTAAGTAAGAAATCAAAAATATCTTTATATACCTAACAAAATACAAAATATTCTTTTCTAAAATCCTCCCACAAATTTGTGGTGCGTCTTTATCGTCCGGTGCGTCTTATGGTTCAAAAGTTACGATATTTATATTTTCGTAAACGTTTGTAATGTTTAATGGCAATACTGAAGTAAATTTTTGAAATTTTATTTCATACGAGAACTACCTGAAAAGAGTTTTGGAATGTATGGCTTAAAAAAAGGCAGAAATATAACCCGTAGTAATGTAATAAAATACTGTATATGATATCTAATATTATATTATGTAAAATTTTATTATATCATGAAACAACATATCGCTGGACTAATCCCCCCCCCCCCAAAAAAAAAAAACGATTTTGGGAGTTTTATGCTATTACATTAGTTTATGGTCCCTGTACAACTCTGTCAAACCTAATAACTCCAAAACAAATTACTTCGTCCAAAAAAAAATAAAAATTGAAAATCAACACATACTACATAACTCCTTAACTTAAGTGTTGCTAACCTTGTAACTCCACTTTATTTATGAAGATGTTTTATTACATAACAATATGACCTATATTCATATATATCTCAGAACATTTATTTTTAAGAATAGACGGTAATTACTCATCTTTTCACTGCTGAATAAGTCAGTTTTTTGTTCATCCTCTAAATGGGAAACGTGAGTTACGTAGTGTGTTAATTAGGACAACGATATATGATATTAATAATAATAATAATCTCTATATATGAAACTGTTCCGTAACTGACCGACTCACTGACTGACCTACAACGCACAGACCAAACCGCTGGACCTAAAGGGCTGAAATTTTGCATGGCGATTCTTCTTATAGTGTAGAGGTGCACTAAGAAAGATTTTTGAAAAATTCTTCTTAGATTTTTTTAAAATTAAATTATTAAGCAGTTTTTATAACATTCTTTAAAGTTTGCATTTAAAATAATAATTTGAGGGTTATAAAATTTATATCCCGAGAAAGATCATAAAAAATTCCTTTAAAATGAGATCTTTTTCGAATCTTTACCTCCCTTTTCTAATTTTTGGTGAATTTCTAAAGATTAATTTTTAGAATTTAATTTATTAAATGCTGATCACGTGGTTTTTTTTCTGGTACTTTAAATAAATTTATCGTCACGTGAATAACAGCGAAGTAGACAAAAAATATTTTTTTTTCTTGCTATTACGGCAGACGATTGGACAGTATCCAAAAAAAAAAAATATTAAAATACAGTAAAAGATATATTCCTCAAACTGTACTATATTCTTTAGTATGTCCTATTAGATTTAATTTGAATATTTTCTTCTACATTATTTTGTCTATAAAAATATCCGTTACGATTTTTTTATAAACATATTTGTTGTTTGTTTTTTACATGAATTGCATGCATTGATCGTTGAATTTATTATAAATATATTTATACATATTTTTGACATTAATTGCATACATTGACCGTTGTATTTAATTTGAATGTACTCCGTAGCGAAGTGTGGGTTTTCAGCTAGTAATATATAACAATGAATATACAATATTTCAAGAGTTGCGCTTGAAATGCAAACTTTACTTTTAAAGCTGCTGTGTACTAACCCTAATGGATTCGCTCAACTCAATATTAACCTTTGGAGAAAATTTGACCAAGGATTTACGACTTGGATTTAAATTTTTTTTATAATTGTACTCCGTAATAGAGAAAAAAATTTTATACCTTGTGGCATTTTTCGTTTTTTTTTAAATATGCAAATGATGCTTCAAAATTTAAATTATTCGGGGAAAAAATCTGGTGTAATGTATTTTAAACTCTCATATATTCCTTTGGTGGACGAAATTTATAAAATGAATCCTGTTGCAAGATACAGAAACGTTCAGGCTATCTGAAAATACCATTATCAGCATGTATGTAGCTGCAAATAGTAGACACATATTCTCCATAGGTTAACATTGATTTGAGCGAATCCAATAGGGTTAGTACACGGCAGGCTTAAGAATTCGAAATTGAAGATTTAGTTTTATAAGAAGTGATTTATGCGACTATTTCTTCCAAGTATTTGCTTTGTCGAATTCTCTACCATGCTGAACCATAAAACATTCATTTTTTTTCCCTCTGGGGTAAATATAAGTTTAATATGAAAAGTTAATGTTTAGGCGAGATTCCAACTAGAAGAGTTTTTTTATAAGGGACATTTAATATAGGGTATGGAATGAATAACGATTTTTCCACCAGGACCGGAAGTTAATATCAGATGCTCTCATCTCGGATAGATTCTCCGTTTATTGGACTTCTGCATCGTTGTGAAGAAAAGTCTTTATTTTTTGTCCGCTTTCCTCTCGGACGATTTTCTCTCAGAAGTTATCGTTCATGGTTTTTCTTCCTAGATATTTACAGTTCGAGTTCTAAAGGGAAATGAAAAAAAAAAACTTATCGGATTATTTTTTGTTAATTATATGGCAGTTATCTGATAAGTTCATAATTCCATTTTCTGGAAAACAATATAGCATACAATTTGATGTTATAAGAATTGCTATTAAAAAAAATCAACTTTCGGAGCTGTGCCGTAGCTAGAGGGGGAAAAGGGGCACAGGCACGAGGCCCTAGACCAGGGGGTGTCAAACTTGCGGCCCGGCCAATATATTGGCACGCAATAATATATGTAAAACTAGCTGAAAACCCGCACTTCGCTACGGAGTACATTCTAATTAAATACAACGGTCAATGTATGTAATTAATGCCAAAAAAAATAAATATATATATTTATAATAAATGCGACGATCAATGTATACAATTGATGTTATATATATATATATATATATATATATATATATATATATATAAAATCGTAAGGGATATTTATTTTTTTTTTGGATAATATCCAATCGTTTGCCGCATTAGAAAGAAAAAAAAAATTTTCTTTTTGTCTATTTAGTTGTTATGCACGTGACGATAAATTTATTTAAAGTACCAGAAAAATAAATCACGTGATCGGCTTTTAATAAATTAAATTCTAAAAATTAATCTTTAAAAATTCACCAAAAATCAGAAAATCGAGGTAAAGGTTCGAAAAAGATTTCATTTTAAAGGAATTTTTAGGATCTTTCTCGTGATATAAATTTTATAACCCTCAAATTCTTATTTTAAATGCAAACTTAAAAAAAAGTTACAAAAACAGATTAAAAATTTAATTTTAAAAAATCTAAGAAGAATTTTTTTAAAATCTTTCTTAGTGCACCCCTACACCATAAGAAGAATCGCCATGCAAAATTTCAGCCCTTTAGGTCCAGCGGTTTGATCTGTGCGTTGTATGTCAGTCAGTGAGTCAGTTACGGAACTGTTTTATATATATAGATAACCGACGCAGAATTATAATAAGATAGGAAAAATTCGTTAAATGTTATTTTAATTATACTCTTCTTTTTCTATTATTAAACAAAATGTGTATATTTATGTTGAATATACTGTAATTAGGTAAATACGTTATTTATGCATAAACAATATCTAAAATATGTCAAAAGTTATGTTACTGACTTTTTTACAGATGAAAAATGTTGAAAAAAATTTTTAAAAATACAAACAAAATGCTTTTAGAAAAGTTGATTAAATGTTCAACTGTTAAATAATTAACAGTAATTTGTTGTTGAACGAAAAGCTGAAAATACAGATTATTACTAAGATGTCCTGTTAAAAATATGTAACAGTTGCGCCCCACCTATAGTTAAACGTTGTTTGTATGGCCCAAGTTAGCTTTTGAGTTTGACACCCCTGCCCTAGACAAAAAAGGGGGCGGGGGTAGAAATGCTTGCAGCATGGACAAAAATTATAAAATTAATATTTTTTAACTTTGAAAAATAGTTTTATACATTGTCAGACTCTCGTCTCCCATTCTTAAGTGGAATTGATGAAGGTGAGTAATAGCGTCTTCAATAAGCCCAAAATAAACGCAAACAGGTGTCGAACGATATACACCTTTGGAGATGTGCGACAATGCAAGTCATTTAGAATGATTTGTGAAACCCATTAGCGGAGCGCTTTTCCAAGGGAAGTGCGGTCAGGAAAGAAATTCCCCATAGGTGGTCTGCAGAGGGCAGAACCGGAAAAGGTCCGGTATTCGAGATTGTTCGAGAAAGGGCTGAAAAGAATGCATAAATAACGACGCGGTTGCGAATGAAGAGGAGAATAGACTTGGACTGTTGAAAGGTCGCCACGCGTACGGAGAGAGAGAGAGAGTGGGGTCTCGTACGGACTTTGAATAATGAGCCCTGCTCTCATGAGTGCATTTACGTTCGTCGGAACGAACTTTTGCAAATGATTTATTTAACCAAGATTTTAATGTGTCAATAAACCAGATGTAAATAAGAGTTGGTTCTACAGTTATGATCACTTCTACAAGATAATGATATGTCGGATCACGACCATAAAGGTTAACATTCATATAGCAAAAATTTAGCTATGTAATGTAGTTCGGCGTTCAAAATGGTATCTCACTGGCCAACAAAATCTTATTTGGACTTCGCTTTTTATTGAAGTCGCATTTTCTCACCAGAAAAACAAAGCTTCTTGTCTATAAAACTATCATCAGGCCGGTCCGAATGTATGGTTCGGAAACTTGGTCTCTAACAAAAAATGGAGACTACAGAATTGCAGTGTTCGAGAGAAGGGTTCTCAGAAGCATCCTTGGTGGTATCAAAGAAAATGTGCTATGGCGGAGACGTTTTAATTCAGAAATCTATAGATTTTTTAAAGAGCCCGATATTATTAAAAGTTTTGAAATTAAAAGAATGGACTTGTGGAGACAATTAGCCTACCTCATTCCATCATCTAAACGTTGGTGGTTACTCATTTTTACTGTTACAATTTGAAATTAACCGATTGCTGCAAAATAACACCATCTATTAACCCATTTTTTTGTTTATCCTGCAACCGCTGTTTCATACCTTCCGACTCCAACGAGTGTTACGCAGGATCATGCAGCGTAAGATAGTTCCCCATACTCGTTTAACAAAAAAATTCGACAATTTTATTAACAAAACATCAGATCAGAAATGGCTTATTTCTGCCGACATGCACATGCACGTTTATTACACAAACCTGCTTAGGCAACATCGACTTTAAAGATAGCGAGAGGCCTCGTTTAACTCGAAGCGAGAGCCACTATTCATATGCTGATTATTGTTGTCCGAAAAGAGAGAGAGCAACCGCTTACATCCTTCAACTAAAGAAACGTCAGCTAAACTGACAAAAGACGAAACGAGACAAGACTCGGCGAAACCTAAAAAACTGATTTTCACCATAGGACCATAGGACCATGTGATTAACTGTGCTACCTAGGATGCAAATCATGACACTTGCTGACGAAAAGTGATTAACTTTTAGGCATAAAATAAACTTTTTAGGCATATGTGATCATATGGAATATCATGGACGCGAGTAAATATGAACTCTCTTTGTGACTGAACTTTTTGATTGTGTATATTTTTCTAGTTTATTATTTTGTTTCTAATTTTTATTGTTGGTTTCTAGTTTATATTGCTTCTTTGTTTTGCTTTGTTTCCTGATCCTCTGTAATGTTGTGGGCTGCCTGATCTGTATGGATTAATTTCCGGAATAAAGCCATATGTAACACACGCAAAGCAACATATTTAGAAAAGACCGCTTCTACAGCTAGCTAAAGAAGTGGTCGATAAGACTCTCGAATTCTAAACCAACCGAAACCATTCCATAGAAAGATATCTCATTTTTTCGACATCGTGATTCATATATCACTGGTGGCTTCATATCTAGGAAAATGGTGAAGTACTTGCTGTAAATGGAAAGCATTATTTAAGACCAAAAAAAATGTTTCCATATTTTTACTTTAAAGTTACGAACTGGAGATGTCCGTAGGTAAAATCCCATTAATTAGACTCAGAACTCAACTGGTTTTTCTATTTTGAAGCTGGATTGCCATGTTAAAATATTTAGAGTGTTTCGTGTAGGCAGGTTTCAAGTTTCGTATCCAACTTTCTATCTATTTCAGTAATACCACCATAAATTTGAGCTTTTCTTCGGTAGAGCACGAGTTATAGTCCAAAACTTCCTTTTGTTGGCACCAAACGAATGCTCCTTTTTATTAAAAGGTGAAAAATGTTTCGTGAAAAGGTATTTTAAAGTCCATGTATGTCCGAAAGGGTTAAATCATTTTCGCCTTTGTCTCTAACTGTATCCGGTTTCAAGCATGCCTCGGTCTGAAATTTTTTCTTCTTCTTTCTCTCTCAAATAATACGGAATTATTCCAGTGAAAAATTTATAGCACTTTCTTTGTAGGTGTCTTGGCTTTTTTTCATACTGATATGAAACAATTGTTGAGTTTTATACTTTAGAGTTTCTTTGAACGATTTGAAAACTCCTTTATCTAGAAAATTCATTATACAGAAATTCGCTTAAGTTGTAAAAATCTTATTTAATAAAATAAAAACACTAAACAATATTTAACTAAATTACTAATTTTCAGCAGTTGTTAAGGGGAATTTACGGCACGCAAATGATTAAGAGAATACATGTCTAACGATACGAAACTCATAAGTAGGGATACGTAAATTTTGCATAAAAAATATCAAAATTTCCAAAAAAAAAATTACAATATATATATATATATATATATATATATATATATATATATATATATATATATGAGAAATAGTTATATATTTATAATTTTATATATTTAATAGTTATAAGAGTTATATATAGTTATATAATTTCTTATATATATATATATATATATATATATATATATATATATATATATATATATATATATATATATATATATATATATATAAGAAATAGTTGAAAGAGAAAACCAGTATGAGCACTAAAGCTACTTGCAGCCAGGAACTAAAAACATGAAAAGATAAGTATGAAAGAGGTTTTAGACAGCATCTCTTCGTCAGCGGTGTCAATACTGTCTAAAAACCAATGGATTGTTTCCGATAAGTATGATCTATACAATAAACACACTCAGACACCGTGCAATCCATGAAAAACAGAAGATTTGAATAAAGAGTTACTTAACCAAAGAACACCAAGCCTGGCGCTAGACAGAGTGGAAATTAAGAACAAGTAACCGCAAGATAACTGATGTCACAAAACTTGCAACCATGGCGATTATGGAAACTCAGTTACTGACTTACTATGGATACTGTATTTTAGGACTATTCAACCTTTATTAATTTAGTTTTTTATTATTATTACTAAGAGTTATTTTTAATCTTATTTTTATATTTATTTTATTTTTTATTTTTTATTTTTAGTAGTTATTTTTTCTAATTTTTCTTATTATTATGTTTAACTTATTAAATGCAACAGAACAAACTATTCATTAAAACTAAAACAACCAATTATGTGTTTGGATAGACTTTCGGGGTAATTATTACGTGTTAGCACAGCTTTCAAGTCTAAAATATGCTTATTCCTATTGTCTTTAGAACATAGCCTATTTATACGAACTAACTGATTTACAATAATGTTATTAAAATCAGATTTATGTATACATGTTAGGTAATTTTGAAATTTAACAATATTAAAATTATAGTCAGATCTTTTGTCGTATAAGTCAAAAGTAAATTTGCTGTGAGAATTTAATTTAATGTTAATATCTAAAAAATTTACATTAATATTATCATGGCTACTTTTAATTAGTTCCAGATTAGGAGGGTAAAAATTTAAGTCTATATGGTTATTACTTTTATTAATTACTATTATATCATCTATATACCTAAATATATTGTAATTGCAATTTTCTATATTATTAATTTCATATATATATACAGTGGAATCTCGATCTATCGTTTTTCAAGGGACCGATTGAAATGAACGATAAATGAGGAAAACGATAGATGCGGAAACATAACAAAGCAATATGATCGCTGGGACTGGATAAAATGAACGACACATACGGAAAAACGATGGATTCGAAAACGATCGATCGAGATTCCACTGTATATATATATATATAGGATTAAGCATATTATAGACTTGAAAGCTGTGCTAACTAGTAATAATTACCCAGTTAGTCTATCCAAAAACATAATTGGTTGTTTTTGTTTTAATGAATAGTTTGTTCTGTTGCATTAATAAGTTAAACATAAATAGGTTAAAATAAAAATAATAACTACTAAAAACAAAAATAAAAACAAAAGAATAATAAAAAATAATTAACTAATAGTAGTAACAATAATAAAACTAAATAAATAATGGAATAATAGTCTTAAAATAAGTTACCTAAGTAAGTCTGTAACTGAGTATCCATTACCTCAATGGTTGCAAGTTATGACGTCAGTCATCTTGCGGTTACAAGTACTTAACTTCCACTCTGACTAGCGCCAGGCTTGGTGTTCTTTGGTTAAGTACTTTAATACAAATTCATTTATTATTCAATTCTTCTTTTAATAATGGATTGTACGGTGTCTGAGTGTGTTTATTTAATAGATCATACTCATCAGAAACAATCCATTGGTTTTTTGACAGTATTGACACCGCTGATGAAGAAATGCTGTCAAAAACCGTAATCATACTTATCTTTACATGTTGGATGTTCCTGGCTTCATGTAGCTTTAGAGCTATTACTGGTTTTCTCTTTCATCTTATTCTTATTTATATATATATATATATATATATATATATATACGAGGGTTATTCGGAAACTAAGGTCCGTTTACTTATAAAACAGAAAACATTACAGATTTTATCAAAAAACTTTATTTTTTAAATTCCTTACATGTGTCTCTATTTTTCTACATAGTTTCCATATTTGTTTAAAGATTTGTCATAACTTTCTACAAGCTTCTGTATGCTTAAGTCGTAGACGTCTGCCGCCTGTGAGGATAACCTGTCTTGAACTGCTTCTTTCACCTCGTCATCTGTGGCGAATCTCTTGCCGCCGAGAAACTCTTTTAGGTAGCGGAATAAGTGAAAATCACTCGGCGACAAGTCTGGGCTGTACGGTGGGTGGTCAATCTGTTCCCATCCAAAAGATCTGAACAGATTTTGGGTGTGAATGGCAGAATGGGGTCTGGCATTGTCATGCAGCAACAAAACTCCAGACATCAGAAGACCACGTCGCTTTTTCTGTATTGCACGTCTAAGTTTAGTTAGGGTAGCGCAGTAAGCGGCTGCATTTATTGTTGTCCCTTGCTGCATAAACTCGACTAACAAGACCCCATGTCTATCCCAAAACACGGTTGCCACGACCTTGTGTTGAGATTGTCTGCTTGGTCTTGACTCTGACTGGTGATGTCTGACGCCATTCCATTGAGTGACGTTTAGACTCTGGGGTTCTGTGAGAAACCCACGTATCGTCCCCTGTGACAATGTTCTCTAAAAATTGATCACATTCTTTATGATATCGATCCAAAAAATCAAGAGCACAAGCCATTCTTTTCAGTTTGTGTTCCTCAGTAAGCAGACTGGGAACCCAACGTGCGCACAATTTGCGAAATTTCAACTTTTCGGAAGCGATTTTGTGCAAAGTTGTTCTACCCACATTCGGAAATTCCAATGCTAAAGTTGAAATTGTGAATAGCCGGTCTTCACGAATCTTTTCATCCACGGCATTGACCAAATCATCTGTGATCACTGATGGTCGACCTGAACGCGGTTCATCATGAGCATTTTTCCGTCCGCCCTTGAAAGCTCTCACCCACTCACCTTGAAAGCTCTGTTCAGATCTTTTGGATGGGAACAGATTGACCATCCACCGTACAGTCCAGACTTGTCGCCGAGTGATTTTCACTTATTCCGCTACCTAAAAGAGTTTCTCGGCGGCAAGAGATTCGCCACAGATGACGAGGTGAAAGAAGCAGTTCAAGACTGGTTATCCTCACAGGCGGCAGACGTCTACGACTTAAGCATACAGAAGCTTGTAGAACGTTATGACAAATGTTTAAAAAAATATGGAAACTATGTAGAAAATTGAGACACATGTAAGGAATTTAAAAAATAAAGTGTTTTGAAAAAATCTGTAATGTTTTCTGTTTTATAAGTAAACGGACCTTAGTTTCCGAATAACCCTCGTATATATATATGTATATATATATATATATATATATATATATATATATATATATATATATATATATATATATATATATATATACATATATATATATATATGTATATATATATATATATATTATATATGTATATGTATATATATATATATATATATATTATATATGTATATATATATATATATATTATATATGTATATATATATATATATATATATATACTATATATATATATATATATATATATATATATATATATATATATATATTGTAGAGTATTGCATTTCAACCTCTCCGTTAACAAAAGAAATTCTTCTATCTCGGCCTGAGACCCATCAAAAGATTTCCGACTTAGGTGGCAATATGCTGACGGCAATTTTCCTTTTGTTCATCCGATAGACTTGTTCCACAGAACCTTAGGGGACATGGTCATTATTCTTGATTTAGTCATCGCCACCGGATGACGCCGCTGATATTAGTTATAAATGACAGGAGACCCCCCAGGTGCTTTCATTCATGAACTATCAATTGTTAAGAAGCATCCTGGAGGCGTCGCGTGCCTAAACAAAAGGACTCGTGCCTTTCGCATTTTACCGAAGCGGCCCTTTGAGACTCTTTGAAGTGGCTTGGAGGACAAACTAAAAAGGCGGCCGCTTTAGACCAGGGGAAAATATTTCATTATCGCCCCAGGAAACCCATTTCCGTTGCTCACTTGTTCTAGATCGTTCGACTTTCTGGAGAGTGATGCAATATCCGGTGGAGGTCTTCTATAAAAAGAGAATGGACCCCTCAGTCGTGGCTTGCGTCTTTTTAGTCCTGACACGTAGCGGATCCAGTTTAAGAGCAGCCGGGTTTGCCGCCCTTAGAGGTTCAAGAGTCCCTTGTGACTGTTTGCAGCGACGATCTAGTTCCTGCAGGAGTAAACATACTCCACTAATTTGTCGGAGACCAGTCTTCGTGGAAGGAGCCTTTGCTACCTTATTTCCCAGTGAGGAGTCCTTTCTCCTTAATTTAATATTTTCATCGCTACCGGGTGTGTGCAGTGGTCACCGCCGTTGATATTATTTGGGGAGCCCTTTCCCGTCAGGAGAAGTGCCGTTTTTTTCATCATTGAAGCAGAGCCAGTTCTGCTAGCTTAGCGGACTTCTGTGTTCTTACTCCGCCCCACGCCGATTAAATCGAGTGTGATCACTTATGTTACGAAGTTCATCTTACATCTGTGCAGTGTACATATCTCATCATCATCAACTTTATTAATAAATTGCATTTGTTTTGTTTATGTAATGAGTGATGCCACGAGGTCGGTCATATTAGGCCCCAGTGTCCGTTATTAACAAAAAAAGAAGAGGTTAACTCCATAGGTGCCGATTTGGAAATCACAGATCCCTTAAAACCATATGTGAGTATAGGGACTGTGAACGGCCAGGTATGTGAGATACTTAGAGATACGGGTAGTACGATTGATCTGGTTTGTAAAAGATTTATTTCGCCCGACGACTACCTCGGCGAAACAGTCTGGCTCACTCAGCCGTTAGACACTCGTGCCATTAACGTGCCCCTAGCGCGCGTAATTCTGAACTCCCAGTATGGAAATATAACAACAAAGGCCTGTGTCATTAGCGACAGGTCAAATCAACAAAGATACATACTGGGAAATCAAACGGCAGCTCTTCTAAGACAGGGTCAACAAAACTCTAAGAGCATGCAAATCAATGCAATAACGCGCTCGCGTTCCAAATGTCAAGAGAGCTGTACACAGACGCTTCAGTCAAACGATTCTCTTCGAGAGCGTTCGAACAATAGTCCCTCAGATGGGGAGTCAATCGTTTTGACACAACTGGAAAGGGGGGGAACAGGCGAAATTGTTAGTTTTACCCCCCCTCGACCGCGAAGACCCAGCGTTGAGTCTATTAAATGTTTCCCCAGAGAAATTCGCAGACGCACAGCGGGAATGTGTAGAATTGGCCGCATTGTTAAAAAAAGTCGAAAGTCCAAGTCAAACCGGCGAGAAGGGTTATGTAGTGATAAACGGGTTATTGTGTAAACAACAGAGGGACCACTTTGGGGATACACGAAGTCTTTTAGTTGTCCCCCAGGTATTCAGGAAGGAACTGTTGTATGGAAAAAACCTACGAACACCCGAAGTTTTATTGTACGAAGGTTGGATGGGAGGTTGTGAGGAAGAGAGACCCGTGACAGAGCACGTCCTTACCCTAGTGAATAGATTAAAAAGAGAGCGAGAGTTAGCTGCTCAGAAAATGGGTGAAGAACAATCTAAGCGTAAGGAAGCGTATGATAAGAGCGCAGTTAAAAGGCATTTCGAGGTTGGAGATTTAGTTCTGATTTTCTCTCTATCTCGGACTAGCAAAACGGCGCCGAAGTGGATAGACCCAGGGAAAATTGAAGCTCGCATATCTGAGATGAATTATCGAGTGCAAACTCCCGGACCTAGACAGAAATCCAGCATTTACCATATTAATATGCTGAAGCCCTATATCAGGCGTCCCGAAACTATAAATTGGGTTTATGAAGGTAAAGTCGAAATTGGTACTGAGGATGATTTCGCAATCCACGTTTTTGAAACCGGTACTACCGATTTCGATTACGAGGAGATTGTGCGCGAGAGCGAACTTGACGCTCGTCTAAATCTCACTCAAAAAAGGGAATTAAAGAAATTATTGTGTAGCCATGCAAATATTTTTTCTAATAACCCAGGAAAAACCGAGAAAGTTACGCATGACATAGAGCTGATCTCGGATAAGGTCGTTAGGTCTAGACCATACAAAACGTCACACCGACAGAACGAAATCTTGAAGTTGGAGATTGACAAAATGTTAAAATTAGGAGTGATAGAAGTAGGTGAGTCTGATTATACCTCGCCTATCATTTTGGTAGAAACCGATGGTCGTGAGCCGAGACCCTGTATTGATTATCGTAGGTTGAACGAAATAATTCGCACCGAATATTACCCCCTCCCCAACATAGAGGAAAGGGTTGAGCAGGTTGCAGGATCTGATTTCATAACAATACTCGATCTTGCAAAGGGGTATTGGCAAATCCCCTTGACAGAAAGGGCCCAACGCATTGCGGCTTTTGTCACCTCATTCGGGACATTCAGGCCTTTGCGGATGCCTTTCGGGCTTAAAAACGCACCTTTCTTTTTCAGTAAGCTCATGGCTGACGTTCTAAATGGGTGTGAGGAGTATGCCATTCCATATATCGACGACATCGCGATATTTTCTAAGACCTGGGACGAGCATCTGAAGCATTTAGATATCGTGTTAAGTCGTGTAGCGCAAGCGCAGCTCACAATCAAATCATCGAAATGTCGGTTCGCCCAAAACCATGTAAAATACTTTGGGCACATGGTCGGCGGAGGTTATCGAAATCCCACCGAATTAAAGGTAAAATGCATTAGGGAATTTCCCCGGCCAGAGACAAAGACGAGTATACGGGCATTTCTGGGTCTCACTGGGTATTACGCGCACTATATTCCAAATTATTCTATGATAGCGGCCCCCTTAACCGATGCGTTAAAAGGACGGGAGAAACGCGCGGCGGTTGTGTGGGACGAAGCTTGCGAGGCAGCGTTCACCACTTTGGAAGACGCTCTTATAAAAACACCTGTGCTACGAGCTCCTGATTTTTCTGTTCCATTTATTGTCCAAACGGACGCATCCGATCTGGGAGCCGGGGTAGTGTTGGCCCAACAAATAGGTGATAAGGAACATCCTATCCTGTACCTGAGTAGGAAGTTCTCTGAGCCCGAAAGGAAATACAGCACCACAGAAAAAGAGTGCTTGGCGATCATATTCGCGTTAAAAAAACTTCACTACTATCTGGACGGAAGCGAATTCAAAATCGTGACCGACCATAATCCATTGGTATGGCTCAAGAAGAATGCCAGTTCAAATGGCCGTCTTTTTCGGTGGCAACTTATGTTGCAGCAATTTTGTTTTCGGGTAGAACACAAGCCGGGAAGACAGAATACAAACGCTGACGCTTTAAGCAGATACATTCCTTAAACGTCCGCGAATTACCTAGATTTGTAAATGTAGTAACCTAGAGAATTAATTGTTAGTACCATGAAATTATTTGTGTTTGTATTTAGTAATCCAGTTAGTGCATGTGTACGTACTTGTTAGAATTGTGTATTTTTTTTTGTGTAGTAGGAAAAAAAAACTGTTGGAACTGGTACATTAGATAGCAGAATTGGGAACCACCCACACGAAACGTTGGTTTTCAATATGCAACCACATTGAAAACTTTAACGGCAGGGGGGTTATGTAGAGTATTGCATTTCAACCTCTCCGTTAACAAAAGAAATTCATCTATCTCGGCCTGAGACCCATCAAAAGATTTCCGACTTAGGTGGCAATATGCTGACGGCAATTTTCCTTTTGTTCATCCGATAGACTTGTTCCACAGAACCTTAGGGGACATGGTCATTATTCTTGATTTAGTCATCGCCACCGGATGACGCCGCTGATATTAGTTATAAATGACAGGAGACCCCCCAGGTGCTTTCATTCATGAACTATCAATTGTTAAGAAGCATCCTGGAGGCGTCGCGTGCCTAAACAAAAGGACTCGTGCCTTTCGCATTTTACCGAAGCGGCCCTTTGAGACTCTTTGAAGTGGCTTGGAGGACAAACTAAAAAGGCGGCCGCTTTAGACCAGGGGAAAATATTTCATTATCGCCCCAGGAAACCCATTTCCGTTGCTCACTTGTTCTAGATCGTTCGACTTTCTGGAGAGTGATGCAATATCCGGTGGAGGTCTTCTATAAAAAGAGAATGGACCCCTCAGTCGTGGCTTGCGTCTTTTTAGTCCTGACACGTAGCGGATCCAGTTTAAGAGCAGCCGGGTTTGCCGCCCTTAGAGGTTCAAGAGTCCCTTGTGACTGTTTGCAGCGACGATCTAGTTCCTGCAGGAGTAAACATACTCCACTAAT
>OU015495.1:195129520-195267020 GCA_907164885.2 Dolomedes plantarius
CACCAGGGCCGCCCAGAGGGGGGCGGGGCAACTGGGGCACTTTGCTCCAGGCCCCAAACTGCCGGAGGGGCCCCCAAAAAATTAAAAAAAATTTATTTATTAGATTTCCTCCGAAAGAAAATTCTGAAACTTGTACCGTACTTCAAAATTCAAAATAATCTCCTGAAAACAGGGGCCCCCCCAAAAAAAAATGAAAAAAAATTATTCGATTAATCAGATTTCTCTTACTACAAAATAGTCTTCTGAAAAATAGTCTTGGGGCCCCCTACAGAAGTTTGCCCCAGGCCCCGTAAAGTCTCTGGGCGGCCCTGATTTTTACTCACTAAGTAAATTCAAAAGTCTCTTCAAATGTTTTTTCATGCCTGGAAAGCAGAAATATTTTCTTTCGAAACATTTAAGCCAGTGCGCATCCTGTAGCATGTACGACAAACAAGCGTAGAGTTACAGTATTCACTCTGACTGCTTGTAATTGCAACCGAATGTGCTCCTTTTTACCTCGATAATTATATTATTCGAGATTAAAGCACAGATTGTTTTGTCCCAAAAGATTGAACTATATGACTTAAGGCTGCTTAACCATCATGGATTCGGTCAGGTCAATGGTAATATTGATCCTACGGGGAGAATTTTTCCAGTGATTTTTGACTTTGATTTAAAGATTTAAAAAAAAAAAAAATATTCCGCAATAGAGAAATAAGTTTTTTCTTTTCTGTCTTATTCATTCTAGGAATTTTATAAATCAAAGGAAATTATTTGCATTTAGAACATAGTGTACCACATCCCCCCCCCCCCGAATAATTCAAATTCATAAATATAACTTGCATTCATTTTCAAGATTGAAAAAGGTACCGAAAAAAAATTCTCTATTACAGAGTCAACTAAAAACAATCTTTAAATCCAAGTCGACAATCATTGGAAAATGTTTCTTAAAAAGTTTAAAATTGAGGTCAGTGAATTCAATATGGCCGCAACCCAACCATCTTTAATATTGAACTGTATCGCCATGTACTAAAATTAACACTTCTTGGTGAAAAGGTTTTTGATCCTTTTAGTCTCTCTACAGAATTTGTCGTGATGTGTTTAACCAGCTATCTTTGAGAGAGGGCTTGTGACGGCCCTGTTGTACAGCGTGCTGGTTTTCGGTGTTGCGGGTGCTCGGATCGAATCCCGGCATCGCGCCACGAAAAATGCCTCCGTTTGCGTTGTCCCTTCATAGGGGGTAATGCTGTCCGCCTATATGGTGCCCCCATAATAACATGGACAGTAAACTGCGGAGTAGTATAGGCGAATGTTTGACAACAACTGTCTCAGCTTTAAAAAAAAAAAATCTTTTAGAGAAGTGGTCCTTAACCGGTGGTGAGAGAAGTCAGCATTAATAAAAAAAACTCGTTTCAAAAACGACTGCGAATTTAGCAATTTTATGAAGTTGAGAACGAAACTTTTTTTTTTATTGTTTCGAATTTTTTGTCCACACCCTAAAAATTCCCGTGTTTCTACCATTTCCTGACGTTTCGAGTATGAAAAAAAAAATCCCAATTCTGCTTAAAAATTTCATATATATATTCTGTGATACGGAGTCGCAGACATTTCTCAGCGTCGCAGCTTTTTTACAACTTGTAAAGGACTTGTAAAGGGAATGCAAGCTCAAAAATCTCATTAAGTTATCATAGGCTTATATATTTTCATCGAGTTTACGTTAAATTTGTCATTGTTAAATTTATTTGTACATTTTTAATTAAAGTTTCTTTTTTTTACCTCAAATAGTTTGTTTATTCCGAAAAGGAAATCTTTTTTTCTGTCTCAGGGGGGTGGTTGGGAAAGGCCGAATTTTTGCCATGTTTTTATTAACTCGCTTTCTTGTTTGTGTGTTTGTCTAGTACAAATGTTGCAATCGATTTTTAACTAACTTCCCAACGAGCTAGACATTTGAAACTTTTAGAATAGCTCAGAACACGGTGATAA
Source organism: Dolomedes plantarius (assembly GCA_907164885.2). Classification (NCBI taxonomy): domain Eukaryota; kingdom Metazoa; phylum Arthropoda; class Arachnida; order Araneae; family Dolomedidae; genus Dolomedes; species Dolomedes plantarius. The sequence continues at coordinate 195,131,483 of OU015495.1, forward strand.
TGCATTCTTTTAATACTTTTAGCCATCTTTACGCAGATTTGAATTCATTTTCAGTTAATTTTGTTTTGTAGACTGGTGCAGCCATCTGTCGGCCGGGACGGGAACGAAAAGTTAAACGCAAATTAACTTCCAATTAACTTCATTTTCTTTCAAGTTGATGGGATAATTCATCAAAAAATTTTTTAAAAAGTATTTATTAATACATAGAATTGTCAAGTTTATACGATTCAACAGAAAATTTAAAAACATGGTATATAAAAAGTTCTTTTTATCTTGTAATTATTATTATTTTCTTGTTTGTTTGTTTTGGTGGGGGGGGGGGAGAGTCCCTGATCAACAAAATGTCAAAAGCCACTGTTTTAGATATCATTATATATATAATAGCCGTTGTCTCTGTATAACACTTCCGGGCTGTACTCATCTTTCAATTGAAGCCCTCAGTAAACAAACGGCCGGTTAGGCCTAATTTCAATTTCAGATGTGGATCAGAATTTTTTCTTACCTAAAAACTAATATCTTCTCCATCAAATCACGTTTGTTCAGCCGATTTTTCTATAAAACATTCCGAACTAAAAAAAATTGGATGCTTTTAGCTGTATATTTAACAGTTTTTAAAAATCTGTTTACTTTTGCGATGAATTCTGAAAGTAAACAAACTTGAATGCGAATGAATCAAGTAGCTCAAGTATTCATATCGCGTAGTGAGCTGTAAATAACTGGATGGCAGTGCACTACTCCAATCGCATGAAAAACTAAATAAATAAAAAATAATGAAAGGGTTTGCTTTTACAAGGTGTGGATTAAATGCAATATTGTTAGATAATTCGGGATATTTTTTAACTTTCATATACTTTTTCCATTATGACGTCATTATTAGTATTATGACGTCAAAATGACGGGTTACCTTCTAGTAATGAAAGATTTATCGAAAATCGTAACAAACACATTGTTAAAATCATTGCAGGGAACGAAAGTTCTCGCGGTTAAAAAAAAAAACGATGCGTCCTGATTCTCATCGTTATTTTGGACAGTAATCCCTAGACTACCTGACGCCATAGGCGACCTAATCTATCAAGGCCTGGAAATTGGTAGAGTGACTCTGTCCAAATGAGTGTCGAAGAAGTGAAGCGATAATGGCAAAAAAGTAATGAAAAATAAAATTGCAGAGGGGTATAAAAACTTGGTATAGTATGAAAAAAAATAGCATGTAAGGTAAGTTATAAAGAAATAAGAGATTGACATTGTGTAAGTTCACAGAATTAGTGGCAAAAGAAAGCAAGACCGGAGAAAAAATATCTGGGGTGCCCAAAAAGGGACAAAGTTCAGAAACGACATGCCAGCTTATTTAACGTAAATTAAGTGAGGAAATATATAGTGGAGAAAATTTAAGGAAAATAGAGGGGGGGATGCAGAATCTCCTGTGTAAGCATAAGAACACTGATAATGAAAACAAATTATTTATCAGCAAACATTGCAGTCTACAGCAAACATTGCACAGAGGTTAGAAATATAGCTGGGTTAGCAGAGCCCTATACAAGAGCCATATACAAGAGCAAGAGGTTAGAAATATAGCTGGGTTAGAAAAGAAATGGATTGAGAAATGAAATTTTTGAATAGAGGTGGCCACTGAGCTCTCTATGATATCACATTACGAAGATAGAATGAATTGGTGTATAAATCCAAGAGTTTTAATTACAGTATGTACACTTCCATATATTTTAGCATTTATGAAGTATGGAAGGGGAAAAATTCTTCCTTTTTTTATAATCCTAATATCTCTTATCATTATTATTATCATTATTATTATCGCATATAGCTTTTATAATCCTAGTATCTCCTAATACAAATTTCTAATATTCTTTAATATTCAATTTTTCAATTCTCTACTACTTTACAAAAATGTAATTATCCCCACAGTTTAGAGAAAGAAACATTGATTGTTTTAAATACGGTACGTTTTACTCTGACTGACTGACTGACTGATAGATAACGCACAGACCAAACCACTGGACCAAAAGTTCTGAAATTTTGCATGGCGATTCTTCTTATAATGTAGGGGTGCACTAAGAAAGATTTTTCAAAAATTCTTCTTAGATTTTTTTAAATTAAATTTTTAAGCTGCTTTTGTAATAATTTTTAAAGTTTGCATTTAAAATAATGATCTAAGGGTTATAAAACTTATATCACAAGAAAGATCATAAAAATTTCTTTAAAATGAAATCTTTTTCGAATCTTTACCTCTATTTTCTGACTTTTGGTGAATTTTTAAAGATTAATTTTTGAATTTAATTTATGAAATGCTGATCACGTGGTTTCTTTTCTTTTTCTGATACTTTAAATTATTTTGCACCACATGCATAAGAAACGAAATAAATTGACAAAAAAATATTAAAATACGGCAAAAGATAAAATTTAATCACTAGACTAATTGAGATGGAAGTTTTTTAAGAATTTAATTCAAATTAGTATGTTTTATGCATATTAAACATACAAATTAATTGCATACATTGACCGTAGTATTTAATTTGAATATTTTCTTGTAAATAATTTTGTCTATAAAAACATCCATTACGATTGTTTTAAAAATACTTTTATATATATATATATATATATACAGTGGAATCTCGATCTATCGTTTTTCAAGAGACCAATTGAAATGAACGATAAATGCGTGAAAACGATAGATGCGGAAACATAACAAAGCAATAGGATCGTTGGGACTGAATAAAATGAACGACACATAGGGAAAAACGATGGATCCGAAAACGATCGATCGAGATACCACTGTATATATATATATATATATAAGAACAAACACATTGTTAAAAGATCCGGAGAGCGAGGCGGTCAGGGAAGCAATTCAATCTGGCGATTGACGAAGAACCGTTGGACAATGCGTGCCACGTGTGGTCGCGCATTATCCTGTTGAAATATGGCTGTGGGCAAGCCCTGAAGGTAAGGAAGGACAACTGGCTCCAACACCTCGGAGATGTAGCGCTGGCTGTTTAAAGTACCGGCAATGCGTACTAGAGGTGCGCGAGAGTGATATCCAATACCGCCCCATACTATAATACCCGGTGCAGGACCAGTGTGGCGGTGCATAACGCAGCTGTTCAGCATCCTCTCTTCACGGTGTCTCCAGACTCGAATGCGACCATCGTGGTGTTGCATACAGAAGCGTGACTCGTCAGTAAAGACAATTTCATTCCATTTTACCAGTATTATTAAAATTCTCTCTTTACATTTGTAAGCTATATATATATATATATATATATATATATATATATATATATATATATATATATTATATATATTGGCAATAATTGCATACATTAACCGTTGTAATTAATTTGAATGTACTCCGTTGCGAAGCACGGATATTCAGCTAGTTCCAATCATAAAATAATAAATCGAAAAGTAACGAAAATACATTAACCATATATTTAATCACTGAATTCGATTCACGATTTCACAAGTTTTGTTAAAATATATCCTACCCATATCCCCCCCCCCCCCCACCACCACCAAAAGATGTGAGAACCATTGATCTAGCGTGATCAATGTTTGAACTGGTTTTCGGCGAGAAGATAGATTCTTGCTAATACTTTCAACCTTTGTTTTTCTGCAAAAGCAATGCACATGATTTTTAAGAAATAGTGTTCTGTGGTAATAACAGCCTCTTATCGGGGCTTTTATACGCCCGAAAGTTACAATATCTCCCTTCAAATCCATATTTACGAGCTTATCTTGAGTAATGTTGCACAGAATCAGAAATCCATTCGGGCGCGAGCAAACACATGCCTCGAAATGCGCGTAATATGTCCCTTTTTATGATACAGCCCAGGATACTCTGGACAGAAACAATCGCCCTGGGAATTTCAAGGCGGCAGATAAAAGGTCTTAACTGTGCATCGGGGAGGCGGCATGATGAAATGGGGAAAAAGCATTTTATGAGCCGAAGGGGCGAATAAGAAATAAGCAATAAAGCATAAATACTGGGAAGTAAAATAAACAAATCTTCCATTGCTCTATTAAAAAAAAGGATCCATGACTCTAAATGAAGCTCCAAGATTTATGAAGACAGGGAATATCGGAAATATTAAATATTTGGTAACGGTCATATCCAGTGAAGAAGGAAATTACTAAGGAACTCCTTTCCCTTTAAGAGAAAAAGAGCAAAAAATAATCTGGGGTGACTCTGAAAGTATGTGATGCCCCTTTTAACCTTTAGCCTACGGGGCCCATTTTTCCTATTCCCTTTTTACAACGGAAAATTTCATATCCCCTTTGTAAGAAAGGCCATTAAGAGGGCTTTATATATATATATATATATATATATATATATGTCAAAACATTAATTGAAAATTACAGGGGGCTTAAAAATAGTGAAATCTAATATGAAAATCATTTGTAAAACGATCGGGAAAAAGGGTTTTTCCCCGTTTCGTTGTTGACCTCGATTCGCGATATTGAAGTTCATGGAGGGAATTTATTTTTAGATAGATGTACAGGGTTTGGCGCAAAAACAAATGCTTCAAGAATTTTCCAGGTGGTGCTTTGCGCATGCGCCATAAGGGTAGACGCGTTGATGGAGACTTAGAATTACGTAGAACGCGGGATTAATTCGTTGATAGTGGACGTGCGTTAGCCGGGTTCACGGGTTTTGCGAAATGCCGAACATTTAGAGAGGCAAATGTTGGAGCGATGGTTTTTATGAACTTGGAATAAATAAACTCAAGTAGTTTTGGACCATAGTAAATTGTCAATGCTTGCATCTGTCTTACTTCAGCGCCACGAACTGTACCTAAGAAGACTGCAAATACTAATTTAGTGAACGGGTGTAGAACGACACCAGTCATATATATATATATATATATATATATATATATATATATATATATATATATATATATATATATATATATATATATATATATATATATATATATATATATATATGTGTGTGTGTGTGTGTGTGAAATCTCTACTTCTTTTATCTTTCATAAATTTTCTCCTTCTTGAAAAATCCGTCCTATCACCCACCTCTACCATCGATTTTTGGAAGTCATCCCAGTTGCCTGCAAAACTTCAAATTCTAGTTTATGCTAAATTTCCTTAGGCGTTGAGTTGATTTCGTTTCTGATTTAAAGAACAAAGCAGCTGCATAGCGTCCCCTCTAAAAGTCTAATTTTTAGTGCATCCTTACTTTAGGTATCTTGTGACCTCTGCATCAGGGTCACGGAAAGCCACTTATTAATCTTTTTCATGATCACATGGCGAGCCACCTCAAAAGTTTACCCCCGAATTAAGACCCTGTGGTCAGAATTCGCGGAGCTTTTGTCATTTTTCTCCGCCCCGAGAAGTTATGTCAGTTTGCCTAATAAATATTTAGTTCAACGTAATGATTGCCTTCTTTGCTCAGCCTCGACTACAATTATTCCAATTCTTCGTTGTGACATGATGGGTCCTTGATTTCATCTGTCTTCTCGGGTTTGGGGCCTACCATGTTACATATGTATATATATATATACTATATATATATGTGTGTGTATGCATATATATATATATATGTATATACTATATATATGTGTGTGTGTGTATGTATATATATATATATATATATATATATATATATATATATATACACACGCACACACACACACACACACACACATATATACACTCATGGACAAAAAATTAGCGCACCAAGAAATAATTGCGGGATCGTAACGAAACATGCAAAGAAGGTACATATCGGGGAGATATGCAAATGATTAGAAATGCAGCGTGATTCCGCATTACGTATAGCCGGTAGAGGGCGTTGAACATCGTACTCTGTGGAGTATAAAACAGGTAACCAAAGCTTGTTTGAGTGTGCTGAATCATTTACAAAGTAAGAACTGAGATAGACATGCCATTACGCCGTGTTCGAAGACAATATAAGCAGTTGTCGCAGTTTGAGAAGGGGAGAAACGTCGGGATGATGGAAGCTGGGTGGTCAGCTAGGCGAGTAGCCCGTCAATTAGGCCTCTCTGATTGTGTTGTGAGGAGGTGTTGGGACCAGTGGACCCGAGAGATGTCATGTACACGAAGACCAGGCTCAGGACGCCCTCGACAGACCAGTCGTCGGGAAGACCGCCACATCGTAAGAAATGCACGCGTACAGCCAACTGCTTCATCGGCCGCCATCCAGGCACAGGTAGCACCTTCACTAGGGGCCTCTGTGTCTTCTCGAACCATACGAAGGCGCCTGGCTGAAGGACAGTTGGTATCGCGCCGCCCATTACGTGTGCTGCCCTTGACGCCCACCCATCGACGCCTCCGTTTGGAGTTTTGCCGCGCCCGAAGAAAGTGGACTGCAGCGGAATGGAACCAGGTCGTCTTTAGCGACGAATCCAGATTCAATCTCGGCAGTGATGACAATCGTGTTCGTGTGTGGAGAGCCCGTGGTGAACGCTTCAATCCTGCCTTTGCTGTACAGCGACACATCGCTCCCACAGCTGGTGTGATGGTATGGGGTGCCATTGCCTACAATACACGGTCACCCCTAGTATTGTTCCGTGGCACCATGACAGCCCAGCGATATGTTCATGAAACCCTGCAACCACATGTGTTGCCACTCATGCAACGGCTCTCAGGAGCCATTTTTCAACAAGACAATGCTCGGCCTCATACGGCAAGGGTGTCACAAGACTGTCTCCGCACTCTTACTACCTTTCCTTGCCCTGCCCGATCCCCAGATTTGTCTCCAATCGAGCATATCTGGGATCATTTGGGACGACGAGTTGGGCATCCCACGAGTTTGAACGAACTAGAGGCAAGGTTACAGCAAATATGGAACGAAATGTCTCAAGACATCATACAGAACTTGTATGACTCAATGCCGGATCGTATCGCATCGTGCATTCGCGCTAGAGGGGGTCCAACGGAGTATTAACTCCTCCGTTCTTTTGCCTTTTTCTCTGAAATAAATTATCCTTTTTCTTTGATTTTCTTATAATTTACTTATATCAAAGTAGTCATTACGTATGTAAAATTTCGTTTCATTTTGACGACTCCTTCTTGGTGCGCTAATTTTTTTGTCCATGAATGTATATATATATATATATATATATATATATATATATATATATATATATACAGTCGAACGTCCATATATCGAACTTCCCTATATCGAAATTTTCCATATATCGAACTCTTAGCAAATCTCCATGTTCATTACATAGAAAAACTGTTTCTATATATCGAAAAAATCTCTATATATCGAAATTTTTTTCACGACATATTGGGAGATTTTATTCCCCTTTAGAATAAAATCTCCCAATTTTTGGCGTTTGAAACAATACTTCGTGGACTTCAATTCGTGAAAAATGTCCCTGATGAAGTTTTTAATGGACTGAATAAATGTGAGCATTTCTTTGATGAACTTTCCGCAAAACTGGCTGTTCAGCAAGATATTCGTAGTTTTTTTTTTAAGAATGTAGCTGTGATCACTGTAACCACTGTCTGGATTATTGTTTTTTTTTAAAGGTTTATAGTACTCAATAAATCTTTCACATTAATTCATTTTTTAGTTATTAACTTTCATTTAATGGAATTCGCATATAAATTGGAAATGGAGTCTCGTATAGGAAAATTAGCTTTAATTTTAATGTTTTAGGAGAATTATGATAAAACTACGATCAATTCTATATATCGAAATTTCTATATATCGAATTTTTTTCCGGCATTTTGCTACTTCGATATATGGAGGTTCGACTATATATATATATTCATTCTTGGGCCCATATTCTTGGGATACATGTTATCCTACCGCGTAAGGAAATGGTTAATTTATTTTTATTCTCTTATAAATATTTTTAATATATAATATATAATCTTATATAAATAATTCATATTAATTTTATCAAAATTCATTTAGAAATTAAAATTAAAAATTAAATAAAATCTGCCAGTTACCAGCGACCGATATAGGTTTAATAATGTATTCCATTTTTAGCTTGAAAACTCGGCATCAATAAGAATTCGACCTGAATTCTCAACAAAAGATTTCGGGTGTTGTAAAATTATCATGATTGAGGAGAAAAAAAAATTGAAATCTTATTATATTCGACTTGTATTTATAATAATAATTATTGGAACTAGTATGCAGATAAAAAAAATTTTCCAACTAATGTGGTAGAAAATTCATTTGTGTGATTATTTTTAGTATATTCTCTGCCTATAAAAAAAACAAGGAATATAAAGCAAACTCACATCTTAAAATATATCTCATGCCTTCTAATATTTATCTGTATCCTGTTCATTAAACTCATTTTTACCGAGAAGTTCATGTTTTCCGTGCAGATTTTTATCGTAGTCTTTTTTGCATGGATTAAATCGAGTGTTGTCACGTACAGCCATGGAACTCTGAGTTCAGCAGACGATTTTATGAAATCGCGAGGAGGCAAAACAACTCAACATGACTTTAGCAATTTTCCTTTTTCTTTATTTGGTTTTTAAACATTGTTATAATTTTTGTTTAAAAAAGTACGTTGTGATATTTATGCATAGTTATATGAAAACGAAGTGTAACGTAGTATACAATAAAAGTATATTTTAACTCTCTTTAAAGATCAAATCTTACCTTACGAATTTTAGAATTTGCATGGTTAGTAGTTGCGTAAAATGAAGATAAATTAATTTTATACTGCTGCAACATAACTTTTGAGAATACAATCTAAAGAGAAAAAAGACTTGAGTACTTCTTACATTGAAAATAATATTTTTTTTTAAAGAGACATAAGCAAACAAAGCCATCTTGGAAATAATGAACTTAGGCACTTCTTTTACCAAGCCACAGATATACACTGCTAAAAAAAAATTAGGGGAACAAGCAAAGAAGTTAAGAAAACCGTGCGAGACAGCCACGTATTGGCATAAAATGGATAGTACACGCGTATCAATGCGCAATACAGAAAAAAAGACGTAAAAAAAATTGTAATTAAGCTTTAATTCTTTGAAAATATGGAAAAAACATGAAAAGATGATTTAGAGCAGCAATTTGGTTACATGTAAACGATAAAAAAAGTATTGTTTAGAAATGATGCAAGATTTTAAATATGGCGTGTGGTCTCCTCGAACAGCTAAGACTGCTGCACACCTGTTTTCCATGGATGCGATGATGTTATCGATAAGACTTTGGGGAATACTGTTCCACTCCTCAAGAAGTGCAATCTCCAAGTCTCGGAGAGTAAAAGGAGGCCTTGGTCTCGCAGAAATGCGTCGTCCGAGCATGTCCCAAACATGCTCGATTGGATTCAGGTCAGGAGAGCACGCTGGCCAATCCATACGCTGTATTGTTTCAGCTTCAAGCATGTTCTCCACAAGACGAGCTGTATGCGGTCTGGCATTATCATGCTGGAAAACAAAGGAATCTCCAATGGCTGCAGCGTAAGGTATGACATGAGGTCTCAGTATCTCGTCTGCATACCTTCGGGCAGTAAAAGTACCATTCCGAAAGATATGTAGATCCGTACGTCCACCTATGCTGATTCCACCCCATACCATAAAACCAGCTCGTCTGTATTGTGACCTTTCACGAACGAACGTGGGGTTATTTCGAGTGCCCCTTTTCTTCCATGCCAAAACACGTCGGGTGTCACACTCCAGACTGAATCGGGACTTGTCTGTAAACAGCACTTGGATCCAATCATGCTGCTCCCAATCTCGATGTTCAGCAGCCCATCTTCTTCGGGCCGCACGGTGACGTGAGGTCAACGGAATGCAGACCATTGGCCTGCGTGCATAGAGACCTCCCTGATGAAGCCAATTACGTACTGTTTGGCTGGACACCCTTCGTCCTGTTGCCAAGAGCAACTGCCTTGGCAGCTGATTAGCATTGTCTGTTCTGTTTCGACGAGATGTTAACACTATATACGGGTCATCAGTTGCTGTAGTGGCGCGTGGCCGACCTTGCCCTGGTCGACGTCTAACATTCCCTGTTTCTTGGAATCGATTCCACAGCCTTGCAACGACACTTCTGGCGACTCCAACAGCGTCCGCGACACTACGTTGTGTTTGCCCGGATTCAAGTCTGCCTAAAATACGCCATGCCATGGATTCCGGTAAATCACGTTGTTGAGACATTTTCAAGTCACCTTTTCTCAAAAAGAATAACTGAGCAATCGAATTTCACAGTTAAGGCAGTGAAACAGACGTTTTTGCAACATCCCGATTTCCGCCCTTATGTTCTTTTTCTGGTTTTTGACGTCATGAACTTTGATTTGCATATGAAGTTTTCTTCTTCTGTTTCCTGCTAGGCTTTAAATTATGGATGATTTATTTTATGTTACTTATCGGTGTAAGTATTTGCGTAATTTCGTTAAAACCATGTGCTCCCCTAATTGTTTTGAGCAGTGTATATATTTATTTATTTAAAGAAATAATTCTCCCATAATGCTTGTTTAAAATCCTGTGCATTAAAAAGGTGAATAATTTGTAAGAACCGCCAAATCTGAAAGAACATAATACTCGTGTTATGAACAAAATCAAAATAAAACACATTTTCTAAATATGGAAACAATAATCAGCGAATAAGAAATTTTATAAGATCGTAGTTCTTTGTTAGCATTTGGCGACTTTTTTGGGTTGCATCTATTTTTAGCGAATGCCCATTAAAAAATCCCGTTTATTTATCTCTTTTAAAAAATAAAAGATGGCTAATTTTTAAAGGAAATTGACTCGGAAAAGTTAATGAAGTTTATTTGAACTACTGTTATTTTTAATCATATTCCATGTAACGTATTTCCTTCATTCATCAATAAATTAAGACGAAAGGAGGATTCATTTCAAACGTCATTTCTTTCAGCTGAAAAAGGAATCTTTTATTTACTGAAAAACTGCTTTATTTTCTTGAAAGTAGCTCTGGCTAAGGAAAGCTCAAGAAAAAAGAAACGATATTGTATCTGTAACTTTGGAAAATTGGCAGACCAACCATTGCCATCAAAAATACTCTTTGTTCAGTTCAGACAGGTTGTTTCTTATAATTAATTTAAGTTTTTGAACTACCAGTTACAAGAATAGATTTAATATAACACTGAATTCTTTAAAATAAACTTTCCTCTCACTAAAATATATAAACTAGTTTCAATTTTTCCTAACATATCAGTAGTGGGAGGCCAAAGCCATGCGGGTGGTCTGGGAGTAATAAAATATCGCTTCTTAAAAAGCACATTTTTCATGTATGCAAAAGGTGTAAAATTTAGGATTATGACCTTTCGTCAAAATAATAATGTTTGGATATCTTATCTCTCTATATAAAACAGTTCCGTGACTGATTGAATGACTGACTGACAGATAACGCACAGACCAAACCGCTGGACCTAAAGGGGTGAAATTTTGCATGGCGATTCTTCATATAGTGCAGGGGTGCACTAAGAGAGATTTTTGAAAAATTCTCCTTAGATTTTTTAAAATTAAAATTTTAAGCTGTTTTTGTAACTTTTTTAAAGTTTGCATTTAAAATAATAATCTGACGGTTATAAAATTTATATGACGAGAAAGATCCTAAAAATTCCTTTAAGATGAAATCTTTTTCGAATCTTCACCTCCATTTTCTGATTTTTGGTGAATTTTTAAAGTTTAATTTTAGAATTTAATTTCTTAAATTCTGATCACGTAGTTTCGTTTCTTTTTGTGATGCTTTAAATTAATTTTGCGTCACATGCATAACAACGAAATGACGAAAAAATATTAAAATACGGTAAAAGATAAAATTTAACCACTAGACTAATTGAGATGGAATTTTCTTATGAATTTAATTCAAAGTAGTATGTTTTATGGATATTAAACATACAAATCAATTGCATGCATTGACCGTGTTATTACATTTGAATATTTTCTTCTACATTATTTTGTCTATAAAAATATCCATTACGATTGTTTTAAAAATACTTTATATATATATATATATATATATATATATACCGAATATATAGGCATATATATATATTGGCATTAATTGCATGCATTAGCCGTTGTAATTAATTTGAATGTACAGTTAATTCCAATTATATTCAGCTAGTTCCAATCATAAAATAATAAATCGAAAAGTAACAAAAATACATTATATAAATATAATTTTGTTTTTTTGGCATTAATTGCATATATTGACCGTTGTATTTATTATAAATTTTTTTTGGGTGTTAATTGTATACATTGACCGTTGTATTTAATTTGAATGTACTCCGTAGCGAAGCACGGGTATTCAGCTAGTATATTGATAAAATGCCCTTTGATATTTGACATTTGAACTCTCTTTTTCGTAATACATAAAAATGATTTATCTCGTGGCACCTAATTCTCGAATACAATATTTGCTGAGGGGGAGGTGAATTGTACTGCAGATAATTTCTATCTAAAAATAGCATTCTCGCATTGAAAGCGACATCACCCTTATTGGAACAAAGAGCCTGTGCTATTTACGCAAATATAAATTTATGTGCTTCTGTCCGGGAGCGCTAAATTCCCGGCGCACAGAGAAAAGTATTAGCAAATAACGATCAAAGGGACATATATATCATGCTTTGATAAAGGCTGCACCTTTTATGACATTTGGAAGAAAAAAAATTAAATTTCTACGTCTCCCAGCGCTAATGAAGCCATTTACGCGTCGCTAATGAGTGTAGTTCAATGCAATATTTTTATTCCGTATTTCTCGTCGCCGTGTTTGTGCGAAAAATGATCGAAAAACATCGATTGCTAGTTTCTTCATTTGTTACGAACGAACCGTCTACAAATTTGCGGGGAGAGTTTTTTAGGCAATGAATAAGAAACCCCTTTTAAATGCCTTGGAATGATATTGTACGGCAGAATAATTTCTCAGAAACAAAGAAATCTTTATATTTGGATGAGGTGCTGGAACCATGCTTATCTGAAATTTATGAAAAGGTATTCACGAGTTTATATATTATTTTGTACAGTCGCGGCAAAAATTTCACGTTCTAGAGGATAGTAATTTAACAGAAAACCTTAAAAAAATTGTAAATTAATGCATTAATCAAAGGTTATAATCTATATATATAAAACAGTTCCGTAAATGACTCATTCATTCACTGACTGACTGACTGACTGACTGACATACAACGCACAGACCAAACCGCTGGACCTAAAGGGCTGAAATTTTGCATGGCGATTCTTCTAATAGTGTAGGGGTGCACTAAGAAAGATTTTTCAAAAATTCTTCTTAGATTTTTTAAAATTAAATTTTTAAGCTGTTTTTTAAACTTTTTTTACGTTTGCATTTAAAATAATACATTGAGGGTTATAAAATTTATATCACGAGAAAGACCATAAAAATTTCTTTAAAATGAAATCTTTTTCGAATCTTTACCTCTATTTTCTGATTTTTGGTGAATTTTTAAAGATTAATTTTTAGAATTTAATTTATTAAATGTTGATCACGTGATTTCTTTTTCTGATAATTTAAATAAACATGCGTAACAACTAAATAGACAAAAAAATATTTTTTTTCTTTCTAATGCAGCAGACGATTGGATATTATCAAAAAAAAAATAAATATCCCTTACGATTTTAGTATAAATATATATATATATTTATTTTACATCAATTGTATACATTGACTGTCTTTATTGTAATTATAAATATATATATTTATTATAAATATATATATTTATTTTTTTGGCATTAATTGCATACATTGACCGTTGTATTTAATTTGAATGTACTCCGTAGCGAAGCGCGGGTTTTCAGCTAGTCTTCCATATAGCATGGTGGTTGAGTGTTGCAAAATACCACTAACTGGGTCTGTGTTGGAGCCTCAGTGTAAGTGTTATTGTACGGTTCCCTCATAGACACCAACGCTGTCTCAATGGCTAGATTCTTTTTTTAAAAAAGTAGCCGATAGGTTCGCGGTGTGTATGGGAGAATGTGTCCAGGGGTTAGGTGTCTGCCACTTTAAGAAAAGAAAAGAAAAGAAAAAAAAAAAAAAGAAAAGAAAAAAAAAAGAGATATCTAAACATTTGTTTATTAGGCGAGGTTTAGACCAATCTCAACATACTCAGTTTTACTATTTATCTAATATATAAAAATGAATGTTTGTATCTCTGTAATTGTATAGAAATCCACAGTTTAGGAGCAACGATCGTGAAATTTTACATACAGGCGTCTTTAAAAACAGCCGAGGGTCTGAAGAACTTCAAAAATCGAAATTAATTACCGTTGATTTTTAATTAATAAAAAAGCAAGAATTTTGAAACTAAATGTAAGCTGTTACACTTTGTGGAATCACCCCTCTGAATATGGCGTCCGCGTTAGGGTTAGCTGGCAAACAGCGAGCGAAAAGATAAAAATAAATAAAATCAAAAAGTTTCAAGTTATATATTAAACCAGAATAATAAATGAAAATAATAATCTTTCAAGTCAGATTTTATACTCTAAAATAAATCGGATCCAACGGCATATTGACACTACCACACGCGATTGAAAATTCGAATCAACCACGCTAAGTGTCACGAGATCTTTTTTAATCGCTACTACAACCCCCCTCGCTTATGTCTTTGTGTCTATTGAAGAGTTGAAGACTAAGCTTCTATCCTGCTAACTTATTTCTGACTTAAAACTCCTGTCACTCCATAAATACATGTATTTTCACCAACCCATAGCAACTTTCCAGTAAACTTAGTCAAATATTTTCCTCTTTACGCAATAAAGTAGCATGTCATTGTGGCGCATTCAGTAAAAGCGTTCATTTACCACGCTACACGCCGCGGGTTCAAATACGGATCGTTCACATTTTGCTAAACCTGTATTTTCAGCTTTTTTATAGAGGCTTTTTTATTTCAGCTTTTATTTTATTATTTTTTAAATTATTATTATTATTATTATTATTTATTTATTATTTTTTTAATTATTTTTATTTTATTTTATTTTTCATATTATTAATGTGTATAACATTTCGTATACTTTTTTTTCTATGTTATTTATACTGTGTTTAGTTTTTTAATGGATTTTGGTAGGTTTATTATAAATTTATATATTTTATGTTTTACTTTTCAGGATTTTTTGTCCAATGATAAAGGCTAAATCTTTTCTATGTTATTTATACTGTATTTAGTTTTTAAATTGATTTTGGTTAACAAACATTCGACAATTTGACATTTTTACTTTTCAGCTTTACTTTCCTAAAGACAATTTGACATTTTTCCTTTTCAGCTTTTAGTGGTTTATTATAAATGCATATATTTTATGCTTTACTTTTCAGGGTTTTTTTGCTCCAATGATGAAACGCTAAATCTAGCTGAATTCTGAAGAAATTTTTGTAAATTTATGGTTTTTTATGTTGGGTTTTCTTTTTATTCATGTGTATAACATTTCACATGCTTTTTATTCTATGATATTTATACTGTGTTTAGTTTTTAAATTGATTTTGGTTAACAAACATTCTTAAAATCCCGGGCAACGCCGGATAAATTATCACCTGTGTAGGTTGATAATTTATAAATTTTAAAACTGTTACCACATGTATATTTACAGATCCACAAGAACTTTCCAATTAATAAATAACCAACAACTCTCGATTCACAAGCGTACAGTAGATGGCGCCACTATTTTAATTTTTTTTGTGTCTATTTCGTTGTTATGTGACGATAAATTTATTTAAAGTACCAGATAAAGAAATCACATGATCAGCGTTTAATAAATTAAATTGTAAAAATTAATCTTTAAAAATTCACCAAAAATTAGAAAATGGAGGTAAAGATGCGAAAAGAATTTCATTTTAAAGGAATTTTTATGATCTTTTTCGTGATATAAATTTTACAACCCTCAAATTATTATTTTAAATGCAAACTTGAAAAAAGTTACAAAAACAGATTAAAAATTTAATTTAAAAAAATCTAAGAAGAATTTTTCAAAAATCTTTCTTAGTGCACCCCTACATTATAAGAAGAATCGCCATGCAAAATTTCTGTCCTTTAGGCTATGTACACATGAGAGCGTTGCAACGCGCGCTTTCTAACGCGCGTTGCATCGCGCGTTGAAAAATACAACTGATCAAACGATTGCGTACACATGCAACGCTCTCTTCTACTAGAACGCGCTTTTGAAGAGTTCCACGCAGATCGCGCGATTGCAGCGCGCCTCGAGTTCCTTTGTGTTGAATTAGACCGTACACATGAGAGCGTTGCAACGCGCGCTCTGGGGCAGTTGACTACTGTTTTTTGACAGGCATATTTCTATTTTTTTACAAAGTGCAGAATAAATAAGATATATATAAAATACATGAATTTTTCAAAATGAACTTATGCGAAATTTTCAAATGTTATTAATTTTAAATTTTTTTAAATATTTGAATTAAAATAAGGGAGTTTGATGTTACATGAAAGATACGCAACTTCGTGCCCAATATGCTAATGTATATTTTTTATTTTATGATTTATGTATTTTATTATTTTTCTGATATAGAATCACAATAATACATTCCCTGAGTACATTATAAATTTACATTTCTTTAAATTTTCTCTCCCCTTTCTATCTACAGATGATATTTTTTGAATGTAATATTTTTTGAATGTTTTTCGTGATATAAATTTTACAGCCCTCAAATTATTATTTTAAATGCAAACTTGAAAAAAGTTACAAAAACAGATTAAAAATTTAATTTAAAAAAATCTAAGAAGAATTTTTCAAAAATCTTTCTTAGTGCACCCCTACATTATAAGAAGAATCGCCATGCAAAATTTCAGTCCTTTAGGTTCAACGGTTTGGTCTGTACTTTGTATGTCAGTCAGTCAATCAGTCAGTTAGTCAGTTACGGAACTGTTTTATATATATATAGATTTTTATTACTATCTCTATATCGTAACGTTAACTTCATGCGCACACATTATTTTTAACTGGCATTCAATTGGCTGTTAAAACTTTATATTTACATCCTATTTAAAAGAAGTAGGGTGTAAATTGTAGGGTGGAAAGTTGGTAAAATTAAAATTTTGTGCAATGTATTTTAATTTCTCGATTAAAAGTAGTTTTTTTCTAAAAATCAATTTATTTCGCTTGAAAAGCTAAATATTTTATGCACGCGGTTTATATTATTATTACTATCTTTATATCGTAACGTTAACTTCATGCGCGAGCATTATTTTCTTATGCTTTTTTTATTATTATCATCTTTATAATAGCTTTATTTTCATATGGTTTTAAGCAACTATCGTTTTTAATTCATATTATGTTGGTTTTTTATTAATTAAAAATTAAGGGTAATTAATTTCGATTCCGGAAGTTCTTATCTTTATTTTCATATGCTTTTTCATTTACGAATTATTCAAATGTTGGTTAAAAAACTTTTGCGTAATTTATATATTTGTGTGTGTTTAATTATTGAAATTAATAAATTTATATTTCTGGAGAGGATGTTTCAGATTTTAGTGGTACTATGATGAAAGGCTGAATATACCAAAATTCTGAGGAGTTTATTATGGAGAGAAAAAGAATTTAATATGTAGAGGATGTTTATAGGAGTTAAATGTGGAGAGGAGTTGAATGGTTTGCAGCCCTCAATCAAACACTTCATTTTTTTAAGAGGCAACGCTGCAGTCATATCATTGTTCTATTGGAAATTTCTGCTGAACCTGTAATTGCAGCTTTTTTTTACCCCAATGATGAAAGGCTAATTCTAGCTGAATTCTGAGGAGTTTATTATAAATTTATATATTTATAGATTTCACAAGGTTTTTTTTCTATGTTATTTATACTGTGCTTAGTTTTAAATTAATTTTGGTTAACAAACATTAGAGAATTTGACATTTTTACTTTTCAGATTTTAGTATTAAAATGATGAAAGGC
This sequence comes from Dolomedes plantarius, assembly GCA_907164885.2. NCBI lineage: Eukaryota > Metazoa > Arthropoda > Arachnida > Araneae > Dolomedidae > Dolomedes > Dolomedes plantarius. The sequence continues at coordinate 195,149,327 of OU015495.1, forward strand.
TGAAATTCTGAGACGTGTATAACATTTCACATATATTTTTTATGTTATTTATACTGTGTTAATTTTTAAATTGATTTTGGTTAACAACAAACATTCTTAAAATCCCGGGCATCGTCGGGTACTTCAGCTAGTTCTCTACTAAAAGTAAGTTCCTTTTGAATTATTATATATTGTTCAAATCAGATTTCGTTGACTCTTTACAAATTTTTATTACTTATTTTCAGCTAATTTTATCTTATTTAAATGTTGTTACTCTAATATACATGTACAGTGTCCGTGAAGTCTTTTAAACTAAACTTACTTGGGTAGTAAAGATGGTAAATATATTTTTCTGCATCGAAAAAAAAGTTTCTTCCTTAGAGAATTTCATAATAAGAATTTAAACTGTAAATTTTGATTAGATACATTTGTGTTCAGATTTATGCTAAGTCTTTTATTTTTGAACGAATTCCCGGAGAAAATGTTTTCTTTAGACTTTTACAACAAAAGTATGTGTTTTATTTGTAGCCTTATCATAACGATCCTTAAAAAAAAATTTAAAAATGTCTTTGCCCGTGTATGAAATATTTTTGTTACAGGTATATTTTATTCTAATGCATTAAAAACTTCAGGAATTATTTGCTAGGTGGTTGTAAAATGTTTTTAAAACCTATGGCTTTGCGATATATCAGGGGTGGCCAACAAGTCGGTCGCGATCGACCGATCGATCACGAAGCCAATTTTGGTCGATCGCTCGCGATGTCTTAACTTAGAAACCGATTAGACTGCGTGATAAATAGAGCACTAATTTAGGACTCTAGTTAGGGCGGCAGTAACTCGGGTTCTGTTTACAATGTACTAGACTGGGACTGTATTTCAGTCTGAGATTCAACGTATACCATGGCACCCGTGCTTTCCAAGCATAAGAAAATTGCCATTGATATACGCCTAATTATGATTCCTTGGTTAAGGACATGCAAACTCAGTCTTCCAATTAATGTTAACGTAATAAATTCAAAATCTGTCTTTATCTGTAGCTAATTTGAACTATAATAGTCAATAATTACTCGTGTTTTAATTCCCCTGGACGTGACTTTTATGTATGTTGTTTTCCACGTAGATATGTTTGAACATATATTTTGCTTATATACCCATAGCTCGCGAGAGTGCACCTCGTAATGTATAAACATAGTATGTATTTCACACCTCCCCCCTTTCCACTTAGACAACAAGTCGATCGCGGCACATTTTTAAGATAAAAAGTAGATCTTATATACACAAAAGTTGGCCACCCCTGCGATATATCATCGAGGAAATGCATTGGATAATTAGAAATGACCAAGGGTTAAAGGAAGTTTGAAAACCCCTTCTTTAGTAGATTCTGAAATCGGAGAACCGGATGTCTAATCATGCTCCAGAGAGAACTGGCGACTTTTTGTAGATCTAGTAGATATGGAATGGTTCTAGCACCCCTAAAACACTCCCCGGATGTTTCTTTTGTGCACTCGATTCCCAACTAGCTAATAAAATCCTCCTTACATTGTGAATTATGCTTCAAATGGTTCAGGGAGGGAATCGTAGGTAGATCTAGGTAAATGAGGGTAAAATGTGACAAGCGAAGTGTTAAAAAAGCGCTTGAAAAGTCTTGATGCTTGAAAGTAGTTATGCAGAAATTATTGCGTATACATGCAAAGGTTAAATAATTATTGATGTTAAAAATAAATATACAAAATAAAGTAAATATGTAATTTTTCTTTAATTTTAAAATAAGGCGTTCGCTAATTATGTAAGTTTTCGCTAATTATATTTTTAAATTCGAATTTAGAAAAATTACATCCTTCATCGCAAATTTATTTTTTTTGGTAAACAGTTTAATTTGTTTGAAGATTTTACCGGATTTTTTACTTGAAGTTAAAACTATATATCGCATAGTAATTTTATAAAAAAAAAATGGAGAAAAATTATAATCAGTTATACTAAAATTGATGCTGTACAAACGAACTTAGTTTCATATTTATTACAGCTTATTGAATACATAGGCATTTTGTAGAAATCGGATAGGAAATTGCATTTTACTAAGTTTCTGCTAACTTTACTTTGGAATTTTAATCAAATTATAAAGTTTATACCCAGTATCGCAAATTTATTTTTAAGAAATAAAATTTTTTTATCGAACTCTTTTCGTGAAAGTGTAAGGTATACATAAAATTCGATTCACAAGAATCGCACTTTTGAGTGAATGAATTAAAGAAGCTGCTTGAGATATGCTAATTTCGGCATACGCGCTTGTTATAAATACCAAGCAGCTTGATTAATACAGAGGTTGAAAAAGGTTGTTAAAGTTGATAGATAAGCGAGAGGGAGCTACGAGGTAAGCAGTTCCAGGTTTTAACCGCCGCTAGTGCTTAGGGACCCCAAAGTTTGCGTGGCAGTACTGCTGGTTTGACTCTCTGCTGGTTTGTGAGTATTTGCAATGTGTATTTTTAATGAATGATAATACATATTCCGTACAAGTAGTACGTATGCTTATTGCTGTAAAAGCAAATTCTATATGTGCAACGAATTCAATAAACATTGTTTCATGTATAAACTGTGTTTGTATCAAATTCATTTGGAGTGCCACTTCAAATTATATGCACCCAAGTGTGGGCAGAAGTGAGCTATACTCTACAAAATGAAAACCATATATTGATAATAATTTTTAATTAGATTAGGAACAGTTTTATTAATATTCGCGCTAAACAAGCTCACTTAGTGATCGTCTCGTATTTATTACAATATATTGAATATGAAGAAGAAATTGATTAGGAACACACTACTTATCTTTGTGGTCATAAACCAATGAAACCAAAGGAGAGAATCTTTGTTTTTTTTTAATAATTTCACTGTCGTACATTCCGGCGTGGAGAGGTAGGTTATCATAATTCATACCTTTGAATGCGCTACAAGCATTCTTCATTATGTGGTCTCGTATTTATTACAATATATTGAATATAGAGAAGAAATTGATTAGGAACACACTACTTATCTTTGTGGTCATAAACCAATGAAACCAAAGGAGAGAATCTTTGTTTTTTTTTAATAATTTCACTGTCGTACATTCCGGCGTGGAGAGGTAGGTTATCATAATTCATACCTTTGAATGCGCTACAAGCATTCTTCATTATGTGGTCTCGTATTTATTACAATATATTGAATATAGAGAAGAAATTGATTAGGAACACACTACTTATCTTTGTGGTCATAAACCAATGAAACCAAAGGAGAGAATCTTTGTTTTTTTTTAATAATTTCACTGTCGTACATTCCGGCGTGGAGAGGTAGGTTATCATAATTCATACCTTTGAATGCGCTACAAGCATTCTTCATTATGTGGTCTCGTATTTATTACAATATATTGAATATAGAGAAGAAATTGATTAGGAACACACTACTTATCTTTGTGGTCATAAACCAATGAAACAAAAGGAGAGAATCTTTGTTTTTTTTTAATAATTTCACTGTCGTACATTCCGGCGTGGAGAGGTAGGTTATCATAATTCATACCTTTGAATGCGCTACAAGCATTCTTCATTATGTGGTCTCGTATTTATTACAATATATTGAATATAGAGAAGAAATTGATTAGGAACACACTACTTATCTTTGTGGTCATAAACCAATGAAACCAAAGGAGAGAATCTTTGTTTTTTTAATAATTTCATTGTCATACATTCCGGCGTGGAGAGGTAGGTTATCATAATTCATACCTTTGAATGCACTACAAGTATTCTTCATTATGTGTTTAAAAATCCTTCTGTCCTTAAATTCACTTCTGTTTGACAGTTTATATTCAATATATTGTAATAAATACGAGACGATCACTAAGTGAGTTTGTTTAGCGCGAATATTAATAAAACTGTTCCTAATCTAATTAAAAATTATTATCAATATATGGTTTTCATTTTGTAGAGTATAGCTCACTTCTACCCGCACTTGGGTGTATATAATTTGAAGTGGCACTCTAAATGAATTTGATACAAACACAGTTTATACGTGAAACAGTGTTTATTGAATTCGTTGCACATATAGAATTTGCTTTTACAGCAATAAGCATGCGTACTACTTGTACCGAATATATATTAACATTCAATAGAAATACACTTTGCAAATACTCACAAACCAACAGTTCTGCCACGTAACCTTTGGGCCCCCTAAGCACTAGCGCAGGATAGCACCTGGAGCTGCCTACCTCGTAGCTCCCTCTCGCTTATCTATCAACTTTAACAACCTTTTTCTTAATCAAGCTGCATGGTATTTATACCAAGCGCGTATGCCGAAATTAGCATATCTCAAGCAGCTTCTTTAATTCATTCACTCAAAAGTTCGATTCTTGTGAATCGAATCTTATGTATACCTTACAAGTTTACAACCGCTACGACCCACCGGTCCTCCGGGAATGTGAAATTATAAGTCTTCATTTTGTGACAATGAAATTGCCCCTAAATAACGATCTCGTCGCTCCTCAACGACTTCATTTAGGAGTAACGAGGGGAGGCGACAAAATTTGTAGGAGCATCAAAACGCTACATAAAGGAAGGTTCCTCATTAACCGGGGCACGAACGAGGTTCATTAGCGAGCAACTGACAGACCGTCCTGACATTCGAAATGTCTCCAAGGAGGCATCGTTGACCGAGTTTTTCACCGCCTCTTCGTACACCAAACTGTGTGTCAAGCTGAGCGTACGTGAACTGTCAACGTTATTCAAGTGAAGAAACGGGAGAAATGCGTTACCATCGAAACTGATTGCAGAGTTTCAGGTGCGGAGGAATCGATGACTTTGTGAGCTAAAGGATTTTTACTGCGCTTTATATCTTCGAGCATCATGATCGTCTTTTGCTATTACAGAGGCTGTTTGCACATTTTTTAGACGAATTTGGTAAGCGGTAATAAAAAAGCGTTTTCTGCAAAAGAAATAATTTCAATTGTAGTATGTTTTCAAAAGTCAAAATTATCGTCTGCGGCTTGAAAGTTTTGTTTTTATTCAAAATGGCGTTTTTAACAAAGCAGTGGTTCGAAAGCTACATTTATGCTCTTTCCGAAGAGAAATATGCATACTCCGTTATCCAAAAACGATGTGAGAGTCATGGTTTTGTGATATCTAAAGCGTCGATAGGTAATATCCTCAACAAGAAAGGAAAAAAAAAGTCAAATTGGAGCCTCAAGTGGGACAAAAATTCCAAACAAGTATCCAAGGTAAAAACGGACATCTTCGACTACTGCATATGTACGTTGTTTAATGTTAAAAGAAAATCCCCCTTGTCAAAGGACAGTTGCAAAATCATTAAAATGCTCGGTGTCCACTGTAAACAAAATGATAAACGTTGATTTAAATCTTAAGAAAGCGAAAAAACGCAATGTGCATCGTCTTCTTCCAAATCATATCGCTGAACGCAGGACACGCTGCAGAATTTTATATGAGAAACACTTATCCAAAGAAAAATGGAAAACAATTGTCACAATAGATGAATCATGGGTGTATTTAAATGATTGCAACAAAAAAAAGAGCCATTTATTATCATAAAAGGGGAGAAAAAAATTTAAGTTCATGGTTCAAAGGATCGAAAGAAAGTTTTTCTGAGGGATTCATGATTGTTGCTGATTTTTCTTATAATGGCAAGTTAAAAATAAAGAGAGTGGAAAAAAATGTGAAGATTAACTCCAAATACTATCAGGAACATATTTTATCGCCAATTTTTCTGAATGAAATACCATCGCTTTACCCACAGTGCCATCAATCTGTGAGACTCCATCGGGACAAACCTAGCAGTCACACATCAAAATCCACTGTAAATTTCCTAAAAGAAATGGAAAAAAAACTGGTATCAAGGCCATACCCTTCACTGATATCCCTACTAAATCTCCCGATGTATCACCTATGGATTTTTGTGCTTTCGGACTTTTAAAATCTGCATTATCCAAACGTCGTCCCAAAACCCTTACAGGACTCTGGAAAGCTGTTCAGGAGGAATGGGATAGAATACCTCTTCTGACACTTCAAAAGGCATTATTATCCTGGAAATTGCGGTGTCGAAAGATAGTTCAGAATAAGGGATGTCAAATAGAACATTTAAAACACAAGAATTTTATGTAATTTAGTTTTGTGAATACAATATGTATCTTCTAAAAAATGTGTGAACAGCCTCTGTATAATGCCAAAAATTTGCAAAGTTTGAAAAGGACTGAGCGTTCGAAAACCTTCCTCGTCTGCGAATGTGAAACAAACAGATAACACTAAGAAGTGGCGAAGCCCGTTTAAAGACATAATACCCCTATCTGTGATAGACATCTAAAGATCTGTGATGGACATCTAAAGATCGGGCATGTAAAATGGACTAGAGTCGTGAGTTCCCTAAGAAATTCATAAATGCATTTTACTTGTATAGCACCACGTCACTTCTCAATGTAAAACACTTCTTCAAACTTCTCTCGCAGGGAACACAACATATTGGAGAAAAAGACCAGTATTGAGATTTTGAAGTAAACGAATGTTAAACTTTACTGATAAAATTATAAGTGACTAGATAAAATAACTTTTAACTCTGAAAACCTTGGGAATTGAAACTGACGGAAATGCGATGGTTAACTCATTGTTTCTATATTTATATAACTTGAAACGTTCTGTTGTTAAGAAATAATTTCAGTTTGTTAAACTCAGCTGCTGTTTGAGTTATGCTCAGGATAAGTTCTATTTAATAGAAAATTTTATTGAATTTCAAATCTTTTTTAATAGTGTCATAGAAAATTTTAGAAATATATTAAACCTGGTCAGTATTATTTTGAATACTGTGAGTGTTATCAATATTCAAAAAACATATATAATATTCAAAGCAACTTTTTTTTTTAATAAAATGAATACTGCCAATAATAAAACGGGCTTTTTTTCCCTTTTCCAAAACGAAAAAAGCATTCATAAACTCATGTTTGAATTTTTATATACTTATATTTAAATAGTTTTTTTGTATTGATCCTTGTAGCGTGGTAAATTGTAATATGTCGGAAATGGCAGACTTGTAGTTTTGAAGAGTTTTTTTTCTAATCGTAAAATTCAAGTGTTCTATTTTTTTTTCAAAGAATTTAAAAAATATTTTTGTTGGTAGATACTTTCTCAGTCGATATTTTAAAAGTCTACATTACTACGAAATTGCAGAAGCTGTTTTGAACGCATTCCGATAGTAAGTTTTGCTTTACGTACCACAAATAATTCCCAACATGTGGGAGAACGTTAGACGCAAGAAGTCACCATTCGTTTCCGAAATTTATTCGCATCATAAAGATTCGCCTCGTTAAACAACGCTGATGTTCACACATAAAGTTTTTTGAGGTGTTTGATTCAGCTTTTGATATTTGAGGAAAAATGAACTATTTGCAGATTATATTGACACACAAAATTTGTATATAGAACACACACTCTTAAATAGCGTAATCTTCTTTTAGTACTAGTTTTTCGATATTTTAATACAATCTAAGCACTTGAAGGAAATATCAAAGGAAGAAGGAAAAGAGGAAAAAAGAGGAAAGAACAATAAAGGAAAGACCCAAAACAAAATGGAAAGATCTTGGGCAGATAATGATCTTAAAATCATTGTCTACCCATCTCATCATCTTATCTCATTATCTATATATATAAAACAGTTCCGTAACTGACTGACTTACTGACTGATTGACTGAAAGACAGATAACGCACAGGTCACACCGCTGGACCTAAAGTGTTGAAATTTTGCAAGGCTATTCTTCCTATAGTGTAGGGGTGCACTAAGAAAGATTTTTTAAAATTAAATTTTTAAGCTGTTTTTGCAACGTTCTTTAAAGTTTGCATTTAAAATAATAATCTGGGGGTTATAAAATTTATATCACGAGAAAGATCCTAAAAATTCCTTTAAAATGAAATCTTTTTCTCCATTTTCTGATTTTTGTTGGATTTTTAAATATTAATCTTTAGAATTCAATTTATTAAATGCTGATCACGTGATTTCTTTTCTTTTTGTGATATTTTAAATTAATTTTGCGTCACGTGCATAACAACGAAATAAATTGACAAATTTTTTTTTTCCTTCTAATGCGGCAGACGATTGGACATTATCCCAAAAAGTATTAAAATACAGTAAAATAAACGTTCCTCAAAATGTACTATATTAACTGTACTATATTCTTTAGTATGTTATATTAGATTTAAGGCGACAATGGACCTTCAGATTAACAAAAATATGTCCCCAAAACGAATTTTTTTTCTTCCAGAAAATGATTCTGCAATTCACCATCTTTAAATTAAAAAATAAGTATGTTGATCCGATCATTATTAACCGAGTTATAAGTATTTTTTTCAAACGTAAACAATGGAAATGTTAGTCAAATTAAAACTTTAAATGCCATTTTCTCAAAACATGTTTTCATGCCCGTTAAGTTCAAAATGTTCCATGCGTCATAATTTTTCTTGAATTTTCATAAAATTTCATAAAATAATTATTTATATATGTTAGAATAAAACTTAGTAATCAATTCACTATACTATTTTAAACAACTTAAAATTTTTACAATAAAAAATTTTTTTTGATAAAATTTTGCATAAAATGACCTATTTTTATCGATTTCTTTTCTAGTTTTTATAAATATGACTGTAAAACAAATATTGCCACTAACTTTTATTATAACTATATAAAGCTACCTTAAGAGATAAAATTAGATAACTGAGACAAAAATTAATGCGCATGGAGCATTTTTAAATAGAGTAATTAACAAATTGATTTTAATTAATATCTCAATTAATTACTATCTGATTTTTTTTAAATTTAGAATTTCCTTCTCTAAACAACACTGTATAAGCTTACAAAATTTCATAGCAACTGGTTAATAAATAAAATAAAGTTTTCCATGGCCCATTGTCGCCTTAATTTCAGTATTTTATTCTACATTATTTTGTCTATAAAAATATCCGTTACGATTTTTTTTATAAATATGTTTTTTTTTTTGGAATTAATTGCATACATTGAGCGTTGTATTTAATTTGAATGTACTCCGTAGCGAAGCACGGGTATTCAGCTAGTCTATATATATAAAACAGTTCCGTAACTGACTCACTGACATACAACGCACAGACCAAACCGCGGGACCTAAAGGGCTGACATTTTGCATGGCGATTCTTCTTATGGTGTAGGGGTGCACTAAGAAAGATTTTTGAAAAATTCTTCTTAGATTTTTTTAAATTAGATTTTTAAGCTGTTTTTGTAACTTTTTTTAAGTTTGCATTTACAATAAAAATTTGACGGTTATAAAATTTATATCACGAGAAAGATCATAAAAATTCCTTTAAAATGAAATCTTTTTCGAACCTTTACTTCGATTTTCTGATTTTTGGTGAATTTTTAAAGATTCATTTTTAGAATTTAATTTATTAAATGCTGATCACGTGATTTCTTTTTCTGGCATTTTAAATAAATTTATCGTTACATGCATAACAACTAAATAGAAAAAAAAAAAATTTTTTCTTTCTAATGCAGCAGGCGATTGGATATTATCCAAAAAAATAATATCTCTTACGATTTTTTTATAAATATATATATATATATATATTTTTTTTACATCAATTTTATACATTGATCGTCGTATTTATTATAAATATATATATTTATTTTTTTGGCCTTAATTGCATACGTTGACCTTTTTATTTAATTTTAATGTACCCCGTAGCGAAGCACGGGTATTCAGCTAGTCTTATTATAAGACCAGAAGAATAACTGCTTCCTAGATGACGGACTTCTAAATAAAGCCAAGGCTCACCAGGAACTGTACTGCATACTGCACTACTGACGAAGAGAAATTCATAGGGATTTATAAAGGATGAAACGTAATTATAAAACTGCTTTTGAAGTACAATAATTATCCAAAACTTATAGTAGGTCCTACAAATGTACTTATTGGATCCTGTTTACAAACAAATTTTCCCTGACAGGCTAGGAAGTCATTACTTTTACAAGGCAGAAATTTCAGTCATCTGAAGGTGCCTGTTTGATAACTTTTAAAGATACAAATTTTTAGAGTTTAATTCAAAAACATATTTAAGCATAATTAGCGTTAAACCTCTTTCTTAATGCTCTAACAGATATTCTCTCGAGATGCTTTCGTTTACCCTCAATGTGCGGGATATCTTATAGGGGTAACGTCTAACATACTGTTTGAAAGAAAGATGAATTTTTAAATTTGAGGAAATCATAATTCTCTTTATTTCAAAGATTTCCTACATGTATTACAGCTTGTTCGGGAAAAAAATCAAAATCATGAAGTGAATTCCTCTCAACGGCGGCTCCCAGGGGGGAAGTAGTAAGGGCAATAGCCCCCCCCCCCACCCAAAAAAAAAAAAAAAAGCCCGGTGAATTTTCTTTTCATGGCCTAAAATTATATAATAGTAGACCTAATATTTAATGAGTTTAAATTTAGAATGAAAGGATGTTTATTTCTTATATTTATATATATACAGTCGGACCTCTATTTAACGAACCTCTATTTTGCGAACTTTTCCTTGGAACCAAGACCATTTTGCGAATTTCTTCGTAAAATAACCTCCGAATAGCGAAGTGCATTCTCTATTTAACGAACTCTTTCTTGTGATCCAATATTTTTTTCTCCATATTTCTGAAAATATTTCTGAACATTTCAAACTAATTCTTTCTTTTAACACATTTAACCCATTAACTTTCTTTTGACATATTCCGACGCGGATTACAGTTTGAAGAAAATACGCCTGAAGGGGTCTTTGGTGCATTGCAAAGATACGAGACGTATTATGACAGAAAACACTTTTTCAAACAAAAAACTCAGACAAAATTAATACTTTTAAATTTAAGGACTCATGTGGTAATGTATGCTTAAAATTACTTGCTATAATAAATGCGATAATGTCATTAAAATTTATTAATTTTAATATAATTTTTTTAAATTGAAAATACAGTGTATTTCCGGAAATTTTTTTGTTTTATTCTTGTTTTCCTTGCAGATTTCTGTTTGATGGGTAAGATATATAAAATAAATAGACATAAATTTACAAAATAAAGGTGTGATCAATTACTTTTATTAATAATATTTAGTGTTTATGAATTTAAAATCTGTTTTGTATAGTTTAAAGTATTTTAAAAGGTGAATCTCTATTTAACGAATTTTCCATATAGCGAACTTTTTTTCGGAATTTCGCGACTTCGTTAAATAGAGGTCCGACTGTATATATATATATATATATATATATATATATATATATATATATATATATATATATATATATATATATATATATATATATATATATATATATATATATATATACTTATATATAGATATGTATGTATGTATATATATATATATAGATATATATACATATACATATACACATATACATACATATATATATATATATATATATATATATATATATATATACATATACACATATACATACATATATATATATATATATATATATATATATATATATATATATATATATATATATATATATATATATATATATATACACATATACATACATATATATATATATATATATATATATTTATATATAAATATATATATATATATATATACATATACATATACACATATACATACATATATATATATATATATATATATATATATTTATATATAAAATCTCTGGACTGGAGCCGCCCCTTCTTCCACCTGTACTAATGAAAAGATTGTAGAGAATAAATCATTAGGGGAAAACCAATTTTCTTGAGTTAATATTCTCTGACACTTTTGTTTTATATCGTCTCGTTTACAAGAAGGTATATCCTGGCGTTATGCGTAAGTGAATCAGTTATTAATATAACAGAAAAACACTGGCATCATTGTATGCAAGCGGAGTTCGTGCCTTGGCGCTCGAATGTTAGAACACAATAGGATCTTTTGTATTAGTGTCATATTGTCTATTAAACGCACTTATGCATTATTAAGTGATCACATTACTTTTTATCTTATTTTGGGTCAATAAAGAGCCGACAGATTTTCGTTCCTTCAAGGTCCTTGTCTCTTTCCGTGTTAGCGGCTAGTATCAAACAATGATACTGTATTGCATTGTTTCGGATTACCGAAGCAAACTTTTTCAATTAATTTCTCGATTTAAATCTGTCGGCGTTTTACTTCTGAAGTAATGCTATTTAGATAAACAGAGCTGAGAAAAAATTCAATTTCCAGTGGATAAAAATATGGATTTTTTTTTTTTCTCGAAGCATTATAGTTAGACAAAGTATTAAGATATCAAATTCAACATTTCTAGTACAACTTGAGGGCTTTACTTTCCCAGATAATATATTATAGTAAATTTTCATATCGAGATATTTGAAACAATGCGTTTCATTGTATTCAAAAGCGACCCAAATATTCTCTTTTTCGATCAATCATACGGTCTTAATATGTCTGCCTGTAATTGCCTTAATTTTCAATTGCCTTAATTTATAATCAGAAAATTTGTGAAAATTTCACGTTTGTGTGCTGTAAAAGTTTCTGCAGAATTTACTGAAACGTTTTCTACTTCAATTTCACCTGAAACTGTTCAACGAGTTCTCAGCTGGATTACATGGGCGTTCTGCACGTAGAAAATTTTTTGTGAGAAAAACAGAAAGCTTAGGCTTTCCTTCGCACTATCAATGATAAATAAGCCCCAAACGTATTGGAATAATGTCTTATTTGCCGATGAAAGCAAGTTTAACGTTTTTGGTTCCGATGGGCTTATAATTGTATGGAGAAGAAAAAAAATGAAGAACTTAATCCCAAGAACTTAGTAGGAACAGTTAAGCATGGCGGTGGAGGTGTCCTTGTGTGGGGGTGCATGTCAGCATCAGGACTGCTTTTATGTCATTTTTAAAAAATGCAAAATTTTTTAAAAACTTGGATTTAAATATTACTCTACTATTAAATGAAAAAAATCCTACACAAAGGTAAAGTTTTCTATCTTGAGAACAAAAATTATAAACAAAAAGATGGATTTTAAATACGATACAAGATTTTTTGTTATTCTCGTTAAAAAATTTAAACATTATATACCAAAAATTAACTTCTCCTATAAAAAATAATGGATAAAAATTTAAGTACAGCTAAAAAATTTCATTCCAAATGAAATCCATTTCAACCTTTCAAGTTACATAGTATTTACGTTTTAATACTTGAAGTTGGTTCTCCAATTCAGTAAAATGACTATAAAAATCTCAACGACATGCGAGTTATTTAACACACATGTTTCGATAACTCAGTAACGATAACTCGGTAGTACTTTAAACTCACCTACATCCGCGTTCAAAAACACGTGTAGTGGTTTGTTTAACTCACCTCTTACAATAACCTACGCGAAGTGGGTTGCAGAACCCACTTATTCCGGCGACTGACCGACATTTTTTTCTCTTTGTAGGTAATTTGGTATTTGTTGATGACATAATGAATCATGCTGTTTATATAAATATTTTTTATATAAACGTATAATAATTTTTTTTAATTGAAAATAATAATTCTGCGTTTTATGACAAGATATAAAATATTGATAATATTGAGATATATTTATAATTAAAGGCCAAAGAATGCAGATACAATCGCCTTATTTCAAAAGTGTCCGGTTTATTGGATCTAAAGACAATAGCAAATTCATTCCTATTATGTCCAAAAACCTAAAAAAACAATGACATTGTCCATCTTCGTGATATGCGGGATACCTTATAATAGCTGCACACTGAATCGACTACATCAACTCCTGCTTTTGTCGTATTGTAATCAAGTATAATCGCCGGTTTACCACGGTTAAATCACGACTATATAACAATGAATGGAAAGGGATACAAGGGTCAGAAAATCATACGTGCATTAGAAAGGGTGTAGCTATAAATAGAAACTGCTTAGAACATTCAAACCTTACATGCAAAAACAAACAATTCAAAATTACGAAAATGTTGCACTTTGTACACGGGCGCGCCCGCTGAAGGGTTAATGGATGAAATTTCTGTTGCGAAATAAAGGCATGTTGTATGTCAATGGTGATATTTTGTGTTGTAATGGTCGTCTGCCGGGGCCGAAATTCGAACCAGAATTACCTAGACTCAAAAGTTTTATTCCCACCAGCATAAATATACCGCTGATATAAGAAAATAAAATTTTTAATGACTTATCTCACACATTCAAACCTATCTATTTAAAGCGCAATATGTTGGCATGCCCATGTTTCGATAAATTCTTTTTAGACGAGGATGAATTTTTTGTTGTATGATTGATTGTCTAACGGTCCAAAATTATTCTTTCCAATGGTTGGGAGCATTTGTAATGGCTGCCTGGCTGGCTCTCCTAACCTAAATACCGGCATTCTACAGACTGAACTATTCTGGCGATGATATATTTTCAATTACCGTATTTTTCGGATGATAAGACGCGCCTAAAATTCGTGAGAGGACTTTTAGAAAAGAATATTTTGCCTTGGCGTATAAAGATATTTTCAATTTCTTACTTAATAAAGATTAAATAAATATATAATAAATATAATAAATAATATATATATATATATATATATATATATATATATATATATATATATATATATATATATATATATATATATATATATATATATATATATATATATATATGATAGAGAAAACCAGTAATAGCCCTAAAGCTACTTGCAGCCAGGAACAAATAACATGAAAAGAAAAGTATGAAAGAGGTTTTAGACAGCATCTCTTCATCAGCGGTGTCAATACTGTCTAAAAACCTATGGATTGTTTCCGATGAGTATGATCTATACAATAAACACACTCAGACACCGTACAATCCATGAAAAACAGAAGAATTGATTAAAAATTGAATAAAAGTACTTAACCAAAGAACACCAAGCCTGGCGCTAGACAGAGTGGAAGTTAAGAACATGTAACCGCAAGATGACTGACGTCACAAAACTTGCAACCATGGAGATATTGGATTCTCAGTTACAGACTTACTATGGTTACCGTATTTTGGACTATTATACCCTTAATAATTTAGTTTTTAATTATTATTACTAAGAGTTATTTTTATTATTATTTTTATTTTTACTTATGATTTTTATTCTATTTTTTATTTTTAGTAGTTATTTTTTCTATTTTATCTTATTGTTATGTTTAACTTATTAAATGCAACAGAACAAACTATTCATTAAAACAATAACAACCAATTATGTTTTTGGAAAGACTTTCGGGGTAATTATTCCGTGTTAGCACAGCTTTCAAGTCTAAAATATGCTTAATCCTATTGTCTTTAGAACATAGCCTATTTATGCGAACTAACTGATTTACAATAATGTTATTAAAATCAGATTTATGTAAACAGGTTAGATAATTTTGAAATTTAACAATATTAAAATTATAGTCAGATCTTTTGTCGTATAAGTCAAAAGTAAATTTGCTGTGAGAATTTAATTTAATGTTAATATCTAAAAAGTTTACATTAATATTATCATGGCTACTTTTAATTAGTTCCAGATTAGGAGGGTAAAAATTTAAGTCTATATGGTTATTACTTTTATTAATTACTATTATATCATCTATATATCTAAATATATTGTAATTGCAATTTTCTATATTATTAATTTCAAAATAATATAAGTATAAATTAGCTAGCATACTTGAAGCATTACCACCTTGTGGTACACCTTTGGACTGTAAGTATATACTATTATTATGAACTATGTAATTATGTTTAGTTACTAAATCTAGGAGCCTATTGAAACGAGTTATTTTAATTTCGTTGCCTAAGTATTGAATATTATTTTGTACTAACATTATGATTATTCTATTTAAATCAATTATATCGATATTATTAAATAGATCTTTAAAATCATAAGTTACTACATTTTTACAGTTATCTAATGTTTGTAGTTTTCTAATTAGACTATAGCTATTATCAATTATACCACAAACACCAGATGTTATACTTTTATAGATTAATTTAAGGTACTTTAATAATAATAAACTTGATTTAGTAGCATAAGTGTTGTGACCACAGGTTACTGCTCTAAAAGCAATAGGTGTTTTATGAAATTTAGGAACTAAAGTAATATAAGGAAAAAGATAATTGTTAGATGATATACCTAGTAGTTTATATTTTGCTATTATTTTCTTAATAATAATACTAGTAGTTTCTTTTAATGGCTGAAAAAGATCACCATTTTCTAGCTGTTTTTTTAAACTTATGGCAAAATATTTTTTACAAATAAGTGCATAGTTGTTGGCTGCTTTATCTACATTAGTGATTATAAAGTCTTCTTGTAATTTTGTAATAGCAGCTTTAAAGTGTTTATAGGAATTATTAATGTTATTACTATTATTGGGTAGTTTAGCATGTACTACTTTTAGTAAATTAATTTTCCATGGGTTGAAGGCTTCTGTAGGTATAGAGTAATTAATTGCTATTTTGTATATAAATTTATCTAAATCAGAATTTAAGAAACTTATTATTTTCTTATTATTAGTAGTACTAGGTAATCTAAACTTAGTTCCCAAACTCATCAACTCTCGCAGTGCTACATCATCCACTATATCCAAATTGCCTGTTATTACATGAGCATGTGTCGTATCTCCATAACTGTTGTAATTGGGCAGATGACAAACACATTTTAAATTTATTGATTGAGAAAAATATTTTGATACCTGATTATAGTTAAATATACGTCTACCCATAGGCAGAGTATATTTAAAGGGCACGTTTTATTTTTATGTTATTTATAGGAAACATATCATGAAGTTTATCAAATATACTATTGAAGTTTAAATTATTTAGTTTATGGTTAGTAAAATTTAGTACACATTAAGTGTTATTAGCTGTATTTTGTTTTTTATATAAGTTTATTTTTAAATGATTTGCCCGTGTTAATATTAAATCATATACCAGATGCTGATAATGATAATTCTTTATTTTAGTACTTAAAAATAGTTGATATAGCTTAATGATATGTTTTTTAACGATAGAAAAAATCCAAGCTTTTAATTTTTTATATTGATAATCAATAATAAACCTTTCTAGAAAACTTATTAAAGCATTTTTATATAAGTTACAATCAAAAGTCTTACTTTTATTATAACTTTTACCTCTTTTAGTTCTTTTTGATGTCTTAGTATCTTCGATTAGTTGAGGGTAAATAGGATGAGCTGACACATCAGTAAAATTAAATTTAACTATATTTTTCTATTTATAAATTTTATTAAGGCCATATGGAAAGAGAGTTTTATGCTTTTGCATATATATTTTTTCATAATATAACCTATCAGTGTTTGTTGCTCAGATCATACTTATTAGAAACATTCCATTGGTTTTTAGACAGTATCGGCACCGCTGATGAAAAGATGCTGTCAAAAACCTATTTTTCACTTATCTTTTCATGTTTTTGATTCCTAGCTGTAGTGATTTATGGCTTATACTGGTTTTTCCCTTACAACTTTGTCTAATATATATATATATACAGTGATTTCCGCTTATAAGAATCACGTTTGTTATTACTGTTTTTGATTCTTATAAGCGGTTGATTCTAATAACCGAAATTTAGGTTTTTGGACAGGAACACACACACCTATATATACATATATTAGATGATTTACCATAAAATACTCTTTAATTTACATTAACTATCTTTTATTAAAATTATTTTTGTAGTTTTAAAAATAAAACTTAATTTTTAGACCTATAAGTAGATACACATGATTATAGTAAGAGAAGAAAAAAATACAATATTTGTTACAAGTTACAACATACCTGCTTAACAGTTTTAACATTTCAACTACAGGAAGGGAGCAAGAAAAAGTTTTCTACGGTAGTTTGACGTAACGAAGTTTTCAGAAGGCTGTTTATACCTCTTTCAATACTTATAATCTCAGACGAAGATTTACTCGGACGGGTAAAGTTGCCCCCGGGTCAAGCTAATAGGACAGTGTTGTGGTAAAGCGTTAAGGGGAAACTATTATGTTATGTCTAATAAAGAAAGGGGTGAATTTTAACGACTATATTCCATCTCATCTTATCAATCTTTCTTTAAAAAAAAAAGAAAGAACTTCGTGCCTTTTGAGGGTTTAAGTAGCTTTTTTTGGAAAAATGAAAGGAAAGCGAAGAGTGTAAACCGATTCTTAAAACCAGTGGATTGATTCTTTAAAGCGAAAATTTTAACATGGAAATAATTCATTTGTTTTTGTTTTCGCGATATTGATTCTTATAAACGGTTGATTCTTATAACCAGTGATCACTATAAGCGGTGGTTACTGTATATATATATGTGTGTGTGTGTGTGTGTGTGTGTGTATGTATGTATGTATATATATATATATATATATATATATATATATATATATATATATATATATATATGTATATATATATATATATATATATATATATATATATATATATATATATATATATATATATATATATATATATATATATATATATATATATATAAATAATAAATATAATATAATATCCATTTTATTTAAATGTTACCTTCGGACCAGTAGACGCACCCCAATTGTAAGTCGATTTTTTTTACTATAAAAAGGGGCTTTTTATGGTCTGAAAATGTGGTACTTTCTTCACGGATTGTGTTTAATCTGCACCTATAGATATCGTATGCCCAAATTTCTAAACGAAATCCCATTTAAGCACATACGCATGTGTATCTGCCATGTGAATGAAATCAAATTAATGCTTTTGAAATTCTGGAACTTGATCGTATTTGAGTAATTTTAATTCAAATAATTTTTTTTTGTAAACAATTTAATAAAAACATAAAAGGGCTTCCTCTAAACTACTGTATAAAGTTGTCATCATATGAACCATGCGCGATGGTCTTATAATATTAGCTCGGGATGTACTGAATTTTCGTAAATTTAACTCCTTGAATTTTTAGAGTTTTTGGACATTTTTATTTTGATTAAAACCGACGGCTTTACTTTAAATCTCAGCTACAGAGGCTGTTCGCATATTTTTTAGACGATTTTGGTAAGCGGTAATAAAAAATCGTTTGCTGCAAAAGAAATAATTGCAATTGTACTATGTTTTTAAAAGTCAGAATTATCGTCTGCGGCTTGAAAGTTTTGTTTTTATTCAAAATGGCGTTTTTAACAAAGCAGTGGTTCGAAGGTTACATTTATGCTCTTTCCGAAGAGAAATATGCATACTCCGTTATCCAAAAACGATGTGAGAGTCATGGTTTTGTGATATCTAAAGCGTCGATAGGTAATATCGTCAACAAGAAAGGAAAAAAACGTCAAATTGGACTTTTAAAATCTGCATTATCCAAACGTCGTCCCAAAACCCTTACAGGACTCTGGAAAGCTGTTCAGGAGGAATGGGATAGAATACCTCTTCTGACACTTCAAAAGGCATTATTATCCTGGAAATTGCGGTGTCGAAAGATAGTTCAGAATAAGGGATGTCAAACAGAACATTTAAAACACAAGAATTTTTATGTAATTTAGTTTTGTGAATACAATATACATCGTCTAAAAAATGTGTGAACAGCCTCTGTATAAGCTGGAGAACGTTTTTTTTTTATTTACTAAGTATCCAAGAATTGTGACTTAATACTTCTTAATGCCTTGCTTACAGCTTTCGACACGACATCCATTCAGCATAAATGCATAATTAAAATGACTTATAAATCCGCCAACACCCCCGGATTGTGTCATGCGAGAAAGTTGCGTTACACGCGACAGCTTGTGGCGGCGTTGCGTAATTCGTCTGCTCATAAGCACTTTCTCCTCCTTTCTTGACACTTTCACGTCCGCGGAACAGAAACGCAATTCGCCCTTGAATTTTTTCGAGAGCGTGGGTTTGTATTTGAATAAATATCACCTAGTGTTACCTCACTCACAGCTCAGGAATTTCAGATTATGACAGCTTTCGCGTTGAGGACATCCGTCGTCCTGATCTTAAATCAAATTGCGGTTTTCACTCAACGTCTTTTATACATAGGATATCAAATGCGTTTCCTAATGACAAGAAAGGGTAAAAAATGGTTTTTTTTTTCCTTTCCGCAAATAAACGGTTGCCGTATATATAGATACTTTTGCATATGGGTGGGCCAAAAGGCAAAGTGGTGTCAGTAAGAAAAAAAGAAAAAATAGAAAGAAAAAAAAAAGAAAAAACGGAGAGGGAAAAAATACGACCCGTGATAATTGGACTTGTACAGTTAATTTTTGAGAGATTTTTTTCTAAATTCCATCCCGATTTTCCTCAAAATTTTGCCTTTTTCAATTCTTACTATTAGTTCACACTCTCCCTATATTTTATCATGTCCCCACAATGTAGCTTCACTGCCGAGGACGTCTATAGTGTTAAACCGAGCCTGGCTAATCTCTAGCCAAAACATTCACATAAATTATCCGAGAGGAGACCGACTTAGAGTAAATAAAATACTCTTCATTCCATTATGCATTTACACATATGTACAAAATATATACAATACTGCCTTTGCAGTGGAGAAGTGGCTCACCGCCAAAGTTAACAATTTCATGGGGACGCGGCCCAGTGCACGCGTCTGATCCCAAGCCTGTCGGCCATAAAATTCCTCTCTCGGAAGACAAACGTCTGCCTCTCAGAACGACCGCTGTCCAGCGTCGTCGGCAAAGTCTGTTCCTCGAGACAAAAGGCTACCGCCTTTTATCACCTCCTCCCCGGTTCATTCTCGAAAAGCCTGGAATATTCCGGAGACGATTAATAGTCCTCATTTCCGGGTCTTGTACGTCACTTCCGCACGAGCCATCCTCTGTCATTTCTCACTTGGGCGACACTCAGGACCAACCCGCATTGTCAGGCGAGGGGTCCTACCTTTTCATAGGTCATTCGTCACTCTCTGTCTCCAAATTACTGGACAGTCGCCCTCTGGTCCGTTAACCTGCAACAGATGGGACTTTCTGGAATAGAAAACATCATTATTCCTTCCTTTTGAGTTTCTCCGCCGCCAGGAAAACTATCCGGATGCCCCGCACACATCTGACACCCTTTTAGACAGTTCTCACAAGAGCACATGTGGGAGAAGAGACAATTAAGTCCACTGCTTGTGAAAAAAAAGGGGGCTGCCGACGTGACAATTTATATATCTTGTTCAAATTTTCAATCGTTAATAAAATACTTTTTATTCATCCACTCAAGTTCAAATACATTTTTTTTACACTTGTAGTGGATGACACTTGATGTTAATACAGTTTTTTCAAATATTAATTCATTAATTAAATTTAATTAATTAATTTTAGTTTTATAGGGGAGAAAAAATTTCTCGGCAATAATGGTGTTCACAGAATCGAGCCAATATCAGTGCAATTCCCCGCCAAAAAGTAACTAATATAAAATTTTTCTTTGTTGACCTAAGTAGGAATTGACTTAAAAAAATTTTTTTTTTATATTACTTGTTAGAAGTTATAAATCAAATTTAATTACCTTAATGAAGTCGAATTGCAAAATGCATACCGAGTTTCTTTGTAAACAGTATTAGGATTCTTCCTTATCAATTTCATGAATTTTGAACAAAAATTAAGTCGCCTGAAACATTTAAAAAATCTAAAACCCTTGAAAAATCTGTTTTGAGAAAAACAATTTAAAGTTTATTCACCACACTTACCTTTATTACTTATTTCGTAGAAGCTTCATAAATGATTTTTTTTTTTCTTGAAAAAAAACTTTTTTCCCCCCAATGCGGAGTCACTTGTAAATATATATATATATATATATATATATATATATATATATATTCGCCTATACTACGCCGCAATTTTACTGCCCATTTTATTATGGGGGCACCATATAGGCGGACAGCATTACCCCCTATGAAGGGACGACACGAACGGAGGCATTTTTCGTGGCGCGACGCCAGGATTCGATCCGAGCACCCTCAGCACCGAAAACCAAAGCGCTGTACCATTGGGCCACCACAAGCCCCTTGAAAAAAAAACTGTTTTGGTACTATTATCCTACAGAAATATATTTATATTTTTACAATAACACAATCAATATTACAGTAAAAAAGATTTGCTCAAATAAAGGTCCACTGACCCCTTAAGGCTACTAGGCACGTGCCGACTTTTTGACTGAAGCCAAACACTTTTGACCAAGCATCCGCAGGGGCGACATCTTGTTTGCTCGTGCACTCCTTCCAACCCTACAAACCAGATGGCGGGAATTTCCGGCATACAGATTTAACGCACGAAATTTCGTACCCGGCTTAGACACGAGAGCATTTCGTGGCGCTTGTCGGGATTCGAAACGAGCACCCTCAGTATAGAATCCCGACAGGCTAACCACCAGGACAGTTAACAAACGTTAGTATGTAGTGGCTTGGCAGGTAGCACACTAAACATGTTTCACTAACTATTTTTTTGTTATTTATATTTGTGTTAATTAACCTTACTTAATATTATGTGCATCAATTTTGATTAGGTTTGCTTAAAGAGTTGCAACGGTATTTTTCAAAAAATGTGATGCTCTTGCTGTTCTAAAAGAGAGACGCTGGTTTTCAACAACACCAGGCAGTGACGCAATTGTATTGATAATAGATGTTGAAAATGTTTTTGTTAAAATTGAATAAAATATGGTAGCATAGGCAGAGCCTGACTAAGGCAGGGGCATACGGGGCAGTTGCCCCGGGCCCCCACATCAGAGGGGGCCCCCAAATTGAATAGAAAGTTTATTTTACGTTTCCTTCTTTAATGAACTTTTTTAAAGAAAATATCATTACAGTGTAAAATCGGAAAATCAATAAAATGGACAGAACGATATTTCGTCTGACCATTGAAGGGGGGGGGGGGACTTTATAGCTATTTTAGGTTCTAGTCAATTTTCTTGTTATATATCTATAATGAGGTGAAAAATTTAAGTACCTCCATAAAGTTCGATTCTTCATTACTGAAGTAGTGAAGCAGAGGGGGCCCCCAAAGAATTTTTTGCCCCGGGCCCCAATTAGGCTAAGTCGGGCCCTGAGCATAGGAATATTATCGTCGTCATTATTATCTGCAATTTTTTTAACAATTCAAAAGGACCAATAGAGGAGCTACAAATATATGCAATATTCAAGAGAATTTCAAACATTTCCTCTCTCCTATATTTTATCCCGTGATCCAGTACTTTACAGCATTTTCAAGGACTTAAGACAATTGTTTTTTATTAAATAATTATTTTAAAGCTTTTATTTATTTACATTGAAATAGGATTGAACACATTCCCATACACGATCTTCTGAATCTAGCAGTGAAAGACATAGCAAGATGTTGCTGAAATCATAAAAGTGTCACTCTTAGAAATTGGCCCAATCCATTCGAGGTTTACTTTAGTGATCTAAACTCTTAGACCTTGTACGCATTGCGTCAGAATTACTCGCATGGAATTTTTAACGTAGGATTACGTTCCTCAATAACGGCAGGGCCCGATTTAGAAAATTCTTGGCTATAGGCATAACTCGGGATGGGGGCCCCCTTATACTGTTGTGGGCGTAAAATTTCCAAAATTAACACACAAAAAAAATAATCATGAATCATTGTAAAAGTACTATTTTAACAAGAATTGGCTATTTGAAGCGTAGAAGCCTAGAACATTATCAAATAACAAAAAGCAATGCAACATATTAACTTCATCATCAAAACACCAATACAATGCAACCAGAAAACCTTATGAATCCCTTATATACACTATAACATACATATGATGAACTATACATGTAACTATACATAAATGATGAGCCAATCAATCAATCAAATTTGAAAGGATATATAAAAAAAATTGCTATTAAAAAAGGTAAAATAAAAAAAATTGAATTGGGAATATTTTTTTTCCCTTTTAAAATAAAAATTTGGGGGGGGGGGGCCCTAGGCCCGGACCTACTTTCCTAATGGAAAATCAGGGCCTGAATAACCGTCCTCCGGGAAGAAAAAAGTGTCTGTCCTGCGTCGCGAGTTATAATTTTGGCAGCGCGCCAAACCCAGTATCAGTAAATAGTCAAGCAGAAAAGTACCAAAATGCGTAAAAGAAAAAAGAAAAAAGAAAAAAGAAGAGGTAAGCAACGATAAGTAATCCTACGTTAATAACCCGCGGTAGTTTCGTTAGAAGAGACTACCTGATTTTCTTTTTTTTTAAACTAATCACATATCTCCAAATGCTTAGTCACGAAACTGTTAAGGTCTGAGATTGGTTTAAAGCAGGGGTTCTCAACCTTTCAGGCTCTGTGCCCCCCCCCCCCTTTGAACACTAATGTGAGGTCACGCCTCCCCCATCACCACCATATGTGGTCAATACAAGTAGTAAATTCGGAATTTGAAACTGAAGCTGGTTATTAAATGAAAATATAGAATAGATAATTTCATACACAAAATTTAATATTACTACACTTATCTTAATTTGGAACATATTATTATTAGAACGTATGAAATCAAAGAATTAAATACAGATCATATATATTGGCGGGCACTGTTTGTCCTTGACAAGTTTCTGAATATTAGGTTGTAACTGTGACAAAGCACACCTCAGGTCACTTTCAACGTCCAGACGTACGGCAATTATCGTGTTCATGTTCGTATGTCGGAAATACGTTACGCTTACATTGAGACCACAAAATTGAGTACAGTAAATTACAGTTAGTTTTACTTTTTATTTAACTTTTTTTTACACTCACGCCTCCCTTGAAATTCTTCTACGCCCCCCCCAGGTTGAGAACCGCTGGTTTAAAGTATTTCGATGCGAGTAACGCTATGACGCTGACGATTAAGGTCATGGGACTTTGAAGAAGTGATGTTTGTTTCTTGGCATCAAAGCTGTAAAGAAGGAGGAAATATTTTACAGAAAACCTTTCCCGGGAACAGTATAAAATTAGTGATGAAAACTTTTAAACTGCGATGCCCATTTTGTATTGGAAAATTGTCACGCTATAACATCTCCATATAAAATTTATCTTCAATCATTAAAGTTTTATGAATAAGTCTTTAACCTTTTCTCTTTGGAAAATTCAAACCATAAAATCTTCCTCTTGAAAAAAATAAAACTTCCTATCATCTACAATTTTCCGATAAAATTACGATCGGAAACAACTTTTTTATTGATTTTCGGTTAAACGAGAGTTTATCGTGACTGAAATGGGAATTTTTTACGTGCAGACTGAACAACAAACAATGATGATTTAGAACCCTTGTTAAGTTGCAAGGTGTATCGTTCAAAACAAAGATTCTTACATACACCCTTGAGCAAACAAATCAATAATATCATAGAACATTCCACGCATTACGTGGAAGTATGTGTGTCTCGTTGTCTGCGTTGAAAATGCCTGTTGTGTTTCAGGAAAAGTGAAAAGGGACACCCTAAAGACATAAAACACATCAGATACGAAAACAAAAACTTGAACTAGGTGAATTTTTACCCTTTGTTTTTTTCACTCTTTCAAACGATAAGTTGATGTTATACACCAAATAGCCGAATGGGTTTTATATGTACTTTCAGGTATTTTATATGAAAAAATAATAGAAAATAGATAATAGCTCTTTATCAACAAAGATTTTTATTACTACACAGTAAAATTTCTGGTATTCTTGATTTGTATTAACTTCATATTTCGGTTTTCTGTTCCAAAGTTTTATATATTTCTGTTTGCATAGGAAAGTGCTACAATTGTGACTATTTACATTAAACTACAATTCACCATTCTTTGTAATAGTTAATAAAAATTTTATTATCTTTCAAATTCCATATATATATATATATATATATATATATATACATACACTGCTGGCCACCCAAATTGAAAGAAAGACAAGAGATATCACAACAAAATTTATTTTGTAGTTAACATGTTGACCAAGTATCAAATGATTAAATTTATAGACTTCTGTGAAGTGTGGTTCCTGCCAAAATCAGTAGCCAGAGTAGCCGCCATTGTTGGAGATCACCACTGCCACACGCCTCGGCATTGATTCAAAGAGACTTTGGATGAGTTCTTGGGGTACAGCAGACCAAGTAGCTTCCACACGTTGCCAAAGTTGATCTGCTGTGGCAGCTGGGGATGGAATCTGGGTCAATCGTAGAGCAACCATGGACCACATGTTTTCTATTGGCGACAGATCCGAAGAGCGAGGCGGCCAGGGAAGCAATTCAATCTGGCGATTGACGAAGAACCGTTGGACAATGCGTGCCACGTGTCGTCGCGCATTATCCTGTTGAAATAGGGCTATGGGCAAGCCCTGAAGGTAAGGAAGGACATCTGGCTCCAACACCTCGGAGATGTAGCGATGGCTGTTTAAAGTACCGGCAATGCTTACTAGAGGTGTTCGAGAGTGATATCCAATACCGCCCCATACCATAATACCAGGTGCAGGACCAGTGTGGCGGTGCATAACGCAGCTGTCCAGCATCCTCTCTTCACGGTGTCTCCAGACTCGAATGCGACCATCGTGGTGTTGCAGACAGAAGCGTGACTCGTCAGTAAAGACAATTTCATTCCATTCTGCCGTCCACATCCTTCTGTCATCGCACCATTGGCGGCCGAGACGTCTGTGGTTCTGCATCAAGGGTAGACAAAGCAATGGACATCTTGCGGACAGACCACTCTGCTGTAAACGGCGTCGAATGGTACGCGCAGACACTGGATGATGCGTTACAGACTGCATGTGCTGTGCTATGGTTCGTGATGTGACTGAGCGATCCGTCACTGCCATGCGCACAATTTGTCTGTCATCACGTGAAGTGGTGCGCTGAGGTGGATGCGATCGAACACGCCGGTCCGCCGTACCCTCCTGCATCCAACGATCACATATCCGCATTACAGTTGTTTGGTTTCGTCCAACACGACTACCGATTTCCCTGAAAGATAATCCACAATCTGGGTAGGCCACTATCCTTCCTCTGTCGAACTCGGACACTTGATCAAAAGATTATCGCTGTTTTCGACGAGGCATAATTGATCGTTTTTTTGAAAAAACCACAAGATAAACACAATTGCCGAACTTGAAATCGTCGAAATCTCCAAGCCTTAAATAGCGCTTTGAAGTGGCGCCACAGGCACGCGTGATGTTCGTCTGCGCTGAAATTCTAATCATTTGCATATCTCACCTCCGCTAATGCATGTTGTAAATTTCATGTTATTTGCATGTTCCCTTCAGGGTGTTGCACTTACAGTGGCCAGCAGTGTGTATATATATATATATATATATATATATATATATATATATATATATATATATATATATATATATATATATATATATATATATATATATATATATATATATATATATATATATATATATATATAAATCACAAGAGTACGGTGGTGTAGTGGTTAAAAGCGTCAAACTGCCATCCCACAGGTCCAGGGATCGACCCTGCGACTGGACAAGGTCGACTCAGCCTTTCATCCCTTGAGTGGGGCGATAAAATGAGGACCAAGCATGCTTGGGAACTTTATATACATATAAAGTCGAACCCTGTTATAACGAACTTCAAGGGACCAAAGGTTTTGTTCGTTATATCCGAACCGTAAAGAAAATGTTAGAGTTCACAAAATGTATAATTCATTAATTGCTATGTGTATTCAATAATGATGTATTTTTAAAAAATGATAAAATCTGTTAAAAATGGTCATTAATGAATAAAATTGACTAAAATTGATTACATTAAACTGACACAATGCTAATTAAATTAACTAAAAATGAAGACAAATGGAAATAAATTCATTTTACCTTTAATTGTTGCTCACTGTTTTGATACAGAAATAATCGATAATCTTCTGCTGACGTGATGCCGATTCCAAAAACATTTTATGAATTTCTTTGTCCAATACAGCAAATGACTCCAACACTCTTTCTTCCACTGCTTGTGTAGACAAAAACTTATTAATTACACTCATCGCTGCTGTAGCATCTGAGATGGTGGGGATTTCGCCATTTATGTGCTCCTCTTCATCGGCATCAGATGCAGAATCTTCGATTTCAGAATGATTCATTTTAATTTCTTCCACAATATCTTCATCAGTCGGATTTTCACATGTAATGACTTCATCATCACATGATTCGAACACTTGCATATGACAATCCGAGAATGATGAAATTTCGTGCGTTTCTATCCACATCGTGATAGGTAAATCTTCATCATCTTCTTCTTCAACATTCGTTGTATCTTCAACATTCTTAAAAAGTTTAAAAATGAAAAAAAAAATCAGTAGTCGACTGAAAAAAAGGTTCGTTATAGTCGATTTTTAAGATTCCGGAGGTTCGCTATAAAAGGATAAATTAGCATTAAATATAATAGGAAAACGGCGGGACCAAAATTTTCGCTCGCTATATCCGTGAGTTCGTTATACACCGGGTTCGCTATAACGGAGTTCGACTGTATATATATATATATATAATATGGAAATTATATATTATTATTATATATTATTATATTATATATTATTATTTTTATATGGAAATTTTTCCCATAAGAAGTAATGTAAATTAAATTAATTCGTTCTTGAAAACCAGACATTTCACATTTTACTGGGCAATTTATAAATGGATGGGGTTGTTTTTTTTATGCAAAATCTTAAAACTAGACATACATAATTTAAAACAATAATTAGCTAAAATAAAATAAAATTTATCTTCACTCAACTTGATTAGGGTGATACTTTTCACCCTGATCAGGAGGGATTATTAACAACAACAATTTCTTACTTTTCGTTGTGAGAAAATGTTGTTACTAATCCCTCCTGATCTAGCGGCTCTAGACCAGGTCCATGAATCCATATATCTTCAATAGGTCCATCAAATGGCGAGGATCGGTGATAAAGTCCTTCCTAGATAAAGTTAGGCAAGTTAGGACTCGACCAGGAATGTCCTGCTCATTATTACACTTTTTACAAGTGGGAAAGGTTTTGAAATCATGACAAGTAGTGTTAGGGGGACGGCTTCTGTTGGCCAAGGACCGGGAGCACCCGAAGGTAGAAGACTGACTTAGCTCCATGTGCCTGCTAGATTAAGCTGGACATAACGGAATGGCCTTCGCGCCTAGGGTGGCTCTACCAGGAATAAAATTCTCGACGTACATCGTGCATTCCCTCCAGTGACACCCCCTGCCACGATGAGGCAGCATAGCAGGACTTAGGGGGTTAAATTTTGTAATTCAACTCATATAGAACACAATTCAACATATATAACAAGTACCGAGCAAACGTCGAGTATCGAAGCAATTTGCGAATACCGCAAATATCGCAAAAAGCGATTATCGCAAAATGGAAATACCAAGGCAGACGAATACCGACGTCTGACTGCATATGTATATACTAGCTGAAAACCCGCACTTCGCTACGGAGTACATTCAAATTAAATACAAAGGTCAATGTATGCAATTAATGCCAATATATATATATATATATATATATATTTATAATAAATACGACGATCTATATATACAATTGATGTAGAAAAAAAATATATATTTATAAAAAAATCGTAAGGGGTATTTTTATAGACAAAATAATGTCCAGTCGTCTGCCGCATTAGCAAGAAAAAAAATATTTTTTTATCTATTTAGTTGTTATGCACGTGACGATAAATTTATTTAAAGTACCAGAAAAAGAAATCACGTGATCAGCATTTAATAAATTAAATTCTAAAAATTAATCTTTAAAAATTCACCAAAAATCAGAAAATAGAGGTAGAGATTCGAAAAAGATCACATTTTAAAGGGATTTTTATGATCTTTCTCGTGATATAAATTTTATAACCCTCAAATTATTATTTTAAATGCAAACTTTAAAGAATGTTACAAAAACAGCTTAAAAATTTAATTTAAAAAAATCTAAGAAGAATTTTTGAAAAATCTCTCTTAGTGCACTCCTACACCATAAGAAGAATCGCCATGCAAAATTTCAGCCCTTTAGGTCCAGCGGTTTGGTCTGTGCGTTGTATGTCAGTGTGTCACTCAGTTACGGAACTGTTTTATATATATAGGTAAGGAAATTCTCTAGCAGACACTATAACGATATTCGGAAACCGAAGAATGAGAATTTACAGCTGGCGACTGCGTCTTGAACAGAAAAGTTGTAGACGGGTTCAGCGGCACCAAAATCAATCAATCAGTCCAGTCGGTGGGATTAATGAATTTATTAACTCTATCTATCCTATTACTGATATTTAGTTGCTTAACATAGATAAGATATATGAAGGGGAAAGCTATTTTCATTTTACGACGAATACAGGAGATAGTGATTAGCGTCCTGTCTACCATACATCCAAACGCTAAGTGAGTGCGCAGTTTGACTTTCACACAAGAACAGACTCACAATTACTTGTCACGTGACAAACTAGGCAGACGTTCGAAACATGTACACACTTTTTTGTAAAATTATTGTCGAAGCGAGTTAGAAAGCAAATATCAATTTCCCATTCTTCCTTTAAAAACTTCCTAGTAAAGTTCTGCTGCAGTTTAGATTTACCCTTTCCTGATGAAAGTGCCTATTGTGCAGTGGTAAAATAGGAGATAGGGTTTCAGAGAGCAAAGGCACACACATCATTTAACAATAATTTTGCCTGCCATGAGTGCGAAGTGTTTGTCATTTGGGAATGCGTATCGCTAGCACCTGCAGTATCCGGCGTATTGTATTACACTCCGCATACCTTGTTATCTGCTGCGAGAGAGAGAGAGAGCCCCCTTTCCTCGTAGCTGCTCGTCCTAATTAACTGCAGACAGTTTTACTATTTGAATGAAATATTTCCAAATAGGGATATTAAGGGGATGGTGGACTTTCAAATTACCAAAAATCGAGCAAAAATTGGAATTTTTTGGGGGGATGTATTAATATTCTAAAAACATGTAAATATTGGAATGAAATGCATTTAAAATATGTAGTGAAAAGTAAAATGAAAACTTGGTGACTTTACAAAAGTTAGCATTAAAGGTAGGTGAAAAAACACGTTTTAAATGTATTTTTCTCAAAATAAGTAATTTCCAGATTTGCAAGTCTTTAAAATGCTCCTCGCGTCATAATTTTTGACGAAAGTTTATGAAATTTATAATAAAGACTCCTGTAATAGATAAAAATAAAGTTATGTATCCATTTTAGGATTCGAGGTCATTAAGGTTATCAAAGTTTAACTTAAGTGTACAAAAGTACAAAAATTTCAAGAAAATTCAGAGTACAAGCATAAAAATATTTCCTGAAAATTAACTATTCAACGAAAGTACAAGAAAATACATAACTCTGTTCAGAAGGTATTTATAAGCAATAAAAATGCAAAATTAAGGGGAAAAGTTTAAAATTGAGTCGCAAGGAGAATTTTAAAAAGGGTAATTTAATTTCAATTTTTTAATTATAAAATATTTTTTAAAAATATCTATTAAATTTTATAAGGTGTTTAATATTGTTAGACTTTAATGAATATATAAGCAAAGTTTCATATCTCTGTGGCAAAAATTTCAAAAATCGCTGTGAAAGGTCCACCATCCCCTTAAGTCATAGTCTATAAAACAGAGAATTCCTTGGTAGTCAGGTTAAATTTAAAGCATTTGACATATAAATCACGCGTAGTTTCGTAACTCGCTGGTTTTTGCGGCGAAAGCAGAGGATAGGAAATACAGTGGAATCTCGATCTATCGTTTTTCAAGGGACCGATTAAAATGAATGATAATGCGGGAAAACGATAGATGCGGAAACCTAACAAAGCAATAGGATCGTTGGGACTGGATAAAATGAACGACACATACGGAAAAACGATGGATCCGAAAACGATCGATCGAGATTCCACTGTATTTCATTCAGGGCCGCCCAGAGACTTTACGGGGCCTGGGGCAAACTTCTGTTGGGGGCCCCAAGAAATCTGATTAATCGAATAAATTTTTTTAAATGTTTTTTGGGGGGAATAAATTTTTTAAAATGAATAAATTTCTGAATAAATTTTTTAAAATTTTCTACAGGAGATTATTTTGAATTTTGAAGTACTGTACAAGTTTCAGAATTTTCTTTGGGAAGAAATCTAATAAATAATTTTTAAAAAAATTTTGGGGGCCCCTCCGGCAGTTGGGGGCCTGGGGCAAAGTGCCCCAGTGCCCCCCCCCCCCCTCTGGGTGGCCCTGATTTCATTTGTGGAATTCCTGTCCATTTTGTGGCAGACTTTCTTCCTGTCATTATCTAGAAGACTATCTGAATACCCGTGCTTCGCTACGGAGTACATTCAAATTAAATACAACGATCAATGCATGCAATTAATGCCAAATATATATATATATATATATATATATATATATATATATATATATGTGTGTATATTTATAAAAAAAATCGTAACGGATATTTTTGTAGACAAAATAATGTAGAAGAAAATATTCAAATTAAATCTAAAAGGACATACTACAGAATATAGCACAGTTAATATATAGTACAGTTTGAGGAACATTCATTTTACTGTATTTTAATATTTTTTTTTTTTGGATAATGTACAATCCTCTGCCGCATTAGCATGAAAATTTTTTTTTTGTCTATTTTGTTGTTATGCACGTGACGCAAAATTAGTTTAACGTATCACAAATAGAAACTTAACCACGTGATCAGCATTTAATAAATTAAATTCTAAAAATTAATCTTTAAAAATTCCCCAAAAATCAGAAAATGGAAGTAAAGATTCAAAAAAGATTTCATTTAAAAAAAAAATTTATGATCTTTCTCGTGATATAAATTTTATAACTTTCAGATTATTATTTTAAATGCAAACTTAAAAAAAGTTACAAAAACAGCTTAAAAATTTAATTTTAAAAAAATCTAAGAAGAATTTTTCAAAAATTTTTCTTAGTGCACCCTTACACTATAGGAAGAATCGCCAAGCAAAATTTCAGCCCTTTAGGTCCAGTGGTTTGGTCTGTGCGTTATCTGTGAGTCAGTCAGTTACGGAACTGTTTTATACGGAGGTCAAATGAAGTCCCGTTTAATAGTGATAAGGAATGTTAACAAGGTGTATTTTTTAAAGAGCAGATATATTCTTGTTTTTAGAGAGAAACTAAAACCCAAATAAACATAACTTTAACGTATACAATGAGCTACTTATACAAAGGACACTGCAATCGTTAACTAGCATCAATCTCTTAAGCTCTTCAGAACGATGGGGGTAATTATAACTCCAAAGGAACAATTTGATCCGCTAATTTAAGTCACATATTTTGTTGTAAAGAGAATGAAATTCCGGTATTTATACCAACCCTCATTAAATTATTTATTTTTCCTCTATCATCGAAGTATAGGACTTTTGATTTTCCTTTTTGGGCTTTAAAATAGGTTTTTAGTCACGTATTATAAGGGAGGGGAAAAAAAAAAGAAGCTGGCAAGCAAAAGAGAGCATTCCGTTTCTCCACTTCATTTTCGATCGTTCTCTGGAGGGGGCAGATCATGTACAAACTTCAACCACTCCCCTGCAACCAATCTCTTGAAAGGATTTTCGGACCACTGATTTACTGTGTTATTTACTGTGCGAATTCAGCGATTTTTGAGCGGTTACTCGTGTACTCGATAATCGAAGAATAATTGAGAATATAATCGAGGTCAGATTCTGCAAATAGCCTTTTTTTTTTTTCTCTGTATAACCCAGCAATAAGTCGTAAATATTTATCGTAATTTATTTATTTCATCTTATTTTCAAGAGTAAAAATTTTAGAAGTCAGATGGTACATGTTACAAAGGTCTCTAGCACCTACTTTGCATCGTATACTCGGATTACATCGAATTAAAAAAGTTCTTATCTGCTGCGCCTGTTATTTCAAGAATATTTAATAATGCATGAATGGGCAAGGATAGCTCATTGTCCGAGTGTGATGTTATTCGATAAGAGGAATCTGTGCTAAAACCTGTTTACAGTATCAGAAAAACTTTTACTAACAAACTCAATACCACATGACAGCTAAAAGAAAAAAAAAAGAAATCTTTTTTTCTATTTTTAATATGAGGAACACGAGCGATGAATATAAAAACTACAACTTGTTATTTTCGGAAGTATAAAGAGCGCACGTTAGCTATGTGAGATTTACTTTAACTTTCAAGAGGAACTTAATTTTGTTCTCTAATATTGAGAGGAAAGAGAAAAACGAACCTAGAGAATATTGGTGCTATTATTCTAAACAACTTCTTGGCAGTAGCCAAACGCTCATTTTTCGCCAAACCTAGCATTCCCTTATTTACAAAGAAATCGTAGTAGGAGGAATTACACCTTCTAGCAGTCGTCTGCCGGAAATAGTAAAACTGCGCGCTAGGTGTGCGCAGACGATCAATTTGTGAAAGCACATTCGCCGAGTCGAATGACTCACATCGAAGGAAAGCGTGCACGAATCGTTCGTATTTTTAAAGAGGCTCTTGCGTTTATCGGCGAATATTGTGTTTTTATTGATGCAAATCGTTTTAACATCACTTGGATTAATGCAGAATTGACATGTAAGTACTTTATTTGATCTAATTTTTGTAATAATTATATGACGTAAATCTTTAAAGATTTGTTTTTGTTCACGTGTTTGAAAGTTACCTGGCTGCCCTACCTTTTAAGCCAAATTGAAGTGGCTAGGTTTTTCGCAAAGGTTGCGTGTTTACATCGGAATCGAATATTGTCTCAGCGTTGCGGAGTCTTGTTTTCGTTACGTGTGGCCATGCGTATTTACCTGCGTATTTTAAATATTCAAATGTCTTTGGATCAATAACAGAATAATTCTTCTTATGAGCGTAGTTCATTTTAATTCTGAGTATTTTCTAGAACTGGCAGTAAACAAAACAACACAAAAAAAAATATATTGGAGATATTTATGCTGTTTCGGTTTCGTAATGCTTGTTAGCGTTCAGTCTTGAGTTCAATTATTTGTTATATCTCTAAGCAGTAATATAACGTATTTCATACCGTTTTAATAATTATTTTGCATCAATTATTTGTTTGTAGTTGAATATAATATATACTTTATGTATATTTAATGTCAGTTAATAATGTCAGCTGTATAAAAGAGATATGGAGAACATTTTTATTTTATACTTGTGATTAAAGTAAAAGATGAATTTTCTGGTTATAATTTTTAAAATATTGGATAATGTGAGGAGTATTACAAGAGCTTTTATTAAAAAAAAAAAATTAAGCAAAATAATTACAGCTTGACTTCATATTATTTATATATTTTAAAATAAGTACATAAATAAAAGTCGCAACTTTAATGTTATTTACTTTAATTACAGAAAATGGTATCATTAAAAGGTTTTAGTAAAAACTTTTGTAACCTTTCATAACATCTGCTTTTGTATTTTATGTATGTTATCAAGCTTATTTTATAATCTCAAGCTTTTTTAAGTAACTACTTTTTTTTTAAAACTTTTTTAAAGAAGCATTAAAATTTATTCATTAGTTGTTGTATACACCAAGAGGAAAAAGAATTTTCAAACTGTAAAATAAAAAAATTTATAAATTATAAAAAGAATGATATTTTCAGCGCAATAATTAGCCTTACGTAAAGGGGGAAAAAAAGTTTGTGCAACATTCATTTTTTTCATAGATTGTTTAAGTGTTTGGAATTTTTCTGGAAAGATATTGCTTTTTTTGATAGATTGCGTAGGAATAGATGAACAAATGGATTCCGTTTATTTTAGTCATCCTTTGAACTATGTATTACAGAAATCGAATGAAAATGAGTAAGGCTCTTATTCATAAAGGGGATTCTCTAGTATGGTCATCGATATTCGTTGAAATAAGTTTAAAACATCAATATATATGCATTGTTATTAAATGTCACTTCATTGTTGAAGTTATCTATTTAAGATTTATTAATTTATGAGAAATAGTTGTCTTTACTGTTACATTTGTCATTACCATTTTTCTGAATTTTTAACCCGGTCTTTTATTTACAAAAGTCGAAGACATGTGATGGTAATATTTCTCGAGTTCAATAGTTTTATGAACTTATATTTAAAGATTTTATTGCACGTTCTGCATTTAAAAAAATCTTGAAAAACCAACCAAATGATGAATAATATTTAGTCTCGAAAACCTATATTACGTAAATTAATGTGTTTTGTTTATCAGAAACTCTCATAAAGTATATTTGATGCCATAAAAAAATTGAGATGCCAATCAAACTTTTCGCTCTCGTCCCCTACTTTCTCTTTTGTGATACTTCTCTTTTTCCAAACCAGAAACTCAGATGTTATTTAAATACGTTTTTTTTTCCGGTTATTGGGAATAGTTACTAAAGGAAACTACACACCTTAAAATATAATATCCGGTATAAGCCAAAAAATAATTTAATTATTAAAAATCGTTTGGATTTTAGACCTGTGAATTGGCTACAGTTGCCATCAGAAATACCTATCAAGGTATACTATTATTAATTCAGAAGGACTGCAACATATGTTTCTTTTGGGTCTTCATGGAAAACGAGTGAAATGCAAGAAAATCAAAATTTGAGGTTTGTAATGGAAACATCATGATTTATTATTTTTATTATAGTTTGATTATTTAATGTATTTATCCGTAATGCCTTTTATCCGTAATATCT
The DNA here is from genome assembly GCA_907164885.2 of Dolomedes plantarius. Taxonomy (NCBI): domain Eukaryota; kingdom Metazoa; phylum Arthropoda; class Arachnida; order Araneae; family Dolomedidae; genus Dolomedes; species Dolomedes plantarius. Next base: position 195,185,871 of record OU015495.1, read on the forward strand.
TTTTTGCCAAACCACAGATGAAGATAAAATGTTTGATCAATGAGAATATTTTTATTTAAAGTATATTCACATTTGATTCATTAGTTTGAGAAATAATCTGATATTTTACTCTCTTTCGTTACATTAAAACTGATAAACGATGTTTCTACTTTTTTAGTGATACTCTATTTTTCCCCCAATTTCTGGTAAGAGATTGCAAACAATTAGATGTTTGCAGTCGAAGTTAAGTGTTTGCAGTCTTTAAATCTCGAATCTCAAACTCCTCCTTTTGTATTAAAGAATTTTGTACCAAGAGTTTCGGGAATTTAATTCTTTTTTGTGTTTGTTTCGCAAGGGCTTGATTTATTATATTATTGATCGTGCTCTTCGAGTTTGCAGGTGCAACGACGACAAAGCATTTTCAACTTTTCCATATTAAAATCGCCGTTTTGTTTTTCTATTACTTGCATGGTGGCCAAATGTAGATGAATTTGATTCTATAAAATCTTTTTCCTTTAAAATGGTTGAGAATGCTGATATTTCGATTTTTTACTGAGCTCCAGCATCGCACCTTGGAACTTCTCAACTTCAAACAAATTTTTTTTTTTTCTGTTCTCCAAGGTGCCCCATGTGCGTTTACAAAGTCTTCGCGGCAATTACAAATCTCAAAAAGCCTGGATCGCGTTGACTTCATCAATTTTTAGCTCCTTACGGACTCCCTCTAAATCAGAAGGTTCTCAACCAGCGGGGGGTAGGGGTGGGGAGCACCTGGGGATGTGTGAGTGATATTCAGAGGGAGGGGGGGTGCGGATGGTTAGCAAAAAAAATATGCCTATAATGTATTTTACTAGCATTACTTAACGTGTTTTAAGGCCTAGTGTCTGAAGGTTATCCAGATGTTTTTTTTTTTGGGGTGGGGAGGGGGTCGAGACAAAAAGTTTGAGGTTCACTGCTCTAAATATTTGACATCCCATGCTCTTACTTTGGGGTTCTTTAATAATTTGAGATAAAAGGATGCATTATAACTTTAATATTTTCCTTGATTTAATATTAATTTAAGACATTTTGTTTATAAAACTACATCATAGATTTTTTTTCTCGCTCTCCTTTTACACCAGTCTTATCAGAACATAAGCAGGAATGTCAGTCTTGCATAAGTTATTTCAGGGGTTAAGTTAGTTCAGGAGTCAGACATCGCGTCCGGCTCTTAGATATATAAGTAATCGCATTTCCGTGTGAGCCAGTACGGAAGGAACCAAATGGCTGAGAAGAGGATGAAAAAAGGGATCTCTAGGACTCGCTGATTTTGAAAAGAAAGTGGGACTTTCAGCAAAAATTGTCTAAAATACGCGCTATTTCTCGTCAGGGTGAAATGTGATTCCTGCTTAGCCGTACCTTGGTTATTTTCCATCTATTTTTTTTCAACTGTAACCTATGTGTTCAGGGTTATTGGTTGATGCCTTCAGTAAAAGTAGAGTGTAAGAGTTTTGGCCTTCTAATGATAAGAAAACATTGTATGCGGGAACTAAAATGGCACGGTCCCAGAATTTAAATCGTATGAAGCGGGTACACCAGATGCGGGAAACAGAAAGACAGTTTACATCATAATACGCAAGCAGGACCACGAAAATATCTGTGTGAACTGAGAAAACGTATTTGTGCAAGTAAATATAAAGTTGGCTACCCTGTGTTTATTTTAAAATGATTAATATAATCGCAATTATTACTGTGATGCAGTTAAAACATTTTTTTTTTCTTTTTGCAAGGGTTTGTTATCTGAAGTGCGGCAAATAAATCTGAAAAAAAAAAAAAATTATACTCATCGCTTTCGGAATCAGTAGATCGTAAGTTTAAAACTACAATATATTTGGGGGTCAGACAGAAATGTTTGGAGTATATTGATGATAGATTTTTAAAACTGACATGGTATAATGATAAGGCCGTCTGCACACGGAGCAACTCAAAAGAAACTGATAATTGACTCCAATCACAAACCAGTCCGTGATGAGTCGTAACCTATGTAATTGAATGGAGCCACGCACACGGCGCAACTGGTTACAAACCCGTTGAATTTCATTGTGGTTTACCTCCGACTAGGTACAATACATAGCAAACGTGTGGCACACGTGTTTCTTCCCACATGTTTGCGGTGCATCCTAAACTGCTGATTACCGGAAAAACCTTGTACCGGAAGCACGCTCATGCTATTGTACCTTGAGAGATTTGTAATCAAAATGCTCTACAGGAATCACCTAAAAACTGTTATTTTCCTTGTTCTGGTTTCAACAACTGAAAGATGCCGATTTGGTTTCACGCGCCAAAAATATGCGTTTCTGACAAACATTGAATCAGTTCGTGTGTGGTGTTTAGGAATAAATCGCAGGTGCCTGATTTAAATAGTTTAAGTACACGCCTTGTTGCGAACTAGTGCACGCCTAGTTCTCGAAGGTATACAAGTTGTTGTCCTTTATTGCGAATTTACAAGATGATCGTTCAGGAATTTGTGAGAAACGTTATTGAAAATAACGCAACAACGTTGCCGGAATAGTTGAACTGGTAGAATAACAGCTTCGAGGTTTGGCTGTACGTGGTCATAGCTCCAGGACCATTGGGTCCACTGCACTGGAACCCGACAGTTGAAAATAATGATAAAGCACCATCTCTAAGAATATGACAAAAAAAAAAAAACCACGTAAAAAATATTCAGCATCGTCGAAAGATAATATATGAATAAAGTGGAAAGTATGTGAAGCCAACATGCCGTACCATTGCCCTTAATACAAAAAAAGCCACAAGTGAGGAAAGTCATTGAAAAAACACTTCCTTACATCCAGTGTTGCCAACCTCTACGAAGCGCCGCCCCCAACCCCCAGCGCCATCTCGAAATCCCCTTTTTCCCCCAACACCAACTTAAAACCCAACCCCTAACAAAAAATGTGGCCCCTAAAAACACCCCTTTTCATCTAACTTACCCCCAAATTTCGGGGGAAAAACCCCAAGTTGGCAACACTGCTTACATCGCCAGCACAGTTTAGTTAGAATACTGGCCTCGATGTCCGGTTTGGTTTGGTTTGGAGCGCTATGGTTAACTTTTGCTACACGAGGGCTAATTAGACCAGGACCTACTGCTTAAAGCCGATTCCGAATAGCTACAAACGCCTATGCCAAGAGTTGGATTCGAATCCATAGACACTGGTACCGAATGCCAGCGCCCTAGCCATTCGGCCATCTTCGGATGAATTCTACCTTGGATATTATATCCTAGTGAGCCGCACTTTTGCTCCCCCCCCCCACCACCACACACACAAAATAAAATAAATAAATAATCACTAAGTTATGTAGATTCCCTTAGCAGATCGAAAAAGGAGCAAATCCTGAAAAATTGGCTGTGGTCAGCCATTACAGTGGAATCTCGATCTATCGTTTTTCAAGGGACCGATTGAAATGAACGATAAATGCGGGAAAACGATAGATGAGGACACATAACAAAGCAATATGATCATTGGGACTGGATAAAATGAACGACACATACGGAAAAACGATGGATCCGAAAACGATCGATCGAGATTCCACTGTATATGGTTGAGGCTGCCAGAAAAAGTATTGTCTAGGGAAAAACGCTAAGCTAAAGAAAATAAACTTCCAAATGACCGCGAGTAGGGGGATAAAAATTTGAAGATTTAATAACTTTTTATACGGGCAGAAAAGGTAAAAGCAAATGGCATTATTAGAGGAGTTATCTAGAGGGCATTAAATCAGTACCAAATAGCATGGGGCCTTAGCCATTCGGCCATCGTTCGGCCATCGTCCGTTGATCTTCGGAGATCCTGGTTCTGTTTGATAGTTGTAAACAAACTTCTTCATATTGCACGACATAATGCATATCCGAAAATCAGAACTGACAGTAAAATGTATTTCTGAGCGATGTATTGAAAAGATACTATTATGTCATTCATTTCATTGTACATTCATGTAACAGCTGCGGATTCGAATGAAATTTACGTTGAATGAACTCCAGCTCGAGGTAACTGAAGGGGTGGAGTAACTGCAAAGCGGTGAATTTATCGGTCACGTCGTGTTCAAGTGATCGTAACAAACCAGTTTATACTACCACTTATGTATGAACTGTTCAAAAAGTGTTGAACTGTTGATGTCTCGAATATTAGAAGGGGCCCCGTTTGGTAAACAGCTTTAAAGAAGATCTGTTAAATAACTTCAAAATAGCTTTATTTTATTTTATTTTTTTTTACTTTCGGGAACCGATGTATGTAATCATGCAATGAAATTTATAATGTTATCGATTGACTTGCCTGCTCATCAAACCAGTTCTCTGAACAATTGGAGTCAAATCATTTCATGATTGTTAAGACGCATGAATTGTCATTTTTGTTCTCGAGTCTTTCATTTTCCACCTAAATTTGAATCTTTCTCCTCTCTCACAGTGGCGTAGCAAAGGGGGGGGGGGGCAAGGGGGTCTATCATGCTCCGGGCGCCACTCACAGAGGGGCGCCAATGTAAGATCCATATATTATATTACTATATGTTTTCGAGGTGGATGCCAATATAAGGTCTATATATTATATTACTATATGTTTTTCAGGGGAGGGCCCCAATAGAAGGTCTATATATTATATTACTATATGTTTTTCGGGGAGGGCGCCAATATAAGGTATATATATTATATTACTATATTATTTTGTGGGGGGCGCCAATATAAGGTCTATATATTATATTACTATATGTTTTTAGGGGAGGGCACCAACATAAGGTCTATATATTATGTTACTATATGCTTTTCGGGGGGGGGGTGTGCCAATATAAGGTCTATATATTATGTTATTATATGTTTATCGAGGGCGCCAATATAGGGTATATGTTTATATGTTTATATAACATATGTTTATATATTTATATAACATATGTTTATATGTTATTATATTACTATATGTTTTTCAGGGGGGGGCGCCACAAAGGTATCGTGTCCCGGGCGCCAGTTATGCTCGCTACGCCACTGCTCTCTTACTCTCTCTCTCTCTTTTCTTCTTTCCATTTTCTTCTGCCTCAGCAGATTTTAAACGCTTTCTCGTCCTCGTTTAAGCACCGTTGAGACAGAGTGACGAGCGGTTGATTTAGCCATGAGACACAGAGCACTAATTTCGGAAGCATATTCCTCAAAAACATTGGTTCCAAACCTTGATGTCCCCAGCATGACTCGGGCACGGGAGATGTAAAAAAAATAAGGTCTATAAACTCCTGTAGGACGCACGGGAGCGTTTGGAAACCGTCCATGGTTGCGAGTTCGAGGGGCAATACATTGCCGTGGGACGGTACTAATTTTTTCTTTTATTTATAATGCGTCAAACTTTGTTTTGGAGCCCGTCCAGGTGGTTTTTCTGCCTGTGGATGTCGCATTTATTGAGACGTACCCGCTGTTTGAGTCGTCAGGCTTCATACTTGACAAAATGTTTGCCATGCCTCGAGATTATATTTCTGCTTCTTGACGTCATTCAGCATTAATAGGTTGTTGTTTTTAATTTCTTTATGGGGTGTGGTTGAAACGACCGAAAGTGAAGCTTTTGACATTTTTAGATATTGCAAGTTCGTCCCTTCCTAACGTTATCGTCATGTAACGTTATCGTCACTTAAATACCCACCAATATTTGAGTCCAAATTAATCTTCTTAGTAACTGCATTACATATCAACTATCAGAATTTATATTGTAACATTTAACTTGTTTGTAGTACTCAAAGTACTGGTAGTGTGTATTTTACTCATTTATTCGAGTTTTTTTTTTCCCAATGGTTTACCTAATTTTTTTCTTTTATCAATGGAAAAAATCGTGCTTTAATTCTTTTATTTTTTGTCCCGGAGTCTCACTGGAAGCGTGTCGCTAGGGAAAAAACTGTCTGGGACTGGAATACTGAATTTCTTGCTTCGTCAAAGGCATTGTGGACAAAAAGATTTTTTCCAACTATTTTTCAGCGTTTAATGTGTAAGCACTTTTCAACTGACTTTAACTTAACTCGAGTTTTAACTGGCCATGGAAATTTCAAGAGCTATTTGCTTCGTTTCAATTTGGTTACTAGTGGACTTTGTGCTTGCGGTGATGCTGATGAAGATGTTGAGCATTTTCTTTTTCACTGCAAATTACATGCTAGTGGCCGAGCTATTTTAAAGGCGGACATGAGACGTCTGTCCATTTGTTGGCCTCCTGTTCTTTCTGATCTCGTTAAGTGTGTTGAAAGTGTTGCTGTCTTGCGAAATTTTGTTTGTAATTTAAATGTTTAATTTTTTCTTGTTTTGTGTTTTTCACTTACTTCTGTAAGTCTCATGTTATACCTTGTGGTGCATGAGGAGATTTCAAATGAAACAATAAAAAAAAATTAAAAATTTTTTTTTTTTATTTGATCGAAATAAAAACTGACATGCTTTTGTCAAAAGACTTGAAACAGATCACACTCATTTTCTTTCTTTCTTTCTTTTCTTTCTTTCTTTTTTTCTTTCTTTTTTTTTTTTTTAATTAAGGGGATAGCGGACCTTTCAAAACGATTTTTGAAATTTTTACCACAGAGATATGAAATTTTGTATATATATATTCATTAAAGTATAACAATATTAAACACCTTATAAAATTTTATAAATATTTAAAAAAAAATTTATAATTAAAAAATTTAAATTAAATTACCCTTCTTTAAAATGCTCCTTGCGACTCAATTTTAAACTTTTCCCCTTAATTTTGCATTTATATTGCTTATATATACCTTCTGAACAGAGTTATGTATTTTTTTGTACTTTCGTCGAATAGTTAATTTTTAGAAAATATTTTTATGCTTGTACTCTGAATTTTCGCGAAATTTTTGTACTTTTCTACACTAAAGTTAAACTTTTATAACCTAAATGACCTCGAATCCTAAAATGGATACATAACTTTATTTTTATGTATTATAGGAATCTTTATTATAAATTTCATAAAATTTCGTCAAAAATTATGACGCGAGGAGCATTTTAAAGACTTGCAAATCTGGAAATTTCTCATTTTGAGAAAAAGTCATTTAAAAGATAATTTTTTATCTACCTTTAATACTCACTACTCTAAAGCCACCAATTTTTCATTTTTCTTTTCGCTACACATTTTAAATGCATTTCATTCCAATATTTACATGTTTTTAAAATATTAATACACCCCCCAAAAAAAATTCAAATTTTTGCTCGATTTTTGGTAATTTGAAAGTCCACCATCCCCTTAAATTCACTAACATAGATTTCTTTATAAAATTCTGATATATTTAACAGCTTCACACTAATTTTCTGCCATTCAGTTTGTTTCCATGCTAACATAGAACATTTTAGTATGATTTCAAATTATACGTAATGTCTTAAACATCCTCTCTTATTATCGCAATATGTATCCTAAATTTATTTAATAGCATTAATCGCTTGCGGCTGAGCATCTAGTTTATTATCTCCTTACGTTGGTTACGCAGATCATAGCAGCGGAGCAGCAACCTACTTTTTATTTTTTGCATTTTTATCGGTAAGTTATTCACTAAAACATTCCTTCTGCTCCGCATATTTATGGGAGGTGAATGACGTATCAACAGGTTCTTCCTTTGTTTCTACTGTCCTGTCAAAACGCGTTAGGTGTCCGGTATCTGTGCGTTCGTTTTCTTCGCCGTGACTGCTCGATAAACGTCCTCCTCGTCTGCTTTGAATTAGTTTGCGATTCTGTCTGCTTAATGTGAAACCCCAGACGTTTCATTCATTACACACTCACACACACACATACCATATATATATATATATATATATATATATATATATATATATATATATATATATATATATATATATATATACAGTCGAACCTCCATATATCGAACTTCCCTATATCGAAATTTTCTATATATCGAATTCTTAGCAAATCTCCATGTTCATTACATAGAAAAACTGTTTCTATATATCGAAAAAATCTCTATATATCAAAATTTTTTTCACGACATATTGGGAGATTTTATTCCACTTTAGAATAAAATCTCCCAATTTTTGGCGTTTGAAACAATACTTCGCGGACTTCAATTCGTGGAAAACATCCCTGATGAAGTTTTTAATGGCCTGAATAAATGCGAGCATTTCTTCGATGAACTTTCCGTAAAACTGGCTGATCCGCAAGATATTCGTAGTTTTTTTTACAAGAATGTAACTGTGATCACTGTAACCACTAACTGGATTATTGTTTTTTTAAACGTATATAGTACTCAATAAATCATTCATATAAATTCATTTTTTAGTTATTAACTTTCATTTAATGTGATTCGCATATAAATTAGAAATGGAGTTTCGTATACGAAAATTAGCTTTAATTTTAATGTTTTAGGAGAATTATGATAAAACTAAGATCAATTCTATATATCGAAATTTCTATATATCGAATTTTTTTCCGGCATTTTGCTACTTCGATATATGGAGGTTCGACTGTATATATATATATATATATATATAGAGAGAGAGAGAGAGAGAGAGTTAGTTAGTTATTATTTTAAAACTCCAGTTCTACGTACATCAGTTTAAATACTTTTTGAAAATTTTAACCCTCAGTCTATATATATATAAAACAGTTCCGTGACTGACTGATAACGTACAGACCAAGCCGCTAGAACCTAAAGGGCTGAAATTTTGCCTGGCGATTCATCTTATAGTGTAGGGGTGCACTAAAAAAGATTATTCAAAAATTCTTCTTGGATTTTTTAAAAAATTAAATTTTTAAGCAGTTTTTGGTAACTTTTTTTAAGTCTGCATTTAAAATAATAATCTGATGGTTATAGAATTTATATCACAAAAAATATCCTAAAAATTAATTTAAAATGAAATCTTTTTCGAATCTTTACCTTCGTTTTCTGGTTTTTGGTGAATTTTCAAAGATTCATTTTTAGAATTTAATTTATTAAATGCTGATCGCGTGGTTTCTTTTCTTTTTGTGATACTTTAAATTAATTTTGCGTCACGTGCATAACAAAGAAATAAATTAACGGAAAGAATTTAATTTTTTCTTTCTAATGCGGCAGACGATTGGACAGTATCAAAAAAAAAATAATAAAATACAGTAAAAGAAATGTTCCTCAAACTGTACTATAATAACTGTACTATATTCTTTAGTATGTTCTATTAGATTTAATTTGAATATATTCTACATTATTTGCCGGGCGATGGCCGAATAGCTAGGGCGCTGGCATTCGGTACCGGAGTCTGTGGGTTCGAGTCCCACTCTTGGCATGGATGTTTGTAGCCGTTCGGAATCGGCTTTAAGCTGTAGGTCCCGGTCTAATTAGCCCTCGTGTAGCAAAAAATGACTCCAAACCAAACTTCTACATTATTTTGTCTATAAAATTATCCGTTGCGATTTATATATATATATATATATATATATATATATATATATATATATATATATATATATATACAAATATATATACACTCGTATTAATTGCATACATTGACCGTTGTATTATATATATATATATATGTATATATTGGCATTAATTTCAGACATTGACCGTCGTATTTAATTTGAATGTACTCCGTAGCTAAGCACGGGTATTCAGCTAGTCTTTTATAAATGAGGATAAATCTGCATCTTTTCATCAATATTCTCCCAAGTAAGAATTTTTTTTTAGATTTCACTCTGTTTAGTCATTTTTAAATATTTTTTCCCCAGTAAAATATTAATTTTACTGCAGGCCATTCCCATACCCAAAGGGAAATCACGCCATGCTTTTACACGCAGTTAATGCTGGCTGTGTTTTCTCATGAGTGAAATTTTCCTATAGATTCAATTCTCGTTTCGGGTATTTTAAACTCAATTACATTATAATTTTGAAAAGACATAATAACGTTTATTTCTGTTTCTAATGAGAATTGCGTTCGTAGTATTATAATGAAATCATTTTCATGTTTATTCTTTTCCTTTTCCATTAGTTTTATTCCTTCACCCGTATTAATTTTTCTCTTAGTGAAAAGTGTTTATATTTAATTAAATTCAAATTATCGTACTTTTGCAAAAAAATAATGAGAAAGCTATAAATAAGAGAAATCTAAGAACAATGGTTAATATTTATATTTATCTTCTTCTATCTCCCTCTTTTTTTTTTGGGGGGGGGGGGGGGAGGGGATTTTTGAATTATTTTTCCGTTGTCAAATTTGCATGTCAGTTTTAGCCTACAGAGAGAGGTTGGATAAAACAGCGTGGAAAATTCGTTGATTCTGATATATGGATGTCCCAGCTCGAATCTGGGAGACAGAACTGATTAAATGCTTATTAAATTGCCGAGCTCTTGTGATGCATGTTCGCTGAATTCCAGTCCAAATTAATCGTACTAAATTCTCCGACTTCTGAATATTTCCTGGTGAATTAAGTTCTTTCCTCTCCGACTCCATTCCATTTTTAGTATAAGTCTCTTTTTTTTTAATTCCCCTTCTTTAGGATCCTATCTGTTTTAGGACTTATTGAACCTCTAATATTGCGAAATATTTTCCAGTCGAATCTTCGTATTCGAGTGCTTTTATACGCCGGGCGCAACTAGACGTAATATTAAAACCATTCTAGTTTCGCTTTTTATTTGAGGATGTATACCTGAATATGCTATACTTCCTAATATTTATGTCAGTCTGAATTGCACGACAGATGTCATAGCTTGTCATACGATATATTTCGTACACCTATAAATGTGGAGATTATAATAAAAATTTCTAATGATCTATTATTAAATATCATCTACAATTCGCTCATGCAGAACAGTGTGACATGTGTTAAAATCATCAACAAGAATTTTGAAACTTGAATTCTTTTTTTCTTTATTTCACGAGCTTAGATTGTGATAGGTTGTAAATTGTGCAAACGAGAAGAGCCTTATAAGGGAAGTTCTGCTCAAAAAGTATTATGGGTTTTGCTTAGTAAAGTCTTATATTTCAACACAATAAGTAGACAGTTTGCGGAATCACTGCATTGTAGAGCGTTTTTAATAACAGGAAGTGTTTTTAGTCGCATGGATTAGAAGTTACACTAACTCCCTCTTAATCGCGTAGTCTTAGTAATTTTTTATTGTTTACTAGGTGAAAACCCGCACTTCTCTACAGAGTACATTCAAATTAAATACAACGGTCAATGTATGTAATCAATGCCAAAAAATAAATATATGTATATATTTATAATAAATACGACGATCAATATATACAGTTGATGTAGAAAAAAATATATATATTATAAAAAAATCGTAAAGGATATTTTTATAGACAAAATAATGTCTAATCGTCTGCCGCATTAGCAAGAATTTTTTTTTTTGTCTATTTAGTTGTTATGCACGTGACGATAAATTTATTTAAAGTACCAGAAAAAGAAATCACGTGATCAGCATTCAATAAATTAAATTCTAAAAATTAATCATTAAAAATTCACCAAAAATTAGAGAATAGAGGTAAAGATTCGAAGAAAATTTCATTTTAAAGGAAATTTTATGATCTTTATCGTGATATAAATTTTATAACCCTCAAATTATTATTTTAAATGCAAACTTAAAAAAAGTTACTAAAACAGCTTAAAAATTTAATTTTAAAAAATCTAAGAATTTTTCAAAAATCTCTCTTAGTGCCCTCCTACTCTAAGATCCTCCTACTCTAAATCTAGCCTACTCTAAATCTAGCCATGCAAAATTTCAGCCCTTTAGGTCCAGCGGTTTGGTCTGTGCGTTGTATGTCAGTGAGTCAGTCAGTGAGTCAGTTACGGAATTGTTTTATATACAGTATATAGATAATTAATAAGGGAGACCGTGATAGAAAATTTTATTGTTTTTACTTACATACATTTCGCATCGATTATTTTCATTAAATGTGTTTATATAATGATCACTATTCATATAAAAAGTACTTGAGGAGTTTAAAATTTTGCCTTAAAAAGATTTTTATTATAAATATATATATATATATATATATATATATATATATATATATATATATATATTCTGCTGAACCATTTTCTCTATCAGCTCTATTTTTTTCGCACATCTACAATTTATAAAAAGTTATTCATAAAATGTTTAATAAATTAAAAGGTGAAAAAAGAAGAAAAAAATCCAGAGCAATTTTTTCTCGAGGGAAAGTATTTTCAGTATATTTACTCTTAGTGAAAAATTCGTAAGATATTTCAATGAAAATAGAACAAAGGTGTGCTTTGTAAAATTTCATAGCGCTACATTGCAAAAATTTTAGATAGACCAAGATGGCAAAATACGAAAAATTACCTTCCGAGATAAAGTACGGTAAGGTGCAGAAAATACAGCATAAAAAAAGTGTTGTTTGTTGTTTGCCAATACGGGGCACTTGTCAATCTAGCCATTCGCACATAATTCGCGAGAATCGTCAGTTGCTTTCAATGGGAGCACCTTATAGGTGAACCAACACCACTCCCTGGTGCCTCTTCTTGACCAAGCACCCCCAAGGGCGACATCTGGGGGGATCGTACCTGTTCCCACCTTCTCTCACATCATAGAAATACTTTCTGGTCTACAGATTAACGTGCCCGTATCTGGCCAAGACACGAAGATATTTAATGGCGTTCATCGGTATTCGAACCGAGCACCCCCAGTCCCAAGCACAACGCGGTACCACTAAGCTACCTCGGGACCAACATAAACTAGTTTAAGAAAATGCATAAGAACATAGGCATAAAAATTATAGTCAATATTTCGCTGGCAAACGCATTCATCCAGTTTGATGTGATCCAAAATATGTATGACAAACTGTGTAAGCTTTATCTGTAAAGACAACGACATTATAATATATCTATGATGCCCAGTATAAAAAGCTTAGGTCAAAAACAATGATTTTTAGATACTTGTTAGTATTGATGAAGAAAAAAAAATATTTTGACTGGTATAAAAGGCTTAGGTCTATAAATTGTGTATACAATATTACATTTCTTGTTTGATAATCAAATTTTCATTCCAGTGAAAAGATTTTTTTTGTGATTAATACTAACAAGTATCTAAAAATCACTGTTTTTGACTTAAGCCCTTTATACTGGGCATCATAGATACACAAACCTTTCATTGGTTCGTCCAATTGTAATGGACTACTAGACATAATTCAGTTTTTGAAATTTATACACATTCTCGCACACACGATAACCGAAATCGTACCTTTATATTTTTCGTGCGTATGTGTTTAACTTTGAGAGAATAAAGTGGACCGTGTAAAAGGAAAATTGTTATGCTCTATTAGTCTGTTACTTCTGTCTGAGACATTCCAGGCCGCAACCATAAAATACTAGCGTTCCTGAATAATATATCTGGGAAGGTACACCTCCATCGCGTGGGAAATTAACAAGATGAAATATTTGAAGTTCCATTCTAGAGTAGAAATATAGAAGAGATGTTTAGCGGTCCATTACAACTGAGCGAATCAGTGAAATGTTAATAAAATGTGGCCATTACAGGTAGGCCCGACATTAAAAGGGGTGGAGGAGGTGAGATTCCCGAGGCCCCCTTGATTCACGGAAGCCCTGCGTTGGCGTTCGGAGTCACTCATTACAGTAAAACCCATTAAATATTTGCTTTAGACCAGGGGTGGCCAACCCGCGGCACGCGTGCCACAGTGTGGCACGGCGGCGTTTTAACAGTGGCACGCGGAGACTTATTGAAAAATTAAGAAATTTGAAATAGTAATAATTTGTCAAAATCTGTAAAAACCCTACTCATACGCTACTGAAAATAACAGCGCAGGAAAGCGGCACTGCTTGACACCAGTACAACGAGGTGTGGGTTTGTATCAACATATGTTTGTGAACAAATGTTTTCTATTATGAGCATAATAAAATCAAAATATAGATCAAGATTAACTGATATGCACCTAAAACACCTAATTTTGTTAGCATCTTCAAGAACTAATCCTAATATAGATGACTTGGTAAAATAACTACAAATTCAAAAGCCACATTAATTAAGTACTGACTGTTTAATAAATATTTAGAATTAAATGTTTCAAGTTATTCATTTTATTTTGTACATAACCTCACTGAAGGAACCTTTAAAAATGTTTATTAACAATAAAACCTAAGTTTGTACTTTTGTTTTATTTATTATATTATTTTTTAAATCTCTACTACTCAGATAAAAAAAAAAAAATGTGCTATTTGTGTAAAAATCCCATAATCAGCCTAAAAATAGCATTTTTTTTCACATTTTTATATTTTTTGTATGTTGGAAAAGTTGGAAGTGGCACGCATAATATTTTTTATTCAGATAGTGGCACTCTTCCCAAAAAGGTTGGCCACCCCTGCTTTAGACTGACCAAAGTGCATGAACGTTGGAAAGATATTTCATGAGTGTTTTGAAAATGAATTTTTTTTTCACTTTTTCGATACCTTTTATAATAATTATTATAATATTTGCATGTTATTACTTATTTCATGCTTCAACATGGGAAAGACTCATTTTTCTTTAGGGTCAATATTAAATACGTTTAATCAGACACTGAGGCATTTTTAAAAATACCATCGGATTGCATGCTACGTGTATGCTAGTGCAAGGCATTTAGATCCTCTAAGTGGAGGATAAAAAACAGATTTAACTGGAACCGCAACAGGTCATAATTTACAGTGTGATGAAAATAGAGCTTCCAAGGTCTTGCTTCCAGGTATACTATTTTGGTGTGCGGATTTCTCCTTCGAGTTTGGCTGGCAAAATCGTAACTTTCAGGAAATGCCTGAGGAGAAAGTATTTCTACCACTTATTTTTTATTTAGATATTGTTCCTAACGTATAATTTATTCCCACACGTGAGAAAATCAGTTTTTTATCTATGATGAACTAGCTGAAAATCCGCACTTCGCTACGGAGTACATTCAAATTAATTACAACGGTCAATGTATGCAATTAATGCCAAAAAAATAAATATATATATTTATAATAAATGCAACGATCAATGTATACAATTGATGTAGAAAAAAATATATATATTTATAAAAAAAACGTAAGGGATATTTCTATAGACATAATGTTCAATCGTCTGCCGCATTAGCAAGAAAATAAACTATTTTTTTGTCTATTTAGTTGTTATGCACGTGACGATAAATTTATTTAAAGTACCAGAAAAGGAAATCAATTGATCGGCATTTAATAAATCAAATTCTAAAAATTAATCTTTAAAAATTCACCAAAATTCAGAAAATCGAGATAAAGATTCGAAAAAGAATTCATTTGAAAGAAATTTTTATGATCTTTCTCGTGATATAAATTTTATAACCCTCAAATAATTATTTTAAATGCAAACTTTAAAAAAGTTACAAAAACAGCTTAAAAATTTAATTTTAAAAAAATCTAAGAATTTTTCAAATATCTTTCTTAGTGCTCCCCTACACCATAAAAAGAATCGCCATGCAAAATTTCAGCCCTTTAGGTCCAGCGGTTTGGTCTGTGCGTTGTATGTCAGTGAGTCAGTTACGGAACTGTTTTATATATATAGACTAGAGTATCATTCTTAGAAACGGCTTTATTAAGATTCCGACCAATTCTAAATGCAATATCAACACCCGCCGTAGCATATGGTAACTGTGTTCGATGTTAAATGCCTTCTAACCCCCCTCCTTCCCCCTCCAAATTAAAAAAAAATGGAGAAGAGTTTATGGACTGATTAGAATATGTCTGAATTGGAAGAGAGAAATTAAAAGATCTTATAATCACTGAAAATTTATTTTCATGAACCGAATCTGATTTCCGAACCCAGCCTCCCCCCCCCCCCCCCCGACCCCAAACGTTGGCCTTTTCCTGATAAGGGGATTGAGGATCATCAAGCGAGGCCTGTTAGTGAATTCAGCGGACAAAATGCGTGTCCAACAGCAATAGAGACATGTGACATTCTCCTGACTACGTATTCAACTTTACTGTTCGCAGATCCGTGGAGTGTGGTTGATTAGTCTGCTATGTACTAAAAAAAAAATTGTATTTCCCTTTTCCTCTTCTTGCAGACTCTGGTGGTGGGAGGAGTCCAGTTGACAGTTTGAGATTTCCACCCCCCTTAGGATTGACATTTTGAGGGATTGTAATGGCTCTCTCTCTGTAGGGGGGTTAAGCGTTGCCCCCAAATTTTTTATTTAAAATATATTTTTGTGAACTATTTACAGGTACATAAATGCTGATAATCAAATAAAATTGGTATTGTCAAATAGCCTGATCTTTTCTGCAAAGCGCTACAGGATTCATTTTATAAATTTCGTCCACCGAAGGAATTTATGAGCGTTTAAAGCACACTATACCAGATTTTTCCCCGAATAATTTAAATTAAAAAATATTAATTGCATTTTTAAAAAAAAATGAAAAATGTACACACATGTTAAATTTCTTTCTATGACGGATTACAATTTAAAAAAAAAAATCTTTGAACCCAAGTCGGCAATCCGTGGACAAATTTTCTCCATAGGTTAACATTGAGGTGAGCGAATCCAATGGGGTTAGTACATAGCAGCCTTAAAGTGGCTCATCAGTCGACATCTGACATTTTCAATCTCGATGTAAAGCTATGGAGAGTTTTTCTTTAGGTATTTTTCTACTCACAGATTAGCAAATACTCATTTTCGAATTCTGTTTTTCACATACGAAGGTAGACGTCTGAATAAAGAGCGCGTAGTTTTTAAAATCTTAAAAATTTTCAGCAGTTAATTCATTTACTCGCCATAAAATTATTGACGTCTTTTGTTGCAAAGTTGAAATTGATTTTGCGAAAAAAAAAAATTGATTGATACAAATATATCTTTGAAAAACGAACGCATTGATTCCAAAGGTCTGTTTCTAATTGCAGAGAACAGCTTTGAAAAGTATGCATCTGTTAATTTGTTGTTAAAAAACGCGGAGAGGGAAATTCCTCATAGTTTTTACACGGCTTTGAAGTCCTGCGAGAGTACTTGAAAAGGGAGAGAGACTCAGATTTTTAATGATATCGGGGTTGAACTTCGAAATTCTTTAGCTGAAATTGAGATATAGCTGTTAAATGCAATAGTAGTGGGTATCGAATACCTATGCATTGACAAAAAAAAAATGTCATGTTTTTTTCTGCTTTTATTCATGTATATTTTTACCATGTTTTTATTAACTTGCTTTCTTGTTTGTGTGTTTGTTAAGTACAAATCTTGCAATCGATTTTTAACTAACTTCCCGACTAGCTAGACATTTGAAACTTTTAGAATAGCTCAGAACACGATGACAATGTATTTTTTAAATACTTTTAGCCATCTTTAAGCAGAATTAAATTAATTTTCAGTTATTTTCAGTTAATTTTGTTTTGTAGACTGGTGCAGCCATCTATCGGCCGGAACGGGAACGAAAAGTTATATGCAAGTTAACTTGCAATTAACTTCATTTTCTTTCAAGTTGGTGGGCTAATTCATCAAAAAAAATTTTTAAAAAGTATTTATTAATACATAGAATTGTCAAGTTTATATGATTCAACAGAAAATTTAAAAACATGGTATATAAAAAGTTCTTTTTATCTTGTAATTATTTAGAGTTATCAAACACTCGTATGAGGCTAATAAGATTGTCAGGTGCTAAGGGCAATATTTAGAATTGACACAATTTTGTCTAGTCTTACGTACAATTTGCACTCAATAAACAATAATAATATTTAAAAAATGAGCGTAAATTTGAAGGGTTTTTTCATCAGTCTTTTATAGACTGGGTTAGCTTTCCCGACTAGTTGTTTAATTTACTTCTGCATAATCCAGTATTCCTTTTATTATACAAAGACATTTTCAAAATATATAGGTTCGCAAAAGGTTCACTGAGGTATGAAATTTGATACGTCACAGTTTTGCAACTTTCATATTTACCTTTTTAATATTTGTGTTGTTCACCATTTTATCTGTGTGTTTTGTTGATAGGAAGTTTAGCATGAGGTATACTCCAAAGTATTGGCGAATATTAGTGTGTGTGTGGGAGGGGGGGGGCTATGCTTATAAATTCGGAAGATTGTGTCAGAAATTCTAAAAACTGTTTTCTATTACATTTGTAGAGTATAGCTCACTTCTACCCGCACTTGGGTGTATATAATTTGAAGTGGCACTCTAAATGAATTTGATACAAACACAGTTTATACATGAAACAATGTTTATTGAATTCGTTGCACATATAGAATTTGCTTTTACAGCAATAAGCATACGTACTAATTGTACGCAATATATATTAACATTCAATAGAAATACACTTTGCAAATACTCACAAACCAGCAGAGTCAAACCAGCAGTACTACCACGTAAATTTTGGGCCCCCCAAGCACTAGCGCAGGATAGCACCTGGAGCTGCTTTCCTCGTAGCTCCCTATCGCTTATCTATCAACCTTAACAATCTTTTTTCAACCTTCACTTAATCAAGCTGCTTGGTATTTATACCAAGCGCGTATGCCGAAATTAGCATATCTCAAGCAGCTTCTTTAATTCATTCACTCAAAAGTTCGATTCTTGTGAATCGAATCTTATGTATACCTTACACATTGAATACTTGTTGCTATTCCTAGCTGACATTCTTTGCAATATTTACCATTATGCTTTTTTTTTTTCTTTCTTTGCGGAAGTTTGTTGGTTTTGTGTTTGCATACGGAATGAGCGAATGCAAATGTTTAATGGTCTGTGAACTTCTTCAGCTATTGAATGCAAATGTATATTCATGTATTCTAGCTTTAGAGAGCTTCATTCTTCATCCTCAAATTAGTGCTGATTGAAAGCCCTTATCTTTTGTTTGCTGATCCCTCCAGAGCGAGGGCAAGGCTTTTGTCTGTTTTGCAACGAAACGGTAAACATTAAATGTAGGTCACTTGGTAAATGGGAGCTCGGGAAAAAGTGAGTTTATGGGGGCTCCTGTTTTCATTTTCTTTTTGTTGTTGAAGAGAAAAATAGAAAAGCACCATGAAATGGTTTACTTACTGTGCATACATAGTGTTTCCTTTAAAATTCAATATTTTTTTTTTTTACTACTTTGATAGCAGGCATAAGCAGGAGCGTTTCTGGAAAACTGTAGGATGTGACGCGACTCTTCTTAGAATAATTTAATTCGAGAGAATTATATATATAATAGCCGTTGTCTCTGTATAACACTTCCGGGCTGTACTCATCTTTCAATTGAAGCCCTCAGTAAACAAACAGCCGGTTAGGCTTAATTTCAATTTCAGATGTGGATCAGAATTTTTTCTTACCTAAAAACTAATATCTTCTCCATCAAATCACGTTTGTTCAGCCTATTTTTCTATAAAACATTCTGAACTAAAAAAAATGGATGCTTTTAGCTGTATATTTAACAGTTTTTAAAAATCTGTTTACTTTTGCGATGAATTCTGAAAGTAAACAAACTTGAATGTGAATGAATCAAGTAGCTCAAGTATTTATATCTATATATATATATGTATATATATCTATATATATATATATATATATATATATATATATATATATATATATATATATATATATATATATATATATATATATATATATATATATATATACTTTTTCCATTATGACGTCATTATTAGTATTATGACGTCAAAATGACGGGTTGGATGGCAGTCTATTACTCCAATCGCATGAAAAACTAAATAAATAAAAAATAATGAAAGGGTATGCTTTTACAAGGTGTGGATTAAATGCAATATTGTTAGATAATTCGGGATATTTTTTAACTTTCATATACTTTTTCCATTATGACGTCATTATTAGTATTATGACGTCAAAATGACGGGTTACCTTCTAGTGCCGGGAAGAATTGTAGGTATTTAATAGGAATACTTTATGCACGTATAATCGAGGCGAATGCCGAAGTGTGTGTAGAGATGGTTTAGAAGCCCCCCCCCCCCCCCCCCCCCCTCATAGTGAGCTCAAAGGGGCGGCAAACTCTAAACATCAAATACTCCAAAGATAAACAAATCCATCAGTAAATTGTTTGCTTTTTTATTTCTACAAAATGTCTGCTATATTTTTAGCGGAGTAAAATAAACTTTGAATATTAACCCGGTAAATCTACTTCCCTTGGAGAGTATTATATTTAGAACTAAAATTATTTACTGGAGTGAAGTACTTTTGCCAATTGAGTATGTCCTACGCCGCTCTGGAAAACGTTGATTGTCCAAGTGTCTATCGAAGTTCTGATCGAAGTTAATAATTCTGGCTTTTGAAAGTGCGTTAACTCCATTAACTTTAAATATCTGATTTCACCCATTTGCTTAAGTTTTAGTTTAATATGAGAACAAGAATAAATTATTGTGTCTATCTTATCGCGTTTAATCATCGATGGATTGTGCTTTATCACCAGTGACGTCATGTGGCTCGTGCTGAAAAACAGCTGTGTAGCTAGACAACGATCCCTCGTGGTTTTCGTGCTGCGATATCCTTTCAATTAGGTTTTTCCGTTCTTATTTTAGTGTGAATGCTCTTATGAAAGCTTAATCATTTTCTGCCATGGATTGGCTTATAATTTTTAAACGGGAAACTTTTTTTATGTGTGCTGTCTGTAACATTACTCGTTTGTATCGTTCGTAACAAGAATAATTACAAGATAAAAAGACTTTTTATATACCATGTTTTTTAATTTTCTGTTGAATCATATAAACTTGAAAATTCTATGTATTAATAAATAATTTTTAAATTTTTTTGATGAATTATCCCATCAACTTGAAAGAAAATGATGAAATGCGTAATAAAGAGAGCAATTATAAAGAAATTTTCAAACATTTATTTATTGAATAACATATATAAACACATTACCCGAATAATTTCGCTATTTCGTTAATAGGTTCAATATTACGTTAATAGATGGCGCCTGTAGCGCAGTTACTTTTGGCTCCAGACGCTACTCGTATTTTTACGTAATGGATTTTAAAATATGGAATAAAGATGGCTAAAAGTATTAAAATAATGCAATGTCATCGTGTTCTGAGCTATTCTAAAAGTTTCAAATGTTTAGCTAGTCGGGAACTTAGTTAAAAATCGATTGCAAGATTTGTACCAGACAAACACACCCACAAACACACACACAAACAAGAAAGCAAGTTAATAAAAACATGGTAAAAATGTAGGATGCTGAATTTAAGATTAATAAAAAAAATTAATTATGGAAGTTATAACACGACAGTACGCTCCGAGATAATCGTCGAAAATATTTGAAAAAAAAACTGGTAATTTTTTAAGAGCTCATACAAAGAAATCAATCTAAAAAGTTTTCTTGAATTTCATCTTCACAGTTGTTTAAAAGGTTTTAAAAACGTTTATCACTTTTCCAGATTTCTTCCCCCTCCGCTCTTCCCCTTTCTTCGAATGAAGATGTAATGAAGCTAGTGGGGTTTTAAGATGTCATATAACCACATGAGACTCAATAAGTCAGAAACATTAAACTCGAAAATTGTATTTAGATAAGCTTCATTTAAGTATTTTAAGAGGCAGCATTTGATGTTCTTGCCCCAAAATTTTTTACTGCACTTTTCTTTTTAACACTATTCGTTGGGAACACTATTCGTTATTTCGTTGGGAATAATGCTTCTTTTTCCTAAGCTCTTTCAGTCCATGTATGTTTGAAAAAAAAAAGGGAAAAAAATTAACCAATTCTGAAAAATAGACTTTACGGAATCCATTCCTTCTTTAGATACATTTTTGTCCTACACGATGCCATCATTAAAATGCGTACTTAGGCACGTCTCAGATCGTTAATCCATCTAAAAGTTATCAATGGGAACTATGCAGAAAAACTAGTTTGGACGATATCTACATAGATCTCTTTTCTGTGAGTGTGACCAGTGCGTTCATCCATCTCTTATCTGGGTCTTTCTTTTCAATGTTAGTCGAACTTACTGACTACTTGTTCCGACAGTTTGAGATTTTATGCTTGGAAAATAAATTAAAGTGCAACTTTTCTGAACTCTATTATCATGGCATAGGAGAGGTAAAAGTCAAATTTAAACTGCCGTAAAAAGGTGTCTAAAATGCTTCGGCAATTTCAAAAGCCGATGCTTTACGAGTGTTCAGTAATTGGAAATAAAATAAACTTCTAGGTAATGGCAAAATGTTATTTAACCTTTACCTTACGGGGCCCATTTTTCAGATTCCTTCTTTAGAACAGGAAATTCCATACCCCCTTTGTGATAACGGACACTTAGGGGTTTATATATATATATATATATATATATATATATATATATATATATATATATATATATATATATGTATGTATGTATATATATATATGTATGTATGTATATATATATATATATGTATGTATGTATATATATATATATGTATGTATGTATATATATATATGTATGTATGTATGTATATATATATATATATGTATGTATATATGTATATATATATATATATGTATGTATATATATATATATATATAAGAATAAGATGAAAGAGAAAACCAGTAATAGCTCTAAAGCTACTTGCAGCCAGGAACAAACAACATGTAAAGAAAAGTATGAATAAGGTTTTTACAGCATTTCTTCATCAGCGGTGTCAATACTGTCTAAAAACCAATGGACTGTTTCTGATGAGTATGATCTATAAAATAAACACACTCAGACACCGTACAATCCATTATTAACAGAAGAATTGATTAATAAATGAATTAAGATTGATTAAACGTACTTAACCAAATAACACCAAGCCTGGCGCTAGTCAGAGTGGAAGTTAAGAACTTGTAACCGCAAGATGACTGACGTCATAAAACTTGCAACCATTGAGGTAGTGGATTCTTAGTTACAGACTTACTTAGGTTACCGTATTTTAGGACTATTATTCCCTTAATTATTTAGTTTTTATTATTATTACTACTATGAGTTAATTTTATTATTATTTTATTTTACTTATGATTTTTATTTTTATTTTTAGTAGTTATTTTTTCTATTTTAACCTATTGTTATATTTAACATATTAATGCAACAGAACAAACTATTCATTAAAACAATAACAACCAATTATGTTTTTGGATAGACTTACTGGGTAATTATTCCGAGTTAGCACAGCATTCAAGTCTATAATATGCTTAATCCTATTGTCTTTAGAACATAGCCTATTTATACGAACTAACTGATTTACAATAATGTTATTAAAAACAGATTTATGTAAACAGGTTAGATAATTTTGAAATTTAACAATATTAAAATTATAGTCAGATCTTTTGTCGTATAAGTCAAAAGTAAAGTTACTGTGAGTACTTAATTTAATATTAATATCTTAAAAGTTTACATTAATTTTATCATGGCTACTTTTAATTAGTTCCAGATTAGGAGGGTAAAAATTTAAGTCTATAGGGTTATTTCTTTTATTAATTACTATTATATCATCTATATATCTAAATATATTGTAATTGCTATTTTCTATATTATTAATTTCAAAATAATATAAGTATAAATTAGCTAGCATACTTGAAGCATTACCACCTTGTGGTACACCTTTGGACTGTAAGTATATACTATTATTATGAACTATGTAATTATGTTTAGTTACTAATTCTAGGAGCCTATTGAAACGAGTTAGTTTAATTTCGTTGCTTAAGTATTGAATATTATTTTGTACTAACGTTATGATTATTCTATTTAAATCAATTATATCAATATTATTAAATAGATCTTTAAAATCATAAGTTACTATATATTTACAATTATCTAATGTTTGTAGTTTTCTAATTAGATTATAGCTATTATCAATTATACCACAAACACCAGATGTTATATTTTTATAGATTAATTTAAGGTACTTTAATAATAACTAGTTGATACCCGTCAAAACATGACGGCTAGATAGTAAATAAATGTACTACTACACAAATTATACTCGAAACATCATTACGAAAATCATAATAATGCGCAGAAACAAATTAATGTATTTAAGCGGCCTCGTGCTTAGAGAGTATCTAAAGCCAGATTTAAAAATGTCACTGAGCATGCGCAGAAAGCAAATTTTTAATTGTAAATTATCGCTAATTAAACAGCGCGAAATAAGCAATTTCCATCAGGTCAAATCTTATATTTCACAAACATAATTATCATAAAAATAAAAATGGCAGAGAGAGAGATCTAGAGAGACTCCTCGGCATTCAAACATGTCACTGAGCATGCGCAGAAACAGTGAGTTTCTAAAGCCAGATTGAAACATGCCACTGAGCATGCGCAGAAATCAAATTTCAACTGTAAATTATAGCTCATTAATAAAAATTGCAGTTACAAAAACCAAATTTGACAAATCTACAGATTACAATATTTCGTTTAAGACCAAAATGAAGTAAATTGATGCAGTAGTTTTCTCTCACGGGCTGCCCAAAAAGTCGGCTTAGCAACTTAAATATATAGATTTACTTGCTTTTGTAGCATAAGTGTTGTGACCACAGGTTACTGCTCTAAAAGCAATAGGAGTTTTATGAAATTTAGGAACTAAAGTAATATAAGGAAAAAGATAATTGTTAGATGAAATACCTAGTAGTTTATATTTTGCTATTATTTTCTTAATAATAATACTAGTAGTTTCTTTTAATGGCTGAAAAAGATCACTATTTTCTAGCTGTTTTTTTAAACATATGGCAAAATTTTTTACAAATTATAGCATAGTTGTTGACTGCTTTATCTACATAAGTGACTATAAAGTCATCTTGTAATTTTGCAATAGCAGCTTTAGAGTGTTTATAGGAATTATTAATGTTATTACAATTATATATATATATATATATATATATATATATATATATATTATATACATACATACATACATACATACATACATATACATATATATATATATTCATTCTTGGGATACATGCTATCCCACCCCGTAATGAAAAGGTTAATATCTGCATACTCTCATACTAACGTATATGTAGGTGTATGCTCTTCAAAGGTAACACTTTGCGGTCTGCGAAAATGAAAAATCAAAGTTACTTTAAAAGCATATCTTCCGTACCTTCAGTTTCGTCTTCGCTTCAGTCCTCCTACTTATTAAATACATAATTATACGTGACTCCCCTGGCTCTGATAAAGCTTCTAACTTCTTTGCCTGAATCGTTTTAATGAACCCGTTTCTGTCGTGGCCCGGACCCCCTGTAGAGCTCCCGTCTTTCCCAATTAAAAAGGGTTGGCGCCAGTGCATAGTGCACACTTTAACGCTTTTTTTGATCATGCCGCGTCCAATTACTCACGTGAAACACGGTCCCTTGGGTTTATAAAGTGTGTTTGCACATTCTTGCATTAATTGGCATACATAAGTTATCTTCTTCTCTGAAAAGCATAATAATCATACCACATCATACATTTATTAACCGATATATTGTTTAAAAAAAATAGGGGATGTTTATTTGAAATGGGCTGGCCTTCGGTCACCGAGTCAACGATATAGAGCAGGGATACTCAAACTGCTGCCAAGCTTTTATGTGCGGCCCGATACATTCAGACTCATTATCAGGCAGGCAGGGCCCTAATTGGGGCCCGGGGCAAAAACTTCTTTGGGCCCCCCTCCCCTCTGCTTCACTACTTCAGTAATGAAGAACTTAATACTTAATACTAAACTTTCTATTCGATTTCGGGGCCCCCCTCTAATGTGGGGGCCTGGGGCAACTGCCCCGTATGCCCCTGCCTTAGTGAGGCTCTGCAGGCAGGTGCTTTTGTAAACATCAGGGACGCCCAGAGACTTTACGGGGCCTTGGGCAAACTTCTGTTGGGGGCCCCAAGACTATTTTTCAGAAGACTATTTTGTAGTAAGAGAAATCTGATTAATCAAATAATTTATTTATATATTTATTTATTTATTTATTTATTTTTTTTTTTTTGGGGGGGGGGGCCCTTTTATCAGGAGATTATTTTGAATTTTGAAGTACGGTACAAGTTTCAGAATTTTCTTTCGGAGGAAATCTAATAAATAAATTTTTAAAAAATTTTGGGGGCCCCTCCAGCAGTTGGTGGCCTGGGGCAAATTGCCCCAGTTGCCCCCCCCCCCCTCTGGGCGGTCCTGGTAAATATACAGTAAAACCTCGTTTATCCGAACTAACTGGGACCATAGGCAATCTGGACAATCGAAAATCCGGCTAATATGGGTAATAAGCCAAACAAAATCCTCAACTAAGCAGACTTACCATTTATTACGATAAAAAACTATGTTTTGTAACAAAATTGCATAGTATTGTTTACAAGGCATTAAAAAATATAAAAATATCTTTTCACATCATTTCTTAACAAAGAATTTGTCCAATGTCTTCTGTTTCAAACACGTGTGGCGTTTATAAATAAATTGAAAAAAAAAAGTCTCCAAATTTGATTCGGATTATCCGGAGATCCAGATCAACCAGGGCCGGATAAACGAGGTTTTACTGTAATTTTGGAAATTAGTGTCTGAAAAATACAACACTGTACAATAATGGGCCATCTGCTGCTCAAGTTGTTCACATCAACATATATTCGTGAACCATCCAGTTTGTTTGTTGTCGTGTCTATGAATAGTGCAAATGCACTATC
The DNA here is from genome assembly GCA_907164885.2 of Dolomedes plantarius. Lineage (NCBI taxonomy): Eukaryota > Metazoa > Arthropoda > Arachnida > Araneae > Dolomedidae > Dolomedes > Dolomedes plantarius. The sequence goes on from OU015495.1 coordinate 195,212,370, forward strand.
CATAGAGGAGGAGCGTCAGGATGGCCGAATGGCTAGGGCACTGGCATTCGGTACCCAAAGTCTGTGGTTTCCAATCCCACTATTGGCGTAGACGTTTGCAGCCGTTCGGAATCGGCTTTAAGGAGTAGGTCCCGGTCTAATTAGCGCCCTTGTGTAGCAAAAATCGACCGTAGCGCACCAAACCAAACAAAAGCCTCAAGAGAGGTTGGACTTCTACCTGGTCCGCGAATTTTGAACCGAGTCAAGTGACGAGACCGGACCACTTGACCCCGCACCTCCAGAGGTATTGTTTGGGAACCTGGAGGACATTGCAGCTACGACATATTTTTTCCATGCACCAGCCGCCATTAGTGTACACGACGGCGGTTTTGTCGCCGACGGGTATCGAACCGGTAGCTTGCAGATCACTGGCAAAGACCGGTCGGCAAAGGCGTCGGGCCAGTAATCTGCAAATTACTGGTTCGATACCCGTCGCCGAAAAAAACCGCCGACGTGTACCCATATTACCTGGATTATCGGGATTTTCGACGCCTTTGCCGATCGGGCCAACGCGCCCCAAACCATATCAGTTCCAAAAAGAAATATGCGGAAAATGTGTATAGAAATCGGCTTATTGATTCTGACCTTGATGACGTATTGAGAATAGCATGTAGCAAGTATAAACCTGATTTGTCTGAAATAGCCAAAAGTTTGTTGTAACAAAAAAAATCCCCCCCCCCCATTTTTAAATAAACGTTTGAATACATAGGTTTTGAGTTTTATTTTTTGCATTATAATATTACGAAGTATAGTGTTTCGAGGTATACTTTGTTGCGGCCCGCGTAATGTAGCAAACGTATGCATGTGGCCCGAGAAAAAAAAAAAAAAAAAAAAAAAAAGTTGAATATGGCTGATATAAGAGCCTTGAGGTACACCTATTTGAAACAGTTCAGGTTGGGCTTTTAAATGTAGGTTCCGGTTTGTTTAGCGGTAGTGGAGCAAAAGATGATCGTAATAGTGGTCCAAAACCAGCAAACCAACCAACCGTTTGCAAATAGTACTAGGTGCCTTAAAGATGACAAGAACATGGAAAAGAATTGGCGTAATTTATGTAATGACATGCGAATTTACACAGAGAATTTTGGTTTAAGGGGAGAAAAATGTGTCATGCAATTCTGCACAAAAGGACTAAAAAAAGCGTTATTAAAATTTAAGAGTTGTAAATGTTCCTTAAATGTCAGTTATTGTTTTGTGTATTATTCAAAGCATTGAAAAAAGTGGCAACGAAATGCCATTGCTATATTTGTTATGCCTTGAATGATTGGCTATTCAGGCAATTACCATTTTTAAAATGATTCTTTCTAAAGGGTATAAAAAAATTTCTTAAAGGAAAAATAAATTTTGAGAAATAAGAGTTTTTTTAAAAGAATTAATTTTAATTTATCAACTATAAGTATAGAACCATAAAGTTTTAACTCTGTCTATCATCTTTTTTAATTTTAAAACGTTTAAGGCGTAAAAGAGTTCACGATTCTGCAAATCATGAACTCTTTTACGCCTTTATTAAAGTAAAAGAGTTCATGATTCGCAGTAGTGCAATCAGTTTATAGTATATGTAAATTAGCAATTGCAACAAAAAATAGTTAAAACAGCTCAAAAGAATTAAGAGACAAGTAACTTTTTATGCACTTTGAACTCTAAAAACATTGGGATAGTGATACAAACTATTTTCATGATAAGATGTTTTGGCATTTCTTTAACTTTTGCGAAAAATTAGTACTGAAAAATATAATTACTAAACCTTAAAGAATATATATATATATATATATATATATATATATATATATATATATATATATACATACATACATACACTCACTCACACACACACATACACACACACACACAATATATATATATATATATATATATATATATATATATATATATATATATATATATATATATATATATATATATATATATACATATATATACACAATATATACAATATATACATATAGATATATATTTGCGTGGCTGCAGTGTTTCTATCTGAAAAAAAGAGGATAAAAGAATCTTATAAAATTTACGCATCAGATTTGGCAACCAGGTTTTAATACTTCTAATGAAAAGCGAACTTCAAGTTGTTAATTTTCACAAGCGGCTGTTAATTTTAAGCATTGGTGGAAAGACGTCATTTCGTCACTCTTGTTATTTCAATTAATGACGATATTTTAAAAGTCTATGGCATTTATGATTTTCTACGCGCTGGTTTTCGGTGCTGAGGGTGCTCGGATCGAATCCTGGCGAAGCGCCACTAAAATGCCTCCGTTTGTGTCGTCCCTTCATAGGGGGCAATGTTGGTCCACCTATATGGTGCCCCCATAATAAAGTGGCCAGCAAAACTGCGGTGAATTATAGGCGAATGTCTTCGCGACAAGTGCCTCCGCATTAGAAAAAAAATGATTTTCTACTGTTTATTTCAATCATTAACTAACATGTTCCTTGACATTCATTGTAGATTTATTTCTGCTTCTAGGTCGCGTTGAAAAGATGCGGATATGTTGTTTTAAAATGAGTAAAAAAATATAATCCCACATCTGCCTCAAATTTCCCAACAACTTCTATCGATATTAAATTCAATAGATTTGTATTCCGGACGAAAGTCCTTCCGGTATTATTAATATCTGGGCAAACACTATGCCGTGCAGTGGGAGATTAGCAATTAAAAAAAAAAAATGCTTGAGAATATTCGCTTTTTTAGAAGGTTAAGAGACTGGAATTCTTTAATTTTGGTTTCAGATAAAATATAAAGGGATTAATTTTCTGCTCCTTATCAGCAGTGCAGGGGGATGTATTATTAGTCGGAGGGATATTAATAAGGAAAAGATTGTACTACGTTTAGGAGTGTGTACAGTCTTTTTACAGTATAAGTTATGGCCTCCCCCCCCTCTTTTTTTTTAACCATTTGTTTCCTCCAATCGCAATTCTTTTGAAAACCTTTACAACGCCTCGTGTAATTATATCTCGGGCAGGATTTAAAGAAAAAACAGTAAGCAATGTTAATTAGGTAGCGTGAAGTAAGCCGAAAGTACATGCAGGAATGAAGCAAGAAATAAGGGAAGGGAAGCCACAAGGGAAGAACAAATGATTTTTCTTGGTTGTCGCAGTAGATCAGACGCCTGGAATATGGCTTAGAGCTGGGAAATTCTTCCTACAGATAATGATTGCAGGAAGATAGAATTCCCGGTCATGGGTATCAATGTATGATGCATTTATTTATTTGTAAGGAGTTTGGACTTAAAAGACATTTTTATTGTTAATTTTTATATGTTTTATTTGTGTTCACCAACAGATGGCAGTGTTTCACTTGGTTGAGTTTTTCTTTTTCTGAAGTGGCAACGATGTAAGTTTTTAGAATTCAGTTTCAATAACTTTTACAACTAGCATGGTTCTTTTCGTGTAATTTAAAGCCAAATTTTAGAAGCGGCTTCTTCCTAAGCTTTGTGGATTTCAACAAGAAATATTTTTGCGAGGGCTTTGCAAAAGGCAGGTCGTCCCATTGTGAATTCAAGTAATTACTTCTAAACGTTTTTTATTATTTATTTTGGGACCAATTCTCCCTTCATTGATGCCGCTGAGTGAATCGCTGCCATTTTGCAACGTTTGTTCTTCTCCACATTTACTGGTCGCGAAAATTGGAATAAATAGCCACAAGTGAAATGTATTTTGATTCTAATTAGTTATGATTTGGAATGCCTCGCACTGCGGTGACACCGTACTACAAGAAGACTGGAAGTAAGAATGTTTCGTTCATGTTAAGCTTAATTTATTTACTTTCCCACATTGGTTGCATGGCAGTCGGTGCTGGGTTGGTTTGAATAAGGGCCTGTTCACATAGGAGTCCGTTGCGGGGCGTTAAAGTATTGAAATATATTTAACCAATGACAAACCTCCAAACGATTAGCAATGAAATTTTTAATGCCTATGATTGGTTTATTTTCGCCTCAACGTCATCTTTCCCTTAACGCAGTGATTCTCAACCTTTTTTTTTTTTTTTTTTGTCGCGGCACACTTTTAACGATTTCCAAATTTGGTGGCACACAAAGAAAAAGATAAGTTTAAAAGTTGTTTACTTAAAACGGATAAAAACAGTTAAAAATATGGCATTTAACTGTAAAAACAACAGTTTTCTTTTACAGTGTACTTTTCTTTAATTTAAACAAACTTTACTCGTAATAAAAAAAAGCATTGCAATTTTTACTATATATATTTTTTTAATTTGGCGGCACACTTTAAGAATTTGGCGGCACACAAAAGTGCCGCGGCACGCAACGGACTCCTATGTGAACAGGCCCCAACTCTTTTGGTTTATCGTTTTACATACATTTGGCGCCTCCGCCATTGTCAGTTGTTTTGACATTGCATTATACACTATTACTAAACTACTATAAGGGATATTAAACTGATAGACGATCACCCCCTCCCCCTAAAAAAAATCAACTGCGAAATAAAGAATTGTTATTTAAGTTTATCACGCATTATACTTTTTGCAATAAAAATATAAAGTACATAAATTAGAGGAATTTCTTATACTGTTACGTTAGGTAGAAGAAAAGTATTAATTTTTCGACTTTACGTTTTATAAGCGCCCAATCATTACGGTAAAATGCACTACGTAAAGCTCAAATCATTGGGATAGCTGTCGAACTGCAAATTAGCTCTTTTCGCATTTTGTCACCGACCGAATGAATCTTTTCGCAGTTTAAATCATTTCACGCAATCAGAGAGAAAGAAAGCTAATGATTGCTCACTTAGTTATTCGTTTATTTAAAAAAAAAAGAAGAAAAAGTTAATTTCTTGTCAAAATGTGCAATCATCTGTTCAACGAATGTAAACACTCGAATTCACGCCTTCAAAAAATCATTTAAGAATTGATTCTGCGCTAGAGTTTCTCAGTCTTCAATTAATTATTCAAAATTTTTGTAGCGATTCACTTATAAGTAAGCTGTATACGAATGAGCCACTGGAGTTATTAGCTATGTCTTTTGTTTTAACAGAGCATTATCTCCAGTTCCATATTTCTTTTCATCTTAGTGCTTCACTTTTAGCACCTGTTGAAAACTTTCATGCATCCATCTCTCTCTCTCTCTCTCTCTCATATATATATATATATATATATATATATATATATATATATAGTGGAATATATACAGTGGAATCTCGATCGATCGTTTCCGGATCCATCGTTTTTCCGTATGTGTCGTTCATTTTATCCAGTCCCAAATATCATATTGCTTTGTTATGTTTCCGCATCTATCGTTTTCTCGCATGTATCGTTCATTTCAGTCGGTCCCTTGAAAAACGATAGATCGAGATTCCACTGTGTATATATATATATATATATATATATATATATATATATATATATATATATATATATATATATATATATATATATTTATATATACAGTGGAATCTCGATCTATCGTTTTTCAAGGGACTGGATAAAATGAACGACACATACGGAAAAACGATGGATCCGAAAACGATCGATCGAGATTCCACTGTATATATTCAGTGTGTGTAGGTGGTAAAAAATATCCGACATTTCACTTGCTTCTTGAATTTTTTCATCTTGTTTGGAAAGGGATTTTTCATATAATGCTTATTTCTAGTGAGATAACTCGGTATTAAATCTCACAAATAAGTAATATGTTTAAGTATATATTATTTCCTGTGTTTAGTGTATATGATATTCTTGTTTATCAAATCTAGATTAAAATTTAGAGTAAAGGGATTAACCAATTTCTAGTTTTCTCCCTTCCTTCTATTGAAAATCTAGCTTCATTCTGGTGATCTAGAGGGCAATTGCCTCCCATTTATTTTAAGTTAAGGGCAAACTGACATGCAGTGCCATCTTTATTGCAAATAACGATAAAGTACTTTTAACACGACTGTCATATCTCTGTCGCGACCTACAAACAGGGCCCGATTTAGAAAATTCTTGACTATAGGCACAACTCAGGATGGGGACCCCCTAAAACTGATGTGGGTGTAAAATTTCCTAAATTGGCACATACACACACAAAAAAAGAAAAAAAAGAATCATGAATCATTGTGAAAGTACCATTTTACCAAGAATTGGCTATTTGAAGCATAGAAGCCTGGAACATTATCTATATATATAAAACAGTTCCGTAACTGACTCATTCATTCATTCATTCACTGACTGACTGACATACAACGCACAGACCAAACCGCTGGACCTAAAGGGCTGAAATTTTGCGTGGCGATTCTTCTAATAGTGTAGGGGTGCAATAAGAAAGATTTTTGAAAATTTCTTCTTAGATTTTTTTAAATTAAATTTTTAAGCTGTTTTTTAAACTTTTTTTACGTTTGCATTTAAAATAATACATTGAGGGTTATAAAATTTATATCACGAGAAAGATCATAAAAATTCATTCAAAATGAAATTTTTTTCGAATTTTTACCTCTATTTTCTGATTTTTGGTGAATTTTTAAATATTAATTTTTAGAATTTAATTTATTAAATGCCGATCACGTGATTTCTTTTTCTGGTACTTTCAATAAATTTGTCGTCACGTACGTAACAACTAAATAGACAAAAAAATATTTTTTTCTCTTTCTAATGCAGCAGACGATTGGATATTATCCAAAAAAAATGCATATCCCTTACGATTTTTTTATAAATATATATATATAGATAGATATATATTTTACATCAATTGTATACATTGATCATCGCATTTATTATAAATATATATATTTATTTTTTGGCATAAATTGCATACGTTGACCGTTGTATTTAATTTGAATGTACTCCGTAGCGAAGCGCGGGTTTTCAGCTAGTCAAATAATAAAAAGCATCATATTAACTTCATCATTAAATTACCAATACAATGCAACCAGAAAAACTTATTAATCCGTTATATACACTATAACATACGTATGATGAACTATACGTATAACTATACATATGATGAACCAATCAATCAAATTTGAAAGGATATATAAAAAATATTGCTATTAAAAAGGTAAAATTAAAAAAAAAAAATTTGAATTGGGAATTTTTTTTTCTTTTAAAATAAATTTGGGGGGTGGGGGGTGGGGCACTAGGCCCGGACCTACTGGGCCTAATGGAAAATCAGGGCCTGCCTACAAATATGTGCTTTAACACGGTTGCCGGACAATAAATTTGCTCTGATTAACCGCTTAAATGTGGTGAAAGTTTGACATTCACTCATGCTTGGAAATATATATTGGGTGAAAAAAAAAAAGTCTGAAAAAAATATTCCCGCTAACAATACCTGCAACCAGGGTCTAAAATACATTTTACTTTATTGCCCCGGCTGTAAAGCGGCCGAGCGCGTAATATCCCTAAAATGGACCCCGCCAGAAATGTTAAAATAAACACAATGGGTGATCCCACGGGGTAGGTTCACAATGCCAGTCCCGTTATACTAATGTGGTGTTAACAGTACGTGGGCGACGGGGAAAAAAAAAAGCCCTCTTCCTTTGTGCTTAAACTATGCAGTCAAAACACGTTAAATATGAATAATAAAGAAGAAAAATGCTTAGAATGTGGGTTATATATATCGCCTTCAGTGTCCCTTCCCACACACAGCTGAGAGGCTTCGGCCCACAGCCGCGTCTTGAGTCACTAGGAATTGGTCACGCATCCCGACTTTTGTAGAGTGAGTGTGGGACCTTTCGGAGCAGTCCCGAACTTAGTGGGCTTCTAAAGGAAGGCATGTAGGGTGTGCACAAAAGGTGAGAGGGAAAGAGGGAGTTATCTGTGGGTATTGGAGATCTTTAATATTTAAATAACTGTGCTAGGGAAGCGCAAGATTTGACTTGCCTCGATTAGCCTAGTTGGGAGACGTGACATTGGATCTTGGATGCTTCTCTTAGAAAAAGGTCGGGCATTTCATCAGCTCGCTTGCCCAGGCCCTGATTTTTCATTAGGCCTGGTAGGCCCGGGCCTAGGGCCCCAGAATGTTGCCCCCCAAATTTTTATTTTAAAAGAAAAAATTAAATTAATTTTTTTTTTATTTTACCTTTTTTAATAGCAATTTTTTCAAATTTGATTGATTGGTTCATCATATGTATAGTTATATGTATAGTTCATCATATGTATGTTATCTATATATATAAAACAGTTCCGTAACTGACTCATTCACTGACTGACATACAACGCACAGACCAAACCGCTGGACCTAAAGGGCTGAAATTTTGCATGGCGATTCTTCTTATGGTGTAGGGGTGCACTAAGAAAGATTTTGGAAAAATTCTTCTTAGATTTTTTAAAAATTAAATTTTTAAGCTGTTTTAGTAACTTTATTTAAGTTTGCATTTAAAATAAAAATTTGGGGGTTATAAAATTTATATCACGAGAAAGATCATAAAAATGCCTTTAAAATGAAACCTTTTTCGAACCTTTACTTCGATTTTCGGATTTTTCGTGAATTTTTAAAGATTAATTTTTAGAATTTAATTTATTGAATGCCGATCACGTGATTTCTTTTTCTGGTACTATAAATAAATTTATCGTCACGTGCATAAAAACTAAATAGACAAAAAAAAATATTCCTTTTCTTTCTAATGCAGCAGACGATTGGATATTATCCAAAAATAATAAATATCCCTCACGATTTATATATATATATATATATATATATATATATATATATATAGTACATCAATTGTATACATTGATCGTCGCATTTATTATATATATATTTATATATATATATATATATATATATATATTGTTTGGCATAAATTGCATACATTGACCGTTGTATTTAATTTGAATGTACTCCGTAGCGAAGCGCGGGTTTTCAGCTAGTAGTGTATATAAGGGATTAATAAGTTTTTCTGGTTGCATTGTATTGGTGTTTTAATGATGAAGTTAATATGTTGTATTGCTTTTTGTTATGTTATTTGATAATATTCTAGGCTTCCAATAGCCCATTCTTAGTAAAATGGTACTTTCACAATGATTCATGATTTTTTTTTTTTTTTTGTAAATTTTGGAAATTTTACGCCCACAGTGTTAAGGGGCCCCCATCCCGAGTTGTGCCTATAGTCAAGAATTTTCTAAATCGGGCCCTGCGCTTGCCCACGAGTTCAAGGAATTTTACGGCTTTAGGACCTGTTCACGTACCGTCCGTCAGCGTCAGCGTTACTCGCATTGAAATATGTTTAACCAGTTACAAACCTCGAAAAGATTAGACACGAAATTGTTAAGGTCTGTGATTGGTTTAAAATATGTCAGTAAGTGTAACGCTGACGGATTCTCACATAGGAGTCCGGTAGCGGAAGCGTAAAAGGAAAGATGGTGCTGAGACGGAAATAAACCAATCGTAGGCGTTAAAGATTTCGTTGCTAATCGTTTGGAGGTTTGTCATTCGTTAAATATATTTCAATACTTTAACGCTTCCGCTACCGCACTCCTACTTGAACAGGCCCTTTCTCTCTTTGCGGTTATAATGTTTTCAAACGGTACGCAGATGTCATTGAATATTTTAAACAGCTTGGGATTAAGACCATATCTATCAGCTGGATGATTGTTAGAGGAATGTGTATAAATCTATCTATATATATAAAACAGTTCCGTAACTGACTGACTCACTGACTGACATACAACGCACAGACCAAACCCCTGGACCTAAAACGCTGAAATTTTGCATGGCGATTCTTATTATAGCGCAGGGGTGCACTAAGAAAGATTTTTGAAAGATTCTTCTTAGATGTTTTAAAATTAAATTTTTAAGCTGTTTTAGTAACTTTTTTTAAGTTTGCATTTAAAATAATAATCTGAGGGTTATAAAATTTATATCACGAGAAAGATCGTAAAAATTCCTTTAAATTGAGACCTTTTTCGAATCTTTACCTCTATTTTCTGATTTTTGGTGAATTTTTAAAGATTAATTTTTAGAATTTAATTTATTAAATGCTGATCACGTGATTTCTTTTTCTGGTACTTTAAATAAATTTATCGTCACGTGCATAAAACTGAATAGACAAAAAAATATTTTTTTTTCTTGCTAATGCGGCAGACGATTGGACATTATCCAAAAAAATATTAAAATACAGTAAAAGATATTATGTTTCTCAAACTGTACTATATTAACTGTACTATATTCTTTAGTATGTCCTATTACATTTAATTTGAATATTTTCTTCTACATTATTTTGTCTATAAAAATATCCCTTACGATTTTTTTTATAAATATATATATATATATATATATATATATATATATATATATATATATATATATATATATATATATATATATATATATTACATCAATTGTATACATTGATCGTCTTATTTATTATATATATATATATATATATATATTTTTTATTTTTTTTTTTTTTTTTGGGGGGGGGCATTATTTGCATACATTGACCGTTGTATTTAATTTGAATGTACTCCGTAGCGAAGTGCGGGTTTTCAGCTAGTGTGTTTATATAATGAAAATTAGCTGTTGGGACAGATTCATGGTGTTAGGAAATCTCCGCAAATTAAACTTAGACCGGCCGAATAGCGTAGGGGCTGGCGTTCAGTACCAGGTTCTATGGATTCGATTCCCAGTGTTGGCATGGTTGTATCCGTTCGGAATCGGCTTACATTTATCTATCAATCTAATCTATGTCTCTACTTCTGTCTATTTATCTCAACCCAACAAATGTATATTCATAAATTCTGTTTCCTGCTATTAGAATTCGATATTTAAATGCAATGCAATTAATGTCGGAATCTTTTTATTTTAAAATCTGATTTAAAAAAAAATTATTTTAACGTTGTAGCCATAGACATCAACAGTATAATTCCCTATGAAAAAAAAAACTACGTGATCCTTATTTAAACGTATACCTTCATATATAAAAGACGGGATTAAAAAAAAATGCATTTGCTAATCTGTGATTAGAAAAATAATGAGAGGAAAATTCCCAGAGCTTAACATGGGGAATTAAAGATCTGCGTTGTTTACTCATAACCGCCTTGACATTTCATAGAGAAATCTCATGTTCCACACGATAGAATTTTATTTCTGAAAAATAAAAAAAAAATTCCTCCCGAATCAAATATTTATATTAAAACCTGTATATTATATGATAAAAGGTTTTTGTTAAATATACCACTTCGACTGTCGTAACGTGTCTTTTGCCAATATGGAGTTATGTGAATTGACTCAGAAATCTTTTCTGCATTTATTCTTGCGATACATCGCGCCAATCCTTTACTGACCTTATCGCCTTTCCCTCAGCAGATGCTGAAATCGAATTCCGTGATGTTATGACATGTTTTCGGTTTGGGTTAAAGATGGATGACGTTCATCTGCAGTTTCCTGCATGTATGTGTTCCGATAATACTTTCATCTCTGGCCATACGATGGGGCATATGATGGATGTGTTTCTGCCTTGTATATATATGGTACCGTTTGAGACGTTAGAAAGTATTCTTGACAAGAAAACTTTGCAAACTTACATAATTCGCTATAAGCAGTTAAGATTTGTTGTTTTCTGTATTAGAACAGTTTAGCAACAGATTTGTGTGTCAAGTTATTACGCCATGGTGAGGTTAAGCATTTTAAAAAGCACTTTGAGTTCGTATATGGCGTGTTGATGTTAAATAGGAAAGCTTAAAGACCCGAGCATAAAATGACATTCTACAAAATCGTCACTAAACTAACAAGTTTTATTTCACTTAAATAACACTGGCCAGCTCGAGTATCGAACACGGATATTTTTATTTGCGGACGAAGTGCCGACCGCATTCTAGCTTTCATACATCACATTGTCCTTCCTTGAGATGGGACTAGAGTTAGGATGGCCCTGAACCCCATTAACTTTATAGAGAAAAGCTCACTTCTAACGAGACTTGGGTGTATATAATTTGAAGTGGCACTCTAAATGAATTTGATACAAACACAGTTTATACATGAAACAATGTTTATTGAATTCGTTGCACATATAGAATTTGCTTTTACAGCAATAAGCATACGTACTACTTGTACGGAATATATATTAACATTCAATAGAAATACACTTTGCAAATACTCACAAACCAGCAGAGAGTCAAACCAGCAGTACTGCCACGTAAACTTTGGGCCCCCTAAGCACTGGCGCAGGATAGCACCTGGAGCTGCTTTCCTCGTAGCTCCCTTAACTCGCTTATCTATCAACTTTAACAACTTTTTTTCAACCTCTGTATTAATCAAGCTGCTTGGTATTTATACCAAGCGCGTATGCCGAAATTAGCATATCTCAAGCAGCTTCTTTAATTCATTCACTCAAAAGTTCGATTCTTGTGAATCGAATCTTATGTATACCTTACAACTTTAAACAGGAAATCCAACGTAAATAAAGCACAAATAGCAGTAAGGTGCAATTTTGCATACGGCCGTTTCGAAGCTGCAATTTGCAGCTTCGAAACGGCTGTATGCAAAATTGCACCTTCTGCTGTTTGTGCTTTATTTACGTTGGATTTCCTGTTTATTCCTCGAGCACAAAGGTTTTGTCTTTTCTTCCCATTAACTTTATTTAATATTTTCTTTTACACTCTGACGATGACGTCTGTACCAAACATTATTTCTTGTATATTTTTTTCTGTCACTTTAAAACAACGATACTGACTCGGTAATCGAACCCAAATCTCCCGCTTTTCGGAGAAGTGTACTTGACACAAGTTTTATTAGAATCAAAATGTCAAACAGTGAGCTTCAAATCGTTTAAATATCTTAACAAGTGTTAATGTCATAGATGTGTTAATCATATTCATTGACATAAGCCGTAAATAATCTGTGTGCGTAAGCTAAAGCGTGGAGTACGATTCCGTAAAATTTTCTAAGGCGATGGACGTTGCATTTATGGGACATGCTAGGAATACAGAGCACTTAGCTCAAGTACTCCTTAAAAAAATATTGGGATATTCCCGTAATTTTTGACGGAGGGGTGAAAAAACCTTGTTATACATAGGATATTTTTTCTTGTTCATAATTCACAGTAAAATTTGAGGTTTATTAAATAGAAATAATTAGCATTTTAATGCAATAATTTCATGAAATAATTTCAAGGTCTGGCTACCGTTGGTAGTTGTATATTGTAAAATCAAGGTTATTTAAACAACTGAGCAACGTTACATTTATAGTTTTTGAAAAACTAATCTGTATTCTCGATTTTTATTTATTAATTAGAATTTTCCTCTTCAATTTCTTAGAGGAAAATATATATATATATGTATTTTTTTAATATTTATTGTTCCTATTGGGAACCCACTTTCTAGGGGTCTTTAGCGATAGACTTTACGGGGCCTGGGGTAAACTTCTGTTGGGGGTCCCAAGAAATCTAATTAATCGAATTTTATTATTATTATTATTATTTTTTTTATTATTATTATTATTATTTTTATTTTTTATTTTTTATTTATTTATTTTTTTTTTTATTTGTTTATTTTTTTTTGGGGGGGGGGCCTTTTTTTGCAGATTATTTTGAATTTTGAAGTACGGTACAAGTTTCAGAAATTTTCTTTCGGAGAAAATCTAATAAATATTTTTTTTTAAATTTTTTGGGGCCTGGGGCAAAGTGCCCCAGTTGCCCCCCCCCCCCCTCTGGGCGGCCCTGTTTAGCGGCATGTCCTGAAATATTAGGTCTAAACTGCTCTGCTGATTTTCTTTGTACACCGAAGATGACCATATTGCTAAGAGAAGAACCAAACTGCCCCTAAAATGCCCTCTAAAAGGCTCTCAAATAGAATGGGAAGTAGCTGCTGTCTATCTTCCGTAGAATCTCATGCAGGGATAACCACTCGCTATCAGTTCAGTCTAACACTTGAACGTAGACAGAATAAAAGTATCGCCGAGTTGAAATGCCCCAGGGATTTGAAAAATTTTATCTTATAGGTATTACTAAAGCTTATTTTACATTAAAATAGTTTATTTGTGTCGTGACTGAATTCAAATACGTTAATGATTGAAATACGCAATTTTAACACGATGGCAAATGCCACCAGAACATTCTCATTTCACTCGTTTTTCATTTTTCCACTCTCTTAAATACAGTTTTAGAAAGAATATTTATTTCATGAACAGTTTGCAGTAAATTGCTTCACGGGTATTATTTTCCCCATTTTAAATCTGCCGTATATAAATCTGGATTCTTTTTAAAAATTTTCTGGTGAAAGATTTTCTTGTCGCCCGTCATCATTTGGTCGTTATTCAGATATGCTCTGACGAAACACACCCTTTCTATCGCGTGTTCTGTACCTGGTATTCAAATATATTTAAATCAGCCATCAGTGATGCGCCTGATATGGTCTTTCCTGGTATGGCTTCCATCTTCCTCGAATGTGAGTTGATTGCACGGACCCTATTTTAGTCCAGGGGCGTACCTGTCCCGCCCACCCTTTTGTGCTCGGAAGGTGCAGCTCATAAAAAAGCCATCAATCAGATGCTTACTAAGGAGGACAGGTATTTTGGACTTGAAGAGTGCAGGATATGGGGTAATGGAGTTTGAACTTTAAGTGGCGGAAAATGTTTCTGGAATTGATGGGGTAATGACGGCGAAAATGCCGAGTAATCTCTTCCCAAAATGGCTTAAGAGGGGTATGTTCTTTCGGCGCTCAGCGTGCGAGTTTATAGAATTCCTATCTGTGTGTGATGTTATCGTTTGGCTGGTATGATTTGTTTTGGATTAGTGTGATAATAGCGTGATGTTTACACGGTAGCGTTATTTCGTTTCCAGAGAAGGGGACCCTATCGGAATTTATGTTACACTAGCTGAAAACCCGCTGTAACGTATTCCTGCGATTTGTGTCAAAAGCAGACACTTAGGTAGCGTCACAGGTTACGTGCAAGGTAGACAGCTTACTAAAATAGAAACTTTTAAGATCATGAGGATTTCAGTTTTATTTAATAAACACGGTTAGGCCGCGATCTCGAATAATATATATATACAAACAGTCCATAGAAGTTGGAGTAGAAAACGTGGATTGTCTCTCAAGGATGGAGCACACTGTCGCTAAAACGAGGTGACGAACCGCTGGTCAGGTCACAGAAAAAAGGGCCCGCACTCGTCCACTGGAAACTAGCAGCTTCTCTGAAATATCACAATTGGGGAGATCAAGTTCCGATCGGTTCCCCCGACCTTTCTCGGTGAAAAAGGGTCTTCTCACGTAGAGGGCAGAGCCTCACAAAAAAAACAAGTCACTTAAAAGTGCGTGGAGCTAGGAGATCAGGTATCACCCCTAAGCTCTCTAAGGAAAAAACTCTCCGCACAAAAAACTCTCTTCTTCAAGCCCTCGTCGGCTTCTTTTAAAAACTTGATCCCTGGCGGAATTCTTTCTAGCCTCCTCTCTATAGCTCGCTCCGGATAGGCTGAGCGTCTAGCCGTGCGCAAAAAACGATGCCGATTATTACATCTTCATTGCCCGCTGACTCATTAGCGAACTCGTTTCAGGGCGTAAACTGTCATTGTCGGCCACTGTCAAAATATGGCGCCAGACTGTCTCCTCTTTTCATCCCAGGAATGCGTCCCGAAGAGGTGCCTATTGTGGTCCTCTTCCACCCGCGGGGTCTGCCATTCTTTAGCATCGGCTCACGGCTAGCGGCGATTTTAATGGTGTTCCTACTCGCCTCGAGGGGGGGAAATTGCCACAGCCCCTCCCCCCTTTGAAGAGATTTTGCGGTTCTGCAAAATCTGAAAATCAAGGGTTAGGTACAGGTATCTTACTTGTATTCCATCTCCAGAGGCATTCCTAACAATTTTAATTTATGCATCAACTTCTAGGTTAAGTTTACTTATTCATGTTACACTTAATTTACAATAAAAAACATTTTACACTAACACAATACCTCAATTAAAACATTAAATGTCATTTATATTTACAGAAACACAAAAAAAAAACATTCATATTTACAACACCATCTTAGGTTTAGAGGTTCAACTAAAAAGAAAACTTTATCTTATCACAATTTCTTAATTTAAAAACAATACACTTAATTCCAATTACAATACGAAAAAAAATGAAAAATGTTATAATTCAATTTATTTTTAAATCAGTCTGCTCTACTGAGACAGTCTGCGGGTTTATTTTGTGACCCTGGCCTATGAACAATCTTATAATTAAATGGTTGCATAGCTAGAGACCACCTCATAAGCCTATGGTTGTTACCGGCATTATTTTTCTCTATTCGCTGACACGGGTCGCAAGATTTTACGAACATCTCCGCGTCTTTGGTGCACTGGGGCCAATAATAATAATGCAATAGCTCCTTTTTCGTTCTGAGGACCCCCATATGTCCCCGTAATCCCTCGTGAGTCAAAATTAAGATTCTGGCTCGGAGACATTTAGGAATGACTAACTGCCTCCGTTCTTTGCCTCTGTGATCCGTGGATCTTCTAAATAACAGCCCTTTTTCAACCAAATATTCAGTTGTGGTTTTATGTTTAACCCTATTCCAGAGGGGCTTTAGTTCTTTACACCTCTCTTGCTTTTTTCGGAAAATTTCTGAGCTTACACCCGCTAAATCCATTTCTGCGCTCCCTTCTCCCGGGGGCAGTACTAATTCGCTCTCGACCTGGACCGTTCCCTCTTCACTCTGATCAGTTTCGGTTTCAACTCCTACGGCAGGAATTGAATTTTCTAGTTTTCCTCCTCGACTTACTATGGCTAGCGACCGGTTTCGCGTAACGATGGCGTTCACGGACTGGGGTTCGCTTTTGAGCCTCTCTACAAGTTCCTGGGTATAATTTCCCATTAAGTAATGGTTCATTCCCACTGACTTTCCTACCACTGCTGCTTTCGTGAGCAGATCCCCATATTTCTCACTTTCTATTCGCACTCTAGCGACCGGTAAACTCCGCAATTCATTTTCTAAGGCTGTGCGGACCCATACCCTTTCTCCGGTAAAATCTGAGGCGTTTATTAATTTAATAGGGGCTAGATCAAAACTCGAACCACTGTCCCTGAGAATGGTGGTCTCGATACCGTTTATTTTTGCCTTACTTAAGTATGGCTTGAACACTGGTTCAAAGATCTCCGCAGTAGCTACACTGTTTACACGCTCGGCAGTTTGCCTGTGTAATTCGGGGCACTGAGGTCTCAGATGATCGGTCGACCCACACTGATAACAAGCCGGGGGCTTACGTTTTTCGAACTCGCGTGTGCGCCAGTTATTCCCACCTGATCCTTGGCTCCTCCCGTTAAAAGAGTTAGACCTTTCCCAGTCTCCCTTTTTATCCTCATTTATCTCCTCGGCGATTTTGGGTTTCTCTGCCTCCTTTTTCTCTGGTGGTTTTAAATTAAGGGGTTTTCGAATAGTGCGCCTTGTCGCTTCATATTCGTCCAATTTTTTCACTAAGATGTGAGGGTCCACTATAGCTCCCCATTCATCCAAAAAATGTTCTCGGATTTCCGCCGGGACGCGTTTTTTAATCTGGTCTGCAACCATGAGATTCTTAAGGGCTTCAAAATCTTTTACACTTACCCCTTCAAGCCATCCCTCTAAATAATTTCTCAGCTCGAAAATTAAATCTTTCCATAGGGCACCTGGCCGCCTCTGGTGTTGATTTAGTTTAACTCTAAAAGTCTCCGGACTTAACTTAAAACGGCTCAGAAGTAATTTCTTTACCTGATCGTAATCATCTGCTACCTCAACGGGTTCGCGAATAATTATTTCAGCGATCTCCGTGGGTAATAATGAAAGCAAATGCATCATTCGTTCCCCGTCTTCAACCTGAGCCTTGCGTGCCTGACGTTCAAACAGGGTTAGGAAGAGAGAAATGTCCGATTTATCCGGATCATATTTCTGCATTAGGGTTTTGAAATTTCGTACGGGCCTAGCGCTCTCATTCTGGGACGAAGCTACGCTGGCGGTTTCGGCTGCATGAGTCAACCGCAACCTTTCCAGTTCAAATTCTCTTTGTCTAGCTTCGCGTTCTAATTCTAAGTGTCTAAACTCGGTTTTTTCGCGCTCTTCTTTAATGATTTTTATTTGAGCCCTAACACTCTCTTCATCATACCTTGCACTGGCCAAAATTCTGTCGTATAGGTCACATTTCCTATCGTGATCCTCGAAATCAATCCCTAGATCATCTGAAAGAACCTGGAGATCTTCCTTCTTATAAGTCATTAAAAATGCCATTTTTCCTATCTCAATATAACCCAATTACACTAGTCCAAAACCAATTCTCCAAAATAATACACTCTAATACGATACGTTAATAAAGAATAATAAAAATGCACTTTTCTTAATTTCTAGCACAAATACACTTAATACTCAAAACACAATATGCAATCTCGGTTCAATAACATGTTATACAATTCTACTCAGAAAAAATTTCATCTAATACATTTCCCCACAATAACATACATACACTTGTAAAAAATTCTATGTTTTCAATAGATACACTTTACTAAATTTTGTAACACTTCGCGACTTGTTCATAAACCAGATCACAAAACCACAAGTCTCGAATTTCTCGGACTCAAAATAAAATATACTTAACTAGCTGATGCTCAAACGTTTCTCGAATTTCTCGAGTTATCTTAACTAAGGAGTTAATTATAAAAAACACAAATATTCTGTCGACTTTCTCGACGGGTAATTAACTTAAGAGTTAATATTAAAACACACAAATATTCTGTCGACTTTCTCGACGGGTAATTAACTTAAGAGTTAATATTTAAAACACACAAATATTATGTCGACTTTCTCGACGGGTAATTAACTTAAGAGTTAATATTTAAAAAAACACAAATATTCTGTCGACTTTCTCGACGGGTAATTAACTTAAGAGTTAATATTAAAACACACAAATATTCTGTCGACTTTCTCGACGGGTAATTAACTTAACAGTTAATATTTAAAAAACACAAATATTCTGTCGACTTTCTCGACGGGTAATTAACTTAAGAGTTAATAATTAAAAAAAACACTTCAAATACACATTTGCCTCTAGAGAATGAAAAAACAAGTACCTGTCCTCGAAGCTTGCTTCTCTAATCGGGGATGTTGGCTTTCTTGGCTCAGTAGGAATGGCTCCACACTAGTCACAGTTTTTATGCACTCTTGAAAGTTCAAACTATCGTACGCGCACACACTCACAGTCTTGTAAAATCACTCTCTAAAGCTGGATTCATCCGTTGCTGCCACCATTCTTCTATTATTAGTATAGCTGTAACGTATTCCTGCGATTTGTGTCAAAAGCAGACACTTAGGTAGCGTCACAGGTTACGTGCAAGGTAGACAGCTTACTAAAATAGAAACTTTTAAGATCATGAGGATTTCAGTTTTATTTAATAAACACGGTTAGGCCGCGATCTCGAATAATATATATATACAAACAGTCCATAGAAGTTGGAGTAGAAAACGTGGATTGTCTCTCAAGGATGGAGCACACTGTCGCTAAAACGAGGTGACGAACCGCTGGTCAGGTCACAGAAAAAAAGGGCCCGCACTCGTCCACTGGAAACTAGCAGCTTCTCTGAAATATCACAATTGGGGAGATCAAGTTCCGATCGGTTCCCCCGACCTTTCTCGGTGAAAAAGGGTCTTCTCACGTAGAGGGCAGAGCCTCACAAAAAAAACAAGTCACTTAAAAGTGCGTGGAGCTAGGAGATCAGGTATCACCCCTAAGCTCTCTAAGGAAAAAACTCTCCGCACAAAAAACTCTCTTCTTCAAGCCCTCGTCGGCTTCTTTTAAAAACTTGATCCCTGGCGGAATTCTTTCTAGCCTCCTCTCTATAGCTCGCTCCGGATAGGCTGAGCGTCTAGCCGTGCGCAAAAAACGATGCCGATTATTACATCTTCATTGCCCGCTGACTCATTAGCGAACTCGTTTCAGGGCGTAAACTGTCATTGTCGGCCACTGTCAAAATATGGCGCCAGACTGTCTCCTCTTTTCATCCCAGGAATGCGTCCCGAAGAGGTGCCTATTGTGGTCCTCTTCCACCCGCGGGGTCTGCCATTCTTTAGCATCGGCTCACGGCTAGCGGCGATTTTAATGGTGTTCCTACTCGCCTCGAGGGGGGGAAATTGCCACACCGCACTTCGCAACGGAGTACATTCAAATTAAATACAACGGTCAATGTATGCAATTAATGCCAATTTATATATATATATATATATATATAATAAATACGACGATCAATGTATACAATTGATGTAAAAAAACATATTTATAAAGAAATCGTAAGGGATATTTTTATAGACAAAATAATGTCCAATCGTCTGCCGCATTAGCAAGAAAAAAATATTTTTTTTGTCTATTTAGTTTTTATGCACGTGACGATAAATTTATTTAAAGTACCAGAAAAAGAAATCACGTAATCATCATTTAATAAATTAAATTCTAAAAAATTAATCTTTAAAAATTCACCAAAAATCAGAAAAGGGAGGTAAAGATTCGAAAAAGATTTCATTTTGAAGGAATTTTTATGATCTTTCTCGTGATATAAATTTTATAACCCTCAAATTATTATTTTGAATGCAAACTTAAAAAAAGTTACAAAAACAGGTTGTAAATTGAATTTAAAAAAACCTAAGAGGAATTTTCCAAAAATATTTCTTAGTGCACTCCTACAGTATAAGAAGAATCGCTATGCAAAATTTCAGCCCTTTAGGTCCAGCGGTTTGGCCTGTGCGTTGCATGTCAGTCAGTGAATGAGTCAGTTACGGAACTGTTTTATATATATAGATGACAGAACTTCTAACTAATATTTATTGGATGTTGTCTGAAAATTTGTTTATGAAGAAAATGTCTCTTATCCTCGAATTTAGCTTGACAGCGAACGTTTTATCGTCGTGCATCTTGCATATTTCTATTGTTTTATAATTTGCATTTTATATTTATAAAACGTACTTATTTTTTAAATGTAAGTAGAAATTTTAAAAGAATAGAAATGTGAATTGCAGAGCAATTGAAAGTCATGCTTTATCTACAGATGAAGTCCATGACGGGCTTGCAAACGATCTCTATATTTTTATGACTTTTTTCTTCTTTTGCTATTTCTATAATTCATATTCGCCACGAATTATTTATTACAGCAGGTCAAAGCACTGGTGTAGACAGGAATTCGGTCTAGTGAAAGGGGATTTTAACTTTATATTTATGCTCCACAACAACTGCAATTGACGAAACTTATTGTTTTACTGTAGTTATATGTAAATAAATAGTTCTGGGTTTTCAGGGAATTTAACCCTTAAATCCTCCCTCCTCGCTGCATCACTGGGTTGAAATAATTACTTTGAAGATCAGCACACGACTGCACAAGTGCTGTTGTAATTTCCGTATGCAGTTGTTAACCTGGTCATACTAATATTATGAAGCAGAACAATTGGTCTATATCTCTTTTTTTTTCAGAATTTTTTTGCTTGAAACTTTTTCAAATTCAGTTGTAGATTATGAAGCCTAGATTATCTTATGCTTTGATTATTTTCTGAATAATGAATGCGAAATCAACTGTGATTTCAGTAGCTCAGCTTGGGATGTTTCTGCTTATAAATTTTAAAACCCTGTGTACAGGGGATGTCACATTAATCACCTCTCGCTTCGTGTATACCTGAGTATACGAAAACATCTTCAAAGTCATTGTATACTATTGCATAGATAAATCCTTTAATATGAAAACATTTTTCATACTTAAGACGCAATATCCAAGTGTTTTTTTTTTTACAACGAATAAGAGAAATGTAGTAAAGATAAGCCTCTTTACATGAATTATCCTCTTTAATTCCTCCAAAGTGACCAATAGAAGGTAGATAAAATCAGGTTGTAGAATGGTGTAATCCAAAAGCAATACCGGCCATGCCCGAAGGTATACGGTAAGTAATGACTGACGACTAGAGGTGCGATGGCTTACAAATTTCAACAATTAAATTACATTTCTTTCATAATTCAAATCAGCAAAGCTCAAAAGCCTCACAGCTCAATACACGAGATAAACTCAAATACATCCAACTACAAAATCACATATATACAATTGCTACAATTTATAGAATCACTATGCAAAAATACAAAAATTTACTTAATATAAACAACAAACCAGAATTATAAACTTAACTTTAAGTCTAAAAAAAGCACCTTTACAAACAATATAAGCATAACCATTATAGTTATAAATAATAAATATAGGCCAAGTTTCGTTATTCCCAGCAAATTTAGGAAGGAGGGGTACCCTGAAAAGGGTAATGTTCAGCTAATAGGTCTTTCATTACAATCGTTATGAATCCACGGCAATAATAGTCCAAATAAAATTGGTTAGCCGGCCCATTCAACACTGCTCTAGGAAGTTTGGAACGTGGATCTGTCAAATACTTTCAGACAGTATTCCGTAGTCTGTACCGCACCACACCGCATTCGCAAGAGTCAGGTAGAATGGTATAAAAGATTTCTATGGTTATAATTCTTAAACCAACTGTATTCGAGAGAAAATATTCCTCCCGTAAGCACTTTTTAAAGTGTTTATTTGGCACTTTGGAATCTATATATTTAAGTTGCTAAGCCGACTTTTTGGGCAGTCCGTGAAAGAAAACTACTGCATCAATTTACTTCATTTTGGTCTTCAACGAAAGATTGCAATCTGTAGATTTGTCAAATTTGGGTTTTGTAACCACAGTTTCTATTAATTAGAGATAATTTACAATTAAAAATTGATTTCTGCGCATGCTCAGTGCCATGTTTTAATGATAAACACGTTTATTCGAGGGGTCTCTCTAGATCTCTCTCTGCCATTTTTATTTTTATGCTAATTATGTTTGTGAAATATAAGATTAAACCTGATGGAAATTGTTTATTTTGCGCTGTTTAATTAGCGATAAATTACAATTATAAAAATAGCTTTCTGCGCATGCTCAGTGACATTTTAAAATCCGGCTTATATACTCACTAAGCACGAAGTCGCCTAAACACATTAATTTGTTTCTGCGTATCATTATGATTTTCAACATTTGGCAGTAATGTGTTGAGTATAATTTGTGTATTAGTACATTTATTTACTATCTAGCCGTCATGTTTTGACGGGTACCAACTAGTCATATGTAAAGACCCGTGTTAGAAACTTGCTGTAATCTTTTTCGATGTCCATATCTTTTTTCGCTAGATCTATTCTATTATTCTTTTCTGATTATTGCATCCATCCGGGGCATACAACTGACAGAAAATGCTGATATCCGTGGGGGATACAAATAGAATATAACTGTGTTTTCCTTTTTATAAAGTCTCGAAAATTCGAAAAATGAGGGACGTAGGCTCAAGGGAGAGCCCCCCCCCCCCCCCCCCCCTCCTGAAAATCTTGTCTTTCATATATTATTTCAAATGTATTAACCAAGAACGGACCGGTGCGCCCCACCCTGAAATATAGCTCTTAAATATCCGAGCTGACGCGTCAGGCATTTTGTTACCCATTGTCCGTATTTTGAACTGATGTTTTGCAGATGAGTATTTTCCTTTTTCAGTCTTTTCTCCAATAACCTGTATTTGTGAAAACTAATATTTTCTCTTGGACTCTGTGGTAAGGAACATTTAAAATTGTACGCTCATCCACTCGTGAATTTTAATTCCAATCGGAGAAATCTTATTGGAATTATACCTCCAGTGGAGTTTTATTACGCATAAATATTTCGTTTGCGAGATTTTTACTGTGAATTTTAATTTTGACATGCAAGTAAGCAACGTATTAGCTTAGAGACAATGATAATGATATCCGTAATGCAGCCACAGTGGGCAAGTTTTAGCGTCGATATTTTTGTAAACTGACGTCGAAAGAGTAACTAAGGTTTTGCGGGATTTGGCGAGATTGAGAAACAAGATGGAGGTTCACAGGTATGCCTGAATATTTAGGAGCTTTAACCCTGAAGGTTTTTTCTTTCTTCTTTTCTGGATACGTTACTGATTCGAACCCTTGTGGCCTATAAACTTGTAGGAGGGGGATCTTGTGGCAGAATTTCCACGACTAACATTCAAACGTGACGGCTTACCTCTAATGGTGAACTTAAGTAAAACTTAACTATAAAAGGAAAGAGATTCCCCAACCGAAGGTTATTTTGACGTTTCAGTTGGTCTATGATGGTGCATATACATTGGTGCAGAGTTCTCTGCATGCAGACCCCCGACTCCTGTCATCACATTAGTCACGGTAACATTAGTCACGGCAACATTAGTCAAATTAGTCACGGTAAACCCGCAAGGTCCCTCGTGTTTCTCGATCTAGTGTCCCCCGCCCCCATTTTCACCATTTGACCCCCGGACCCCAGTGTCTTTGATGCTCTGCATCCGGACCGCGAGGGGAGGCGATCCACGCATATACAGAGTACAGAGTGAACACCAATCACTGGATTCCCCAAGGCACAGCAGAGCAGAGTGCATGAATGCAAACGCAGCATAAGACTATACTCCATAGAGGCCCTCTCTTATCATAGATCATCCTAAGCGTGTTCTTTGATTTATATTCTCCTTTGTACAGAAATACTAACGTTTTACAAAGAGAAGCGCAGAATCCCCTTTTAACGTATAGAAAATAGTATTCTGTGGTCAAAAAGTATCAGTTTTTAGAAGCATGTCTCGGGGTTTGTTACTGAAAATTTTGTTCGGTGAGCTGCATGTTCGTTTGCCTGGAATCTATTAAATTTAAGAATTTAGTATGATCAAGGGCTTGTGGCGGCCCAGTGGTACAGCGGGCTGGATTTCGGTGCTGAGGGTGCTCAGATCGAATCCCGGCGTTGCGCCACGAAAAAATGCCTCCTTTTGTATTCGTCCCTTCATAGGGGGTAATGCTGTCCGCCTATATGGTGCTCCCATAATAAAATGGATAGTAAAACTGCGGCTTAGTATAGGCGAATGTTTAACGACAAGTGCCTCCGCATTGGAAAAAGTATGATCATATTTGGATATATATGTTTATTTTTCATTCCTAACGTTTATTCATTTATTGAAATTTTAACGTAGGATTACGTTCCTCAATAAAGATCCTTCAGAGATAAAAAAAATTGTCCTGCGTCGCGAGTTATAATTTTGGCAGCGCGTCAAACCCAGTACCAGTAAACAGTCCAACAGAAAAGTGTCAAAATACGTTTTTTAAAAAGAAAAAAAAAGAACAAGTAATATAAAAATAAAATTTTTTAAAGTCAATTCCTACTTAGGTCAACAAAGAAAAATTTGAGTGTGAACTAATAGTAGGAATTGAAAAAAAGGATTGCCTGCCAGAACCTTGCCTACTGTGCGAGATTAGGAGGGGGGGGGGGGGAAAGAGAGAGAAAAAATTTGTCAGGTTGGGGATTCGATCCCACAACCTACAGGACGGGAGGAGCCCGCGCTACCGCAGTGCTACCGTTTACAGAGTAAGAAGAGGGAAATTACTATTCAAGAGCAAGAGACGCTCTAGGTTTAAAACTAAAATCGATTAATTAAATTTAATTAATGAATTAATATTTGAAAAAACTGTATTAACATCAAGTGTCATCCACTACAAGTTTAAAAAAATGTATTTGAACTTGAGTGGATGAATAAAAAGTATTTTATTAACGATTGAAAATTTGAACAAGATATATATAGGGAGAGTGTGAACTAATAGTAGGAATTGAAAAAACAAGAAAGAGGTAAGCAAATGATAAGTAATCCTACGTTAATCACCCTCGGTAGTTTCGTTAGAGGAGACAGCTTTATTTTTTTTTTTAAATTAGTAAGCAGATCAAAATTAAATTTACAAGGAAGCATGCATTGTTAAATATTCGATTCTATATATATCCTCCGTAGATGGTTTGTCGATACGCCTCAACGATACGGTTGGGTACATCCATTGCTATTATTTTATACTAAATTGCATTTATCTATACTTATATATAAAGAGAGAGCGATTTTGTACGTGGAGGGTAATCTCCGGAACCACTGCACCTATTTGAAAAATTCTTTCACAGTTTGAAAGGTACATTATTCCACATGGACATAGGCTATTATATATTATGTATATCTGATCAGTAGAAATAAAGTTTGGGGCTTAATCCTAACAATCTCCATTGTTTCCGCTACTGTCTTCTACCGCTTTTTGTTCCGAAGATTTCAACGATCCTTAGCGTGGTGCTATCGCGGTGGGCTTCTCTTCTGACGCTAGCGGTTCGAATCTAGCCGTTCTCTGGCACGCCTTTTTCTTTTAAAAAATCTATTTTAATTATTAACTAACGTAAAATTAATTTAAGGTATTATTATGTTATTATTAAGGTAAAAAAAGATTTACAATTTATTGGCTATCAACTGGAAATTTATTGGTATAATATTTTGTTCAACCCGGACAAAGTCGGGACGGGCCGCTAGTTATTAATATAATTCAAATTAAGAGACCTGTGTGTTCAACCCGCACACACACAAGCGCGAAAAAAAAAATCGAAGCGCTTTATTTAATTGAATATCGATATTCTTGAAATCGACCCTACGCTTTGCATTCTAAAACTTCCGTTTTCACACTCTGCATTTCTTTTTTTGAATGTTGAAAACAGTTGTACTTCAAATCCAATGTCATGAATAATTGTGGAAGGGGGAGAAAGAAAAAAAGACCAAACCGAAAAAATGTTTAAAAAGCTCGTTTATTCGAATGCGTTCTGCAGTTAATTTCCAGTGGGCCGCGACATTTTCGTTATGCACCGACGATTTAAAGAGGGAAATCTGAAGAGGAAACTGCCATTTTCTTGTTTCTGTCGTTTAAAATAAATTATCCCGATTATATCCGCGTAAAAATAAAGAGAGGGAAAAAAAAATAAGAGGAATGGAGGTAGCATGCAGGGTAACTATTGACGTCTTTCACAGCGAAGGGAAGCGGTGTATTAGACCTGTTGAGATCGTTGAGAGATGCTGATATATATTTATATACGACTACGAGCACTAATTAATATTTATTGCATGTATTTGGCGAATTCCTGCCTTTCGTGAGAGGGTGTTTCCCCGCCAACAGTGCAAAGTATTAAAAAATCCTGTAACAACAGGCTTCATGCATATTATAAATACTGATGTTTTTAATGTTCGCAATGGAAGTTCTGCAGTTGTCAAAATAATTTATACCCTTTCAAAAAAATTGCCTGGATCGACAATCATTCAATTAAGTAAACAATTTAAACAGCAATTTTTTTTAAAAGTGCCCTCTCTCTCTCTCTCTCTCTCTCTCTCTCTCTCTCTCTCTCTATATATATATATATATATATATATATATATATATATATATATATATATATATATATATATACAGTGCCGTAACTTGGCAGGGGCAACAGGGGCATCCGCCCGGGGCCCACTTGGAAAGGGGGCACAAATTGCTGTATTTGTTTATTATTTTCCAAAACCTAATTAATTAAGAGGCCGAAATGCAAATTCTTGCCCAGGGCACAGGAATGGCTAGTTACGGCACTGTATATATATATATATATTTATATATATATATATATATATATATATATATATATATATATATATATATATATATATATATATATTGTTGTCAACGCGGCAGGGACTTGTCTTTCGACATTCGTCCTTACCACACCGCCAAAATGCTAATTGCTTGTAATGTGGCTTATGCTATTCTCGCGTATTTACGCTGTAAACAGTTTTCGCTACTGCTATACTCTTTTTCATACAATACAACTGGAGAAACATACAAGTCAGGACAAAATCATTCATAGGGGGAATTACTTTTTGACTTAAAAATGACGAAATTTGATCCACTCATCTATCTACACGCCTATACATATTACGGCGAGCAATATAAGCTTTCAAAACTATATATTTTAAATGGTAAAAAATGCGAGGTTGTACGCTCTGCCTATTAAGGTGTGGCTGGATATTTTTCCTTACAAATTTTAACCACTTCTTGAATGTGTGGCGACCTTACATAATCTTCTGTTATACTTTCGTCAGAGCCGTAGCTACGAGGAGTAGGGGTATATATCACCGTGTGCAAGTCCAGAGGTGGGGTGGAGGTGCGTGATACGTGTAATAATCAAACATATTAAAAAAAGGTCCAAAGTACTATTTATCTCAAAATTTAGGGACCGCAGATTAAGAGATTGCCCTTGGGCACGCGTTACCGTCGCAACGCCTTTGGCTTTCATGTATCATCGATTTTCATTTCTGAGAATTTAACGGCGTCTCTTTCAATATTATGGCTTTTTTTTTTTTTTTCAAAAAGGTTCTTGCTTTCGAGAAATGAACCTAAGTCAGAAAAAGTTTCTTCGGACCAAAGAAGTCAGGTTATCGGATAACATTAAGAGATCGCTGAAATGGCTCTCTTTCACTTAATCATCAATTTCACCAGTCGTTAAAAGTGGCGTAGCAAAGGGGGGGCAAGGGGGTCTATCATGCCCCGGGCGCCACTCGCAGAGGGGCGCCAATGTAAGATCCATATATTATATTACTATATGTTTTCGAGGTGGATGCCAATATAAGGTCTATATATTATATTACTATATGTTTTTCAGGGGAGGGCGCCAATATAAGGTATATATATTATATTACTATATTATTTTGTGGGGGGCGCCAATATAAGGTCTATATATTATATTACTATATGTTTTTAGGGGAGGGCACCAACATAAGGTCTATATATTATGTTACTATATGCTTTTCGGGGGGGGGGTGCCAATATAAGGTCTATATATTATATTACTATATGTTTTTCGGGGAGGGCGCCAATATAAGGTATATATATTATATTACTATATTATTTTGTGGGGGGCGCCAATATAAGGTCTATATATTATATTACTATATGTTTTTAGGGGAGGGCACCAACATAAGGTCTATATATTATGTTACTATATGCTTTTCGGGGGGAAGCGCCAATATAAGGTCTATATATTATGTTATTATATGTTTATCGAGGGCGCCAATATAGGGTCTATATATTATATTACTATATGTTTTTCAGGGGGAGGGCGCCACAAAGGTATCGTGCCCCGGGCGCGAGTTATGCTCGCTACGCCACTGGTCGTTACAATTCTAAGCAGCGCGAGCTGTAGTATCTGTTTTCATATAAAGGGAAAATTTATAAGTCTATCGTAGCCTGTGATTTCAAAGCATTTTTTTTTCTTTTTTTTTTTTTTTAAACTTTCGTTATTTTACTCGATAAATAGTAGCACAAACTCCTACTAGAGTTGTCCAGTTTTATTTCAGTTGAAACGGGGAGTACCTAAATTCTCTAATCCTTAGGTCTAGATGTAATCTGCCTAAACTGGTGGACCGTATCGACGTGGAAATACGATACTGCCTACTGTGGGATTGGGAGCATTCGTGCGCATGGCCTGAACACAGCATTTAGAAAAATTTTCGTTATACTAATCCCCTTGTGGAAGACCTGCATGTGCTTTGCCGTTACAGAGTATTCTGGATGTGAAATAACTATTGCTGAAGGATCCAGATTGATAGATATATGTGTAGTGAATGGATATCTCAATTCTCTCATATATATATTTCTCGCGAAATAGTTGTACAAATTTTGGTTAGTAAATAACTTATGTGTTCAACTTATGTGCCACATTACAGCGAGAGAGGCAAAGATTTGCAGTGTCAAATATCGTATTAATTATCAATTTCGAGATCATTTTGTTTAAATCAAAATTTGAATTTATGTATTAAAATTTTTATGTCGCATTAATATTTTCATGTTTAAATATTACCCCCCTCTTCCCTCCCCCTCTTCATCCGGTGCGCACCGAACTCCCACGTTTCTGAAATATGCCCTCCTAGTAAAAAAGGTTGTCGACCCCTGGACTAAACATTTTATGTTACTTGGGTGAATATATCGTCAAAAAGAAGTACTTGCCTTGTTAGGGTAAAGAAAAATTATTGTTACTGCTCTTTAAAATGCAACAGTCAATAAGCATTAATGTATGATTCTTTTTTTTTCTTTAAAACAAGGAATATCTTATTCATATAATTTACAAAAACATGCATGCTGCATGGGTATTAGTTGTATAGAGCGTTATCTGTTGAAACTCAAATCTGTCCAGAGGGTGCTGCGTACACTCTGGCAAGCGATTGACGCTTTTATGCAGTAGTTAGAACATGATCTGAGAACAGGTGAAAAACCACGATGTTCTATTCTATGTTTCTTGTTGCTGTGATTGTACTACATTGTAAATAAAACTTGGATTAAAAGCATAAGTCTTGACTTTATTCAAGAGCCGTCTGACAGGTAAGACCCCCTTTAGATATTCATTAAGAACAAATTTAACAAATGCAAAATATAAGTTGTATCATTATCTGTAGTTTTCAACATAATTTGCACAATCAGAAGGCAAGAAAAGTCACATATTACGCATCGCTAAGGAAATTAGAATTAATCCTGAGTATTTAACGTTCAAGAAAAGTTGAAGGAAAATCCAGATCAGTTGAACAGATTCGGGAATCGACAAGTTTTACCAGAAACTTAGAAGTGTGGGGGAGTGGAAGGCATTAAAATGCGTGTGTCAACCATCTGGCTGTTTGGCAGCCTCAATCCCCCCCCCCTCTCCGTGTCGTTAGAAACCCCCCACTGGTTTTAAATTTCAGAACATCTGCGGTACGAGTTTGTCTCAGCAATCCAGTAAACAGATTTGCGAAGATATCAGATAAAGCGAATGTGTGGACCTTTAGAAACGGATGAATGTTAAAAAAGTTCGAGAGGGTTTGAACAGAATCCATGTGCAGTGAAATGATGTAAGGGTTTACAGAAACATAGGATACATTTAGTGAGATCTTACGGCAATTTTCTTCTCTTTCACTTAATGCGATATATTTTAAATGCACAATACTTTGCAAAACGCTCACTAATGAAATGCAAATAAAATTTTTATTATTATATTTCCCATCAACCAGTGGTTTGCGGTACTCGTGTGTTTTCATTTATGTGTATGAATAGTTTCGAACGTCAGTCATGCTTATGGAACTTGTGTCCTCTCTAGAGTATTTTTGTCTTTCACTGCTTGTCACACATCAAAGTCATTTTACTCTCGGAATTCCTATACAACAAATAACATAATTAAATGACAAATAACATAAGTAAAAAATAACAAATAGCATAATAACTTAATTTTTACGAAGTCAATTAATTAAAACGAAGTCAGGAAAATAAAAGGGGTAGGGGGAAGAGGAACGATATGGAAACGGATACGCATACGAGTACTTAGGTGAGATATCTTTGATTGATAGTTTGACTCACTTCCTGAACGGCTTTTGTCGGTGTTGCAATGCAAATGGGATTATAGATTTCTCTATCCGTTGCCAAGCGTTGACCGCCCTAGAGACAGTAACCACTTTAATGAACGGATGCATGATTTTCATTAAACTTTCACTTGTCAACTTCCTAGCTCTGTAAACTGTGTGTTTAATAATCTTCAGCCGTGATCTGAAAAGATATGTCATTCTCTCTGCTTCACCACTCTAAATGGAGATCTTTTTAACTGCTGTTTAGCGGAGAAATATTAAATTACGATATAATAAATTTAATAATACAGACAGATAAGAAATGAAAACTGTTTTTAGATAATCTGATTTGTTATATAATTTAATTTCATTGTAGGTCAACAGTATTCGTTAACTTTTGAATTGCTGTGTGGGAGGTGCGGGCTCTGCTCCAGCCCCTTGCAGATCACTGACTAGTAGTTTGCGGGGATTCCATTCCTCACAACTTCGCTAATCTATATACTATATAAAACAGTTCTGTAACTGACTCACTGACATACAACGCACAGACCAAACCGCTGGACCTAAAGGGCTGAAATTTTGCATGGCGATTCTTCTTATGGTGTAGGGGTGCACTAAGAGAGATTTTTGAAAAATTCTTCTTAGATTTTTTTAAATAAAATTTTTAAGCTGTTTTAGTAACATTTTTTAAGTTTGCATTTAAAATAATAATTTGATTGTTATAAAATTTATATCACAAGAAAGAACATAAAAATTCCTTTAAAATGAAATGTTTTTCGAATCATTACCTCCATTTTCTGATTTTTGGTGAATTTTTAAAGATTCATTTTTAGAATTTAATTTATTAAATGCCGATCACGTGATTTCTCTTTCTGGTACTTTAAATAAATTTATCGTCACGTGCATAACAACTAAATAGACAAAAAAATATTTTTTTCCCTTGCTAATGCGGCAGACGATTGGACATTATTTTGTCTATAAAAATATCCCTTAATATTTTTTTTATAAATATATATTTTTTTTCTACATCAATTGTATATATTGATCGTCGTATTTATTATATATATATATATATATATATATATATATATATATATATATATATATATTTTTTTTTTTTTTATTTATTTTTTTTTTTGGGGGGGCATTAATTGCATACATTTACTGTTGTATTTAATTTGAATGTACTCCGTAGCGAAGTGTGGGTTTTCAGCTAGTTAATTATAAAACAATTTTGTTATGAATGTAATTATTCATTCTCATGCTCTCTAGAAACCTTGAAAGAAGAATAGCAGAAAATAAAAGACTCATATTTTAGTATTATTACTTTTTAATTAATTTTATTATTATTATTATTATTATTATTATTATTTCACAAATATATAACCTTTGGGCGATAATCAAGAAGTTTAAGCCGACCTGAGCCTTATACGACAAAATACTTTATATTTTACAATACAATATTTTATATTTTATGTGCCAAGATTGTTTACTTTATATGTCAGCAGCGTAAAATTTACTTTTAACATCGATTTGCGTACACCTTATTATTATACAATACAATGCCATACAATTAATTATAACATTATGCAATACAAATTATATACAGTACACTATAAAAGCAATACAATATATATACAATACGATATATATATATATATATATATATATATATATATATATATATATATATATATACACAAACAATACAACACTGTGCAAAACAATACATAAACAATACCACATGTATCATACAACACTATATATTATTTCATGTATAGCGCGTTCTTCCGAATATGCATTCTTCTTACATTATTCGTCTGCTCATATATATTTATATTATACACAATTTCATACGTACACATTACATTTTATGTTTTATTTATTTACATTCAAATATACACTTTACATTTTACTTTATACATCAGATTGCTTACTTTATAAATCAGCAGAGTAATTTACTTTTGACTTCAGTTTTTGTACATTACGTTCACTATACAATAAAATGTAATACAATTGTTTACAACATTATGCGTACAATTAAATATAATTCAGCTACAAATGCAATACAATTGTTTATAACATTATGCGTACAATTAAATACAATAAACCTTTGAGCGTTAAATTGATATTGTAGTTACAGCATAATTTATCAGAACTAAGAAGTATGTAAAGTTTTACATCTAAATTTTTGACGCAATATGAGCTATGAATTCACGGAGACTGATTTTAAGAGTAAAGGATTTAAATTTTAAGAGCCGATAAGTAAGAGCCGATGAATGAAAAGGATTTAAATTTTAAGAGCGGGTAAAAAAAGTGGAAGTATGACAGAGCAGTTAAAAGAAAATTCTTTTATCGATTTAAACTGTCAGTATATTAACTGTCAGTATTTAAGAATATTTTACATCTCCCCCTACCCTCGCCGATGAAAGATGCACCCGGAATTTATTATTACTTTCAAATTTCTTAATTATTTCTCTTTAGATTTTGTTTTTGTTTAACATTTGAAGCAATTTTGTGAATTCAACAACCGCTTTCGCTTCACTAGAAAAATTGTTAGTTGTACAATCCAATAATTATAGAAGACACATAATTTGACCACTATGTGTAATCTGAGACTATCTGAACAACTTTCTTTTCCTTTAAAGTTTATTTATTTGTTTATTTTTAAGTTTCGGAATCCGTCATTCTATACAATAAAGATACGACACCTATACATTAACAACTGGGCATACTGAAACTCTCTTCACAAAACTTTTTCTGTTGAAATTTACCCCTCTATTTTTTTCAAGTTTGAAAGCTAGTCACACAATATAGCAACAAAACGGGACAGAATTTAGCTACTACGGGCAATATGAAACTCTTCACAACTCTCTTTTAAGTATTAAACCCAGAGAAAGAAAAAAAAAATGGCCAAAATTTTGCTGTATACGCGTTTGGGGAAAAAAAAAAAACAACTCAACGTTGCTATGTACTAACCCTATTGGATTCGCTCACCTCAATGTTAACCTATGGATAAAATTTGTCTACTATTTACAGCTACATAAATGCCGATAATCCAATAAAATGGTATTTCAGGTAGCCTGAACTTTTCTGCACCTTGCAACAGGATTCATTTTATAAATTTCGCCCAACAAAGGAATTGATGATCGTTATATAACACACTATATCAGATTTTTTTTTTTCGTCGAATAAATTAAATTTAAAAATATTATTTGGATTGTTTTGAAAAAACGAAAAATGCCCCAAGGTGTAAAATTTCTTTTTCTATTACGGAGTACTTAAAAAAAATCCGCGGCTACTAGTTTGAAATATAAAGTGGAATTTAAAATGAAAAAGCTAGTCATTTACATGTAGCTAAAAGTATCTTAAATACACCTCAGTGAACGATGTTTGCGTACATTATTGTGGATTCAAGAAGCTTTTAATCCTAAAGTAATGTGCTGTTTGAAAGCTTTTTGTTAACAACATGTAGCCACTTATATATGCCTGATAATACAGAAAAAAAAAATACTCTTTTAGAAGGAATTCTGTCTGCTCCAGGTTTCGTCATATCAGGCATCAGTTATCGTAACTCTGCCACTGTTCTCAATAAATAAATAAACGAACCCTTAAATGTCTGTTTATATTTTATTAATCCGGCGTCGTGAACGTCGACGCCACTGATAAATGAAGTTCCGTTCGCCATAAATGGTTATGATACTAGCACCTAATAAAACAAGGAGAGCGATTCCAGAAAAGTGCTCATTCATTCATAAATTCCTACTTGCCATCAACACGAGTTAGGAATTTCTTTCCGCTACACGCATGGAAGTCGCCAATGATTGCCTTGGCGTGAAAAAAATGAGCGCCTATTATAGGTCTTTATCGGTCAGTGTGCTACACGGTGAGAAGAGCAGGATGTTTGCAGTTTCAATTTCTAGAAAATTCTGGAGGCGTTGCTGGAACGTTAATAGTTGGTTATACCCAAAAGAAAAAGGTTAGGTGTACGATTTGGGGTAAAAAAAAAGCTAGCTTCGTTTTTCTTGTTCTTTTTTCTTATTATCTTTAAATCGAAAACTGGGATCCTTTCATCGAATTCTCTTCCTTGTTTTGATATGCTTATTACGAATTGGTTCTACCAGAAAAAACGAATGATTTGAAGTTAAATAGCTTGTTTAAATTACAGCAATTTTCTGTATTTCAAAAATTTTTAGGTTCAAGAAGCTTTAATCTGTTACTTATTTCGATGTCTATTTTGTGTGCAACAGACTAACTGTTGGGTTGTCTTTAATGAACTCAATTTTTTATTACAGATAGTGCAGAGAGAAAAATATTCTTTTTGTTGCAGTGCGGGAGTTAAGTATTTATGGACGCATCTGTGATACAACTACTCCTTATAAACAAAATGAAATTCGGCCAGGGCCTATGGGTTCGAATCCAATCGTGGTTATTCATATTTGTAGCTGTTCGGTATCAGCTTGATCTCTGCTTAATTCTGTAGCAAAATTTAACCATAGCGCTTTCAACCAACGAACCGGCAGACTATTTTTTTTTCAGTACCACGCGCTTAAATAGTTATCGCATATAAAATATTCTGCCAGTACTTATAAAAGTTGTGGTCTTAAAATTTCACTTCTCATGCATGCTTATCACCTTCTCTTATCGTTTGTATGCAATTACTATTTTTTTTCAAGCCCCCTTTTTACAAGCGTCTCAGTGTCTCTTACTTTGGAGGCATCGTTTGGTTGAATGGGTTACCACATTGTTGACCAGCAATTTTATTTAAATATAAACCCTAGGCAAAGACAAATTTTGGAATAAAGTACGGCATTTTTATTTTTTTTTAAAATCTGTTTTCTTTATATGGGGATCTGAGTTTCACAATTTAAATGATAAGAGGTGAGATTTTACCTGAAACTCATTCAGGTCCAAAGGCGGCCCCAAGGGTTGGGCAGTAGGGGCAATTGCCCCCCCCCCCCCCCCCAGAAAAAAAAGCTCCGCGTATTTTTTTCATAGCCTAAAATTGTATAATCGTAGACCTAATGCTAAATGAGTTTAAATCTAAAATGAGAGGATGTTTATTTCTTTATATATATATATATATATATATATTATATATATATATATATATATATATATATATATATATAGTCGAACCTCCATATATCGAACTCTTAGCAAATCTCCATGTTTATTACATAGAAAAACTGTTTCTATATATCGAAAAAATCTCTATAT
Organism: Dolomedes plantarius; assembly: GCA_907164885.2. NCBI lineage: Eukaryota > Metazoa > Arthropoda > Arachnida > Araneae > Dolomedidae > Dolomedes > Dolomedes plantarius. The sequence continues at coordinate 195,248,775 of OU015495.1, forward strand.
ATCGAAATTTTTTTCACGACATATTGGGAGATTTTATTCCACTTTAGAATAAAATCTCCCAATTTTTGGCGTTTGGAACAATACTTCGTAGACCCCTGATAAAGTTTTTAATGGACTGAATAAATGCGAGCATTTCTTTGATGAACTTTCCGCAAAACTGGCTGTTCAGCAAGATATTCGTAGTTTTTTTTTAAACGAATGTAACTGTGATCACTGTAACCACTGTCTGGATTATTGATTTTTTAAAGGTATATAGTACTCAATAAATCTTTCACATTAATTCATTTTTTAGTTAACTTTCATTTAATGTGATTCGCATATAAATTGGAAATGGAGATTCGTATACGAAAATTAGCTTTAATTTTAATGTTTTAGGAGAATTATGATAAAACTAAGACCAATTCTATATATCGAAATTTCTATATATCGAATTTTTTTCCGGCATTTTGCTACTTCGATATATGGAGGTTCGACTGTATATATATATATATATATATATATATATATATATATATATATATGTAACATACTGGACAACCCAAGGAAAGAATGGGCGTCCAGCACATCACTGGGAATGAAGAGTAGTCGTGGCTCGAATAAACGACGCGGCAAGTTACGGCATTAAATTTTATTAGACGGAGAATACGTCTTTCCAAGACAATTATAAAATCAAAAAAGCGTACATGTTTCCGTTCATGTGGTTTATATAAACTTTGTCATGTGATCATCATCGCGATTAGGGATTTGCTGTTGTCGATAAGTCACATGTGGTTTTATATAATCTGCGCAGAGCTTATCTAAAATATTGGGGACGCCGCGCCTATTTGAAAAAGTAAGCCATTTAATATTTTCTCTCGAGGTTATTAGAGTTTAGAATCAAAAGCGAAATTTAGCTCGTACGCCCAAGGGAATTTAGAATAATGTTAGATTTTAAAATGGTATGGGGTTTTTAATGTTATATATATATATATATATATATATATATATATATATATATATATATATATATATATATATATATATATATATATATATATATAACCCCTAAGAGCCGACGTTGCAACCCCCCCCCCCCCCCAACACAAATCTGTGGACTGGAGCCGCCACTGTTCAGGTCATAGTAAAGGTAGTCTTTAAGTAAAGCAATGTTCAGTTGATCAAAATTTTCTCCAATATAACTTTCCTTTCTCCTAAATTGTATTTAACGTTTGCGTGTTAAAACACGAGTTTACCCGTTACCGGTTAACAATGTGATAAGATCGTAACCAGATAAACTGTGCGTCGGGCCACCGCCAGATTTCGATTCGGCTCGCACGACAGCGTGAAATCTGTGAGAATACAATGATTGAACTTTAATTGTGTCTGAAGTTTCGGCCTTGAACAAATGATTTACCAACGTATCGATTGAAGAAATTGCTCATCCTATACACGCACACACCTATGCTCACATCTCCTTGCATAAAAAGAAACATTATCTTTTGTCAAAGAATCTGGCTGCATTCTTACTGTCAGGGGAAACATTCACAGAAGGCGTGGCGTGGCACCTGTAACCCAACAGTTACTTTTGTAATGTCTTGAAATGAGATGCAATATTTATAAACACCGTTTTTGTTTTGTTGGTTTTTCCCAAATATGCCGACTGTGGGATATTTTGACCGTAAATATAGGGAAAGATTTAATTTTTTTGGTAAGTTGAAATTTTCGTCTGTCATGAGATTACGCCCCTTCCCCCATTACGACGGTTACGCCAGGTAAATAAAAACAGTTAATTAAGCATCAGTTGAATTCACATATCTCTAGACTTCAAATTAAACTACGGGGAATTTTTCTTCTTAGTATTTTAACGATTCTAGATTAACAAACGTACATATTTTTTTAAAATCCTGCTTTATGCGCATGAAAGTACAAATGTTAGTCAAATGCGTATAATGATTTAAATTTTGAAAATTTCAGTAATTTATTCTCAATGAACTCTGAGCTATTGTTATGTATCACTAAAAAAATCAAATTTTTTTTTCTTTTCAAAGAGCTTTTAGAGAGATATGTGTCCATCTTTTAATGATATGCTATTCGTTAAAAAAAGGCAATTCAAAAATATCTATTTATTTATGTGAAATTAGAAAATATGCTAGTCCGATTCCCTATAGGTTATCTAGGGATTGAAGATCTGATAGGTCAACTGTTGAACCGCCTTAGGTTATTCAAGTCTATTTGGTTTTTATGTCCAATAAATCATTTCTGCATCTGTTTCCTACAAAATTTTGAAAAAGTAAGGGCCTGTTCACATAGGAGTCCGTTGCGTTGCGTTAAGGAAAAGATGACGTTGAGACGAAAATAAACCAATCATAAGCGTTAAAAATTTCATCACTAATCGTTTGGAGGCATATGATTGGTTTATTTTCGCCTCAACGTCATATTTTTCTTAACGCAACGCAACGGACTCCTATGTGAACAGGCCCTAAGTAACTACCCGTTCGTCATCGTTTTGCAGTCTAAAACCCCACAGGTCGCCATTTTTTGCACCTTGAAACTGAAAAAGTTGTTGCACGTATTTAGATGAAAAATTCTAACTTATATAGCATAATTTTTTCTTAGGCGAGAAAGGTGCGGTAAGGTCGAGAGAAACCTCTGGAACTTTTGGTTTCGATTTTAAGGTACATTTCCTTGAAGGAAGTTCTGTCTGAAAGAAAATAATTACGATTTTTTACTGCAATGAATGTATGAATGAAATATATACCATGCTGGTATGCTTTTGAAAAGAGGATAATGTTCGCTTTGTAAGTTAATCCGAAGTAAGAACTCATAAAAGATCATCTCTGCCAGATCTTTGTCTTGGAGGCGATGTAATTGTGTCGCGTGCCATAGATAACGTCGTTCCTGAGTGATGAGTGAACTTTCAACTTATCTGAATGGTCTCTCAACCAGTCTATTTACTGAAACAGTATTTAGAACAATTAATCCGTGTTTTTACTTTCCTTTTTTTTTTCCCAATTATACATCATTTGTCTCATGTATCGCGATACAGTTAATCAGACTTTTTCAAACCGTGTCATATGTTTCTTCCGTAGCATGCAGGTACGCAAATGACAAAAAGTTTTTGACCTTTTTCACATCTCAACATTTCTTGCATTATTTATGGGACAAATTATAACGCCCCATAGAACAATCGACTGGGTTGCCTTAATGCCAATTCTCGCTTTGAAGACTTCAACGATTCGTTACGTTATGCCGATTCGAGTGCTTCTGTGGCAGAGCAAAACCGACAAAGTTATTAGTTCTGAAAGAACAATGCTGTTTGCCAGATGAGAACTCAACGAAAACGCGGATCCAGAGAGTTTTAATTGAACCGTGGAAATCTAAGCTTCCTTTTTACAGCTCATTTAAATGTTAGAAGAAAAGTGGAGGTGGTTTATTATTGTTGCTATTTGTTATTAGGCTTAAATGAAGATCACGATTTGAAATTAAAACTTGGGTGGCATGGATAAGTAATAGAAACGGTTTAACATTAGTATGAAAATTTGTTCCCTGATGACGAGATTTCCTGAAGTTAAAAACCGCGAAGTGGGGAGAAATCATAATAGTTTAGTGACCCAATTGTGGTTAAAAAAAATGTGAGGAAGTGGTTTTTCTCTATACAACAACTCAAAAACTAGAGTAGTAAAAAAAGTAAACAATCTTAAGGCACATTATTTACGATAGAAATCACCATTAACATTTTTCTGATATGAACATTGACAATGAAGATTAAAGAAACGAGGCAAACAAAGTTTTAATTAAGTTGGCCTCAAAAACAATTAGCTACCATCATTTAAAATATGTCTTCATTACCTATACAGCAATTCATTTTCACACGTTAATGCTGTTCGTAAAAAAGGGGCAAAAATTAATGGGTAAATGAATGAAATATTGTAAAGTTGGAGATTAGATCATGTCTGGTGAAAATAATCCGATGAACCAATTAAAATAGATTTGGTTTGATTAAAGCCATAAAAAAAAATCTCCGTTTGGTTGTTTATATAATTTTATACTTGTGTTCATCCAACTTTTTAAATTCTTGTGAGTGTAATGATGGTTTGTCACGCCCGGTATTCGTACCCGGGTCGGTTTTCTACTAACTGAACAACCCCGGCAATGTGAGGAAATCTTCTTTGGATTAAACTCTTCTCAATATATACACACGCGCACATATACATATATATAAAACAGTTCCGTAACTGACTGACTCACTGACATACAACGCACAGATCAAACTGCTGGACCTAAAGGGCTGAAATTTTGCATGGCGATTCTTCTTATAGTGTAGGGGTGCACTAAGAGAGATTTTTGAAAAATTCTTCTTAGATTTTTTAAAATTAAATTTTTAAGCTGTTTTAGTAACTTTTTTTAAGTTTGCATTTAAAATAATAATTTGAGGGTTATAAAATTTATATCACAAGAAAGATCATAAAAATTCCTTTAAAATGAAATCTTTTTCGAATCTTTACCTCCCTTTTCTGATTTTTGGTGAATTTTTAAAGATTCATTTTTAGAATTTAATTTATTAAATGCTGATCACGTGATTTCTTTTTCTGGTACTTTAAATAAATTTATCGTCACGTGCATAAGAACTAAATAGAAAAAAAAATTTTTCTTGCTAATGCGGCAGACGATTGGACATTATTTTGTCTATAAAAATATCCCTTACGATTTTTTTAAAAAAAATATTTTTTTTTCTACATCAATTTTATATATTGATCGTCGTATTTATTATAAATATATATATATATATATACTAGCTGAAAACCCGCACTTCGCTACGGAGTACATTCAAAGTAAAAACATCGGTGAATGTATGCAATTAATGCCAATATATATATAATAAATACGACGATCAATGTATATAATTGATGTAAAATATATATATATTTATAAAAAAATCGTAAGGGATATTTTTATAGACAAAATAATGTAGAAGAAGATATTCAAATTAAATCTAATATAAAGAATACTAAGGAATATAGTACAGTTAATATAGTACAGTTTCTAGAACATTTCTTTTACTGTATTTTAATATTTTTTTGGATAATGTCCAATCGTCTGCTGCATTAGCAAGAAAAAAAAATTATTTTTTGTCTATTTAGTTTTTATGCACGTGACGATAAATTTATGTAAAGTACCAGAAAAAGAAGTCACGTGATCAGCATTTAATAAATTAAATTCTAAAAATTAATCTTTAAAAATTCACCAAAAATCAGGAAATGAAGGTAAGGATTCGAAAAAGATTTCATTTTAAAGGAATTTTTATGATCTTTCTCGTGATATAAATTTTATAACCCTCAAATTATTATTTTAAATGCAAACTTAAAAAAAGTAAAAAAACAGCTTAAAAATTTAATTTTAAAAAAATCTAAGAAGAATTTTTCAAAAATCTCTCTTAGTGCACCCCTACACTATAAGAAGAATCGCCATGCAAAATTTCAGCCCTTTAGGTCCAGCGGTTTGGTCTGTGCGTTGTATGTCAGTCAGTCAGTGAATGAATGAATGAATGAATGAATGAATGAGTCAGTTACGGAACTGTTTTATATATATAGATATATATATATATATATATATATATATATATATATATATATATATATATATATATATATATATATATATATATATATTTGGCATTAATTGCATACATTGACCGTTGTATTTAATTTGAATGTACTCCGTAGCGAAGTGCGGGTTTTCAGCTAGTACATATATATGTAGTATTTCTTTAAAATTAAATTTAAAAGGAAATATTTTAAAGCCCCCTTTTTTTAATCGTGCGGGATCTCTGAATGAATGGTGTAAACATAAAACTTTATTTCTTCTCTTAGACTAATGCAAATCAGCACTGCATAAACAAAAATTGCTTTTACAGGAGAAATTGCGTGTAATTATAATTGGAACTGATTATTCGTATTTTTATGAAACAAACTGGAAAAAAGTAACCTTCTGGTATAAAATCCATTACTATATTTTTTCCCCCACCCTAACTAACATATCTTTCGCAAATTTATGTTCAGTTATGTAAGTGAAGTGCTTAAGCTTTTACATTTTGTTCTATGTTCCAGGGAAGAAAGAAAAAGAAGAAAGTGTAGTACATACTTCAGCCTAAAATTTTGCTCTTTCTTCCAGAGACTATCCTATCTGCATTCTCTTTTTCTCTTTCTAACACAAGTTTCGAGGAGTAAATTTCGAATTTTTTGGTCTCCGGAGTGAAAAAGATAGATGCATATTTTTATTGCAGTACATAAGTGAAGTATTAACTTTTTCATAAGGAATGGGTGAGATGGGAGAAAAATGATAAAATATATATGTATATGTAGCAATCGATATTTTTTTCCCGCTCTTTCTAGGGAGGGGGAAATGAATCTGAACAATTCAGTCGGAAAAATTCTTTTCGCGCTCGTAGAATATTCAGAAAGATTTTTTTTTCTCCCTGTTGTTGTTTTCATTTAGAAAGTGCCGAAGGCGAAAAAAAAAACTTTTGAAAGATTTATTTTTTCAGTGTGGATATTATTATTATTATTTTTTAAATTTTCTAAAGAATACATAAAGATACAAACAAGCTCTTTTTTTTATATATATAACTAGCTTAAAACCCGCACTTCGCTACGGAGTACATACAAAAATTAAATACAACGGCCAATGTATACAATTAATGCCAATATATATATATATATATATATATATATATATATATATATATATATATATATTTATAATAAATGCGACGATCAATATATACAATTGATGTAGAAAAAAATATATTTATTTATAAAAAAATCGTAAGGGATATTTTTATAGACAAAATAATGTCCAATCGTCTGCCGCATTATCAAGAAAATTTTTTTGTCTATATAGCTTTTATGCACGTGACGATAAATTTATTTAAAGTACCAGAAAAAGAAATCACGTGATCGGCATTTAATAAATTAAATTCTAAAAATTAATCTTTAAAAATTCACCAAAAATATTTGAAAATAGAGGTAAAGATTCGAAAACGATTTCATTTTAAAAGATTTTTTCGCTCTTTCTCGTGATATAAATTTTATAACCCTCAAATTATTATTTTAAATGCAAGCTTAGAAAAAGTTACTAAAACAGCTTAAAAATTTAATTTAAAAAAATCTAAGAAGAATTTTTCGAAAATCTCTCTTAGTGCACCCCTACACCATAAGAAGAATCGCCATGCAAAATTTCAGCCCTTTAGGTCCAGCGGTTTGGTCTGTGCGTTGTATGTCAGTCAGTGAGTCAGTTACGGAACTGTTTTTTTATATATAGATAGATAATGGTGAACTCGCCAGAATTTATAAAATTTCACACTTCTTTATTTTCACTTATTTTGTGCTATAGAATATCCCCGTCTTCCTCTACATTTCTATTGGATTCAGGAGATTCAGATCACTTCAAGGTTATGACTGTTGCTTGGTTTTAACGTGCATTACTTCTTACATGCTATGACGACACTCTAAATTCGGAGCCAGAATTCGTACCTAGAAAGGGATCACGTGATTGACATAAACTTGAGTCTCTATTAAGTCGACCAAAATACCGTAAGCTACTTTCTCCGTCTCGTCCCTGGGTGAAGGTGTCATGAAGCTCCGTAAAACAGTTTGCGAGAACTGCGACTGGAACTTAAATAAAGCGGGTTAAAGAAACCGAAAGAAAAATGAACCCCCCCCCCTCAAAGCAAACACAATAATGAAATATTTAAATCATAACATGTTAGTTTCCAAAATACTGCGGTATTCCGTTGTCATATATATATATATATATATATATATATAAAATTAACAAGGTTTTGAAATTGACCACACGTTAGAGTATAGGCTTAAAAGCCAAAACATAGATGAACTTAAAACAATTAGTATTGGACATTAAAACATATTACTTTCATGCTATGTTCTAAAGACAATAGGATTAAGCATATTATAGACTTAAAAGCTGTGCTAACTAGTAATAATTACCCAGTTAGTCTATCCAAAAACATAATTGGTTGTTTTTGTTTTAATGAATAGTTTGTTCTGTTGCATTAATAAGTTAAACATAAATAGGTTAAAATAAAAATAATAACTACTAAAAACAAAAATAAAACATAAGAATAATAAAAAATAATTAACTTATAGTAGTAACAATAATAAAACTAAATAAATAATGGAATAATATTCTTAAAATAAGTTACCTTAGTAAGTATGTAACTAAGTATCCACTACCTCAATGGTTGCAAGTTATGACGTCAGTCATCTTGCGGTTACAAGTTCTTAACTTCCACTCTGATTAGCGCCAGGCTTGGTGTTTGGTTAAGTACTTTAATACAAATTCATTTATTATTCAATTCTTCTGTTAATAATGGATTGTACGGTGTCTGAGTGTGTTTATTTAATAGATCATACTCATCAGAAACAATCCATTGGTTTTTAGACAGTATTGACACCGCTGATGAAGAAATGCTGTCAAAAACCGTATTCATACTTATCTTTACATGTTGGATGATCCTGGCTGCTTGTAGCTTTAGAGCTATTACTGGTTTTCTCTTTCATCTTATTCTTATATATATATATATATATATATATATATATATATATATATATATATATATAGTGGAATCTCGATCGATCGTTCTCCGAATCATCGTTTTCCCGTGTATGTCGTTTGTTTCATATAGTCCCGTCGATCATATTGCTTTGTTATGTTCCAGCATCTATCGTTTTTCCGAATTTATCGTTCAATTCAGTTTTAAATCTCTTGAAAAACGATAGATCGAGATTCCAATGTGTGTGTATATATATATATATATATATATATATATATATATATATATATATATATATATATATATATATATATATATATATATTTATATATATATATTAGCTGAATAACCGTACTTCGCTACGGAGTACATTCAAATTAAATACAACGGTCAATGTATGCAGTTAATGCCAAAAAAAATATATTTATAAAAAACTGTAACGGATATTTTTATAAATAAAATAATGTAGAAGAAAAATATTGAAATTAAATCTAATAGAACATACTAAAGAATATAGTACAATTCATATAGTACAGTTTGAGGAAGATTTCTTTTACTGTATTTTAATATTTTTTTTGGATAATGTCCAATCGTCTGCCGCATTAGAATGAAAAAAATTATTATTTTTTTCTCAATTTATTTCGTTGTAATGAAGGTAACGTAAAATTACTTTAAAGTATCACAAAAAGAAAAGAAACCACATGATTAGCATTTCATAAATTAAATTCTAAAGATTAATCTTTAAAAATTCACCAAAAATCAGAAAAGGGAGGTAAATATTCGAAAAGGTTTGATTTTAAAGGAATTTTCATGCTCTTTCTCTTGATATAAATTTTATAACCCCCAGATTATTATTTTAAGTGCAAACTTTAAAGAATGTTACAAAACCAGCTTAAAAATTTAATTTAAAAGAGAATTATTGAAAAATCTTTCTTAGTGCACCTTTACACTATAAGAAAAATCTCCATGCAAAATTTCAGCCCTTTAGGTCCAGCGGTTTTGTCTGTGCGTTATCTGTCATTCAGTCAGTCAGTTGCGGAACTGCTATATATATATATATATATATATATATATATATATATATATATATATATATATATATATATATATATAGCTTATTCATGTCGAGAAGTAACTTCAATTAATTGCGCATGTATATAACATAGATTGAATAGGGAATTCGGTTTGAAAATTTTCCGATTTGAAGTAGTCTGGATGATTAAAAGTATGAAAGTTATTTCAGGCATTTTCTAATCATTAAAAGCATTTCCCAAACTTACGCATTTCTAATTTTCTTTTTTCAAGCTTTAATTAGGGAACTCGCTTCTTTATATATCACTTTTCGCTTAAACAAATTTGATCTTTGATCACGATTAGGAATTTTTATTTATAACGTCAAACCTCAATTCTTGAAAATTTTAATGAGAGTATTTTTTCCCTCATAATCTGGCGATAAATTATTTATCGACGCCAGTTATTCGTTCGGAAGAAGATAATAACTCATTTGTAATCGTAAATCGAGGGAAGCCAACATCGGTTAGTAGAGTAGTGGGCTCGAGGTTTGGTGACCCCGATTAAATATCCGGTCCTGTTAAAAGATGTGACCGACCGCCTTAAGGAAAGATAATCCACCGTTAATAGTATATATATATATATATATATATATATGTGTGTGTGTGTGTGTGTGTGTGTGTGTATATATATATGTTTATATATGTATATATATATATATATATGTATGTATGTATGTATGTGTTTGTGTGTGTGTAAGTAAGTAAGTAATATAGAATGATACTGACCATTTCATGATTCTTACTGTTTGTGTTTAGTGACTTATATATTTAGTGAAATAGGTCTGTAATAAAATATTCTTTAATTAAAAGAAAACAATTTTGTATTAAAACAAACAATTTTGTATTAAAACAAAACTTTCAAGCCGCAGACGATAATTTTGACTTTTAAAAACATAGTACAATTGCAATTATTTCTTTTGCAGCAAACGATTTTTTATTACCGCTTACCAAAATTGTCTAAAAAATGTGCGAACAGTCTCTGTAAAACACATAACGTAAGTGCATGGTTGAAACAACATTGTACAAGAAAAAAAAAATATTAATGTACAGCCCATATCTCTTGTCGTTTACTTAAAAAAAGGGAAGGATATGCGTTGAGTACAGGCCCTGATTTTCCATTAGGCCCCGTAGGCCCGGGCGAGCCTAGGGTCCCACCAAAATTTTTATTTTAAAAGAAAAAATTACCAATTAATTTTTTTTTTATTTTACCTTTTTTAATAGCAATTTTTTTTAAAAACCTTTCAAATTTGATTGATAATTTCATCCTATGTGTAGTTATACGTCTAATTCATCATATGTATGTTATAGTGTATATAAGGGATTAATAAGTTTTTCTGGCTGCATTGTATTGGTGTTTTAATGATGAAGTTAATACGTTGTAATGCTCTAAGTTATTTGATAATGTTCTAGGCTTCTACGCTTCAAATAGCCAATTCTTGGTAAAATGGTACTTTTACAATGATTCATGATTTTTTTTGTGTGTGTGTCAACTTTGGAAATTTTACTCCCACATCAGTGTTAGGGGGGCCCCCATCCCGATTTGTACCTATGGTCAAGAATTTTCTAAATCGGGCCCTGGTTGAGTAGAATTGAATTATGAGAATATCTGAATTCCGATATGTCCTCAAGATTGTTCAAATGGCCTTGAGGTTAGAAAACGCGAGTTTGGTTCCCGGTCCTGTCCGACATTTGTTTGCTATACAGGAAAAGTAGAGACGAACAAGTATGGTGATTGCATGAAAAAACTGATCTCGTTTGAGGAACAGATATTGCTTCTATAGAGATGAATTTGACCGAATGTATTCTGTTTTATTAAAGAAGAAATATGGGAAAGAAGTTGAAAGTGATTGGATCATCAAAATTATTAATGGGAATGAAAGCTTGATGCATCAGGTAATAATATAAAGTTTTTTTCTTCTTTTCTTTTTTTTTAAATTTAATTTAATTTAATTTAATTTTTTTTCAAACGCAGGATTACGGTCCTGTTCACATAGGAGTCCGTTGCGTAGCGTTAAGGGAAATATGACGTTGAGACGAAAATAAACCAATCAGAGGTGTTAAAAATTTCATTGCTAATCGTTTGGAGGCCTATGATTGGTTTATTTTCGTCTCAACGTCATATTTTCCTTAACGCAACGCAACGGACTCCTATGTGAACAGGCCCTTAGTTCCTCCATATCGGTCCATAGCGGTAAAGCAAAATTTCAGACGTTAAACCGTCGTCGCGTGTTATGCATAAAGAGTGGCAGAATATTATTTCTAAAAGTTTTTAAATCTCCGCTTCGTGCGAATTGTTAATTTCGAATTATACAATTACTTCCTATATTATACATTAGTACCTTCTCTTTGTATGTAGGAATTTTATTGTAAAAAAAAAGGGTAAAAGGAGGTAAGCAACGATAAGTAATCCTTCGTTAATAATCCGATACGATGCGAAATAAAGGTGAAAAGAAAAATCGGAAAGAAACAAAATGGTGGATTGTAGGGGGTAATCTGCCAGTATAAGAAAATCGGTGACAGAGTGAAAAAGAAGTAGCAACTACAAACACCTCTAATGAGATCACAAACTGTCATTGCAAACAATGGAACAAATCTAATTCATCATCGACATTCATCCAATTATAGGATTAAAGCTATTTATAGAAAGTTTATGCTTATCTTTCAGCTCTAGGACAGCCTTTTGCCAGGTATCGTTATAATTTAATTGATTTTCAATGTGATCTGATACTTATTTATTACTGAATAGCGTGAGTTTAAAATCCATTTGCTATCTGCATTTCCACTTCAATTAACGGTACTGATGATATATAATTAGAGCTTAGGCGATGTCATATACGGTTCTTATAGGCAGTCCGTTAACAAGAGCTAACGTTCTTTCTATACACAGTAGAGTAGCTTTAACGAATCAATCAGCATAATGAGGCTCTCTCGATAGCTGGTAGATTCTTTTTAGCGTTTTATGTTTTCGTGTCGTATAATGTTGATGGTCTTGTTTATAAATAGTTACTAATGAACTTTGAATGAACCTCAAGTTTGTTTTTGTCGTCTCACGTGACAGTAATGAATAAGTATTAGAAACTTCACTCGCTTTTGGTATTCTGTATGAAACAGTCGTTAAAATGAAGTTAATAATAGTGAGGAACATATATACATACATTTTATGTACTTCAATAATTATTGAGATTACAACGTGTTTATCATATATATGCATTTATATTGAACGAGGCGTATACATGAACCTGTAAGGAAACGGGCTTCTTAATTTGAGGCAAGCATTTAATATTCAAGAATAAACTGAGATTAGTAGTGTTCAGTGGCGTAGATATAACTTTTGCCGCCCGGGTCGGTCTCCAATTTGCCGCCCTTTCTAAGTCAATCAATTGGTATCCGAGCAAAATTTTTGTCCTGTAAATCTGTATCCGAGCAAAATTTTTAGAGATAATATTTTCAACCCTAAATTGACTTGACGATGAGGAAAAATATTCGAAATCATATAGTCATTCATAATTCGTAGAAATCGAATAGTAAACTTATGAATTGAACAAGTGGTTTTTTACAACTACAGTTGGCTCTCTATTTAACGACTTTCAAGGGACCGTGAAAAATCGTCCTTAAGTAGAGATCGCCCTTAAACAGAATTTGTGTAAAAGTAACATTTCCCATAACGTCGGAGGGGCCGGGACTGAGAAATATCGTCTTTAAATAGAGATCATCGTTAAGTAGAGCGTCGTTAAACAGAGAGCCAACTGTAATCTATATTTATAAAACAGTTCCGTAACTGACTCACTGACTGACATACAACGCACACACCAAACCGCTGGCCCTAAAAGGGCTGAAATTTTGCATGGCGACTCTTCTTATGGTCTAGGGGTGCACTAAGAAAGATTTTGAAAAAATTCTTCTTAGATTTTTTTAAATAAAATTTTTAAGCTGTTTTTGCAACTTTTTTAAATTTTGCATTTAAAATAATAATTTGAGGGTTATACAATTTACATCACGAGAAAGAGCATAAAAAGTCCTTTAAAATGAAATTTTTTCGAATCTTTACCTCCATTTCCTGATTTTTGGTGAATTTTTAAAGATTAATTTTTAGAATTTAATTTCTTAAGTGCCGATCACGTGATTTCTTTTTCTGGCACTTTAAATAAATTTATCGTCACGTGCATAACAACTAAATAGACAAAAAAATATTTTTTTCTTGCTAATGCGGCAGACGATTCGACATTATTTTGTCTATAAAAATATCCCTTACGATTTTTTTATAAATATATATATATATTTTTCTACATCAATTGTATATATTGATCGTCGCAATTATTATAAATATATATATATATATATATATTGGCATTAATTGCATATATTGACCGTTGTGTTTAATTTGAATGTACTCCGTAGCGAAGTGCCGGTTTTCAGCTAGTACTAAATAAAAATATGCCGCCCCAAAATATGTGTCGCCCGGTGCGGACCGCACCCCCCTAGCTACGCCACTGGTAGTGTTAAATTGAGTTTCGAATAGTTAAGATGAACGTGTGAAGTAATGAGAATCCCGACCCCCCTGAAATCGCAGATGTTTATTTATTCTTAGATATCGTCGTCAGTAGCCGTTACATGAGCAAGCGGAACAAAGTATAATGTTTCTGAGAGGATATCACGATGGTAATGATATCCAATTCTTTCAGCACAGATATTACTTTTATTGGATCGAAATTTAGTTTTATATAATCTATAAAAAACTGAAATCATAAATAATAATGATTATGCATGAATAATAATAATTTATAATTAATATAATTCATATTAATAATCCAATCATAATCATTTTATTTGATTTTAGACATTATTATGAAGCTGAAGTGGCTCAAGCCTAATAGTTTTTACCTTATCACTGGAACAATTAGAATTCCTTTCTCGAATGGCATCGTCAACTCCCTCATTCCTACTCCCCCCCCCCCCCCCCCAAAAAAAAAAAATTAAGTTAAAAATAAAATAAAATAAAAATAATAATAATAATAATCTATATATATATATAACAGTTCCGTAACTGACTCATTCATTCATTCATTCACTGACTGACTGACATACAACGTACGGACCAAACCGCTGGACCTAAAGGGCTGAAATTTTGCATGGCGATTCTTCTTATGGTGTAGGGGTGCACTAAGAAAGATTTTTCAAAAATTCTTCTTAGATTTTTTTAAATTAAATTTTTAAGCTGTTTTTGAAACTTTTTTTACGTTTGCATTTAAAATAATACATTGAGGGTTATAAAATTTATATCACGAGAAAGATCATAAAAGTTCCTTCAAAATGAAATCTTTTTCGAATTTTTACCTCCATTTCCTGATTTTTGGTGAATTTTTAAATATTAATTTTAGAATTTAATTTATTAAATGCTGATCACGTGATTGTCTTTTCTGGTACTTTCAATAAATTTATCGTCACGTGCGTAACAACTAAATAGACAAAAAAAAATTTTTTTTCTCTTTCTAATGCAGCAGACGATTGGATATTATAAAAAAAAAATGCATATCCCTTACGATTTTTTTATAAATATATATATATATAGATAGATATATATTTTACATCAATTGTATACATTGATCATCGCATTTATTATAAATATATATATTTATTTTTTGGCATAAATTGCATACGTTGACCGTTATATTTAATTTCAATGTACTCCGTAGCGAAGCGCGGGTTTTCAGCTAGTATGTATATAAATAAACTTACTTCTGTTGATTGATTTCCGTTTCTCATGGCAGATGTGGAAATTAATTTGTGAATTGCTTTTCTCTTTCTATCTATTTTTAGTCTTCTAGGGGTTTGAACATAAAACACACCTTGTGATTGTACCATTGATAGGATATAAAAAACTATTCTAGAAACAAGAATTCTCAGAATGAAGTTTCTATTCGATAGGAATTTTATGTTTCATAGATTGTTTTTGATTAAATACTTACGAAAACTCCATTAAACTGCTTGTGTCCATTGATTTACTTCGACGCAGATATTTTCTAATTATAACATTTATATCTTCCAATACATCCCTTCCAACGTTAACATACCACTAATCATAATAATTTCCACGCATTATCATAATAATTTTATTTTCTAACTATCCGAACAATTTTATGATCCGATGTCATTGCTAATCATATTGAGCGACCTTCATTTTACCCATCAGTAATTTCGTATAATAAATATTAAGAGAAACTGTTATTAAGTGAGACATAATTATTATCTCAGATTTACTCTGTCTCTCTCTCTCTTTTTTAATTACCAAACATAGATATTGAAGGACACTTTGTTTCAATTTTTATATTTTTATGAAAAGAATATTTAAGTATCGTAACAGGATAGTCAAATCTGGAATAATGACGCTATACTTAATATTGACCGCAAATAAATTTAAAAACTGTTTTCAATTTAAAGAGCAAACAAATGCATCAAAAACTCTTGCATCAGCACTTCTCTTCGAAGAAATTTCTAATGAGATATTGTTTTGTTTCTACGTGTGCCTCAGAGATGGCGCTACCAACAAAGTTAAACGAGAAACTATAACAGTAAAGAATTAGCCACTGTTTTATTTTCCTTGGACTTCAATGCGTAATAAAGTGCGCACAATTAATTGAAAACAGAAAATTTTAAGCGATGGAATAAACATTTCCAATAAGTTTTGATTTCTGACATCTTAACACAAATTCGATTGGGCAAAGGATAGACCATTTCCAGGGTTTCCCAAAGTGGGCGATAGTGCCCCCCCCCAAGGGGGGAGGGGGCGCTGGAACGATCCGGGGGGGGGGGTAAATATAAATTAAAACTTAGCTACCAACAGCTCTGACTGCAAAAACAGATTCCGATACTTTAACCTGGATTATAGGCTACACAACAAATTTTTAATTGCATTTCTTCATCCTGTTTAGTGGAACATGGGTTCAGTGTAGTCACAAATCTGCTTACTAAAAACAGAAACTGATTACAAATAGCTAATCGCGATGATTTAAAAAGGCTGCTGAAAAAAATGCAGCTGAATATTATTAAATTGATAGCAGCGCACCAGGTTATCCTTCTCATTAGGTTTAGTTATAATGTTATTCGTAATTATACTTTAATATTATCCTCCATTGTCTCTGTTTTCTGTGCGTAATGCGAATGTACCCTTCACTGATATCCCTACTAAATCTTCCGATGTATCACCTATGGATTTTTGTGCTTTCGGACTTTTAAAATCTGCATTATCCAAACGTCGTCCCAAAACCCTTACAGGACTCTGGAAAGCTGTTCAGGAGGAATGGGATAGAATACCTCTTCTGACACTTCAAAAGGCATTATTATCCTGGAAATTGCGGTGTCGAAAGATAGTTCAGAATAAGGGATGTCAAATAGAACATTTAAAACACAAGAATTTTATGTAATTTAGTTTTGTGAATACAATATACATCGTCTAAAAAATGTGTGAACAGTCTCTGTATATATATATATATATATATATATATATATATATATATATATATATATATATATATATATATATATATATATATAGATAGATAGATAGATAGATAGATAGATAGATAGATAGATAGATAGATAGATAGATAGATAGATATATATATATATATATATAGATAGATAGATAGATAGATAGATAGATATATAGATACATATATACATACAAAAGAGGTAAGCAATGATAAGTAATCCTACGTTAATAACCCGCTGTAGTTTCGTTAGAAGAGACTACCTAAAATTTTTATTTTTTATTCTAATTAAAGCAGTGTATGAAAATAGTTTAATGTTTGCGGTGCAAAAACTGATGACCCTCATTCCATTATATACACCGTGAGTTTAGGTAGTCTTAAACATTGCTCATGATGAGGTGTCAGTATAACCACGTCTTGGCCGATATTCGTTCATACCCATCGGTTTGGTTTGGTTTGGTTTCGTTTGGTGCGCTACGGTCGACTTTTTTGCTACACGAGTCGTACCTTTAGGACCAGAGGACTGTATTCGAACGGGGTAGTTTTCTCTCTCTTTAACAACACTAACCAGTACTCTAGGTGGGTATGAAAACAAAAGCAAAAATCCTATTATCGAAGTGTAAGTTAATAAAAATAACCTAAATCTACAACTTTTTTAATGAAGGAATATTTTTTGGGATGGCTGCTCAAAATATGACCGTTGAAATTACTTAAAATAATTTTCTTACAAAAATTACCTGTTTCACTAAGCAGTTGAACTGTAGCTGAGAGCTTTGGGAGTTCTAGTTGTGAGTTTCGTCTGGTATAGTAGATGGTTCCATTCACTTTTCCATGCAGTAAGACGACGTCTATGTCCTGAGATTCGAATGAATTTCGCAGCGTTTGATATGAATCGCATTTGCTGTTACTAAGAAATTCTTAAACGCTTTTTTTTTTTGTATCATCTAAGAAACACTTGTTGTCAAAAACACAAATTTCTTCCATAACGGAATTGATTTTGGGATTTTTTTTTCAATAAAAAAATTAAGTTTATTTCATTCATCTGAAAACTCCCATTATATATATAATAGCCGTTGTCTCTGTATAACACTTCCGGGCTGTACTCATCTTTCAATTGAAGCCCTCAGTAAACAAA
>OU015495.1:195272020-195299520 GCA_907164885.2 Dolomedes plantarius
AGGGAATTGTTAAGGTCCAAGATTGGTTAAAAAAATTTCGATACGAGAAAACGCTGATGTTGACAGACGCAATGTAAACAAGGCCTAACGGCCTGTTCACACTGAATTCGGAGCGTTACGTAGCGTCAGCGTTAAAATTTTTAACCAATCACAGAGCCCAATTCATTGACCACGCGATATGACTAACAAATCACAGGTAATGCCAACAATCTCGGAGCTAAAGTAATAGCGTAACGTAACGTCGCGTCAGCGTAAATTTTTTTAACCAATCATATACCAATCCTTGACCCATTTAACCAATCAGCGCCAACGGAATCTTTAACGCTAACGCTGCCGGATTCTGTGTGAGCAGGCCCTAAGTCTTCTTCGTCCGCCGCCTCTCTATAGAAACGCTGATTCTCAAGCTTTTTATGTCTAGGCCGTAAAGAACGCTTGTAAAATACTATCTACTCATATTTTTGACTAAACATCCTCGACAACCTCCCCCCTCCACCTATATAAAAGATATAACTCGGTATTCACTTATTTTCGTAATTATCTGAACTAAAAATGGGACATATTATTAACCATTTTTTTTAAATGTATGCTTTATCTTGCCCCCTGTTATATGAATAACCATTTTTTTTTTCTCTTTTAACTCAGGATGTCGACTGTTTACTTACTTTGGATACAATCCCCTTTCATATTCTCGAACATTTTCTCCCGAAATTCCATTCCCATCAAATTAATACGAACGACCAACTCCGCTCGCTATGCGCATTCCACGTTTTGTCAAGCTAAATTACCGATAATGAAAACATTTCTATCACAAGTCCTATGCTCTCCAAATTAGGTTAAACATTCGATTTTGATCATGTGTGCAGTTGTGTCGAGGCGGCAGAAATTGAGGTCTGTACCTCCAGAATCGGCATGGCAATTATAAAATTAAGCACCTTGAAGAGAATCTTTAATTAGATCAATATTTTACTGACTGGGTATTTCAACGAGCGTTCATACTCCCAGCACCATAGGAACTCGGGGTTTTACATTCGTTGCAAACGACAAGACGCACACAGGCGCGTGGAGACACTGCTTGATCGTAAGAGTATCAGTCAGTTGTGACCTGTAAAATATAAACAATACGAATAAACAAAAATTAAAATTCAAGCATAGACTGCTAAATCACTTTAACATAAAACATATCCTGCAAAGAAAGCATAAAACATTTTCAATAGAGGATAGCGCAGAAGCTTCATATCCCCATAATGAAAAAAACAAATAAATCTATTTATCTATCTCTGTTGGATTATTTATCAGTTGTTACCTGATAACACAGGAGCAGCTGAGACACCGCCAGTGAAGTACTACTAGGAAATTTAAGTGAAACCTATATAAAGCTAGCATGCTCTTGTCTTACGACACGACTCGAAGTTTATCAAAAGAGGGGCCTTATCTGCTAGTAACGACTCTAGATTAGCGGTTAAAAATAGTAATATTTGCAAATTACGGTACAGTTACAGTTAAACCAAAAACAAAAGTAACATTACTTGTGCTAGGCCGACAAACAACAAGAAAGATAGAGGAAGAGATTATTCTCGATCACAGTTTATATAGAGACATGGCAATTACACCCCCACCCCCCTAAAAACTTGGATGGTACCAAATTTTAGGTATTTGAATATTTCAGCTAAAATAAACAACCAGTTTCGAAAATAGTGCTATAATTTCTCCTATATCCTGAGGATGGCATGCATAGTTAATTTTTAGAGGAAAACATACAAAATGGTTTTAAAAAAAAATCAAGGTTTGCATTATTTCTTTGTCCAAATATGCTTTAATCATATTCAGCAGTATCATTGTTCTATTGATGTTAGAATTATGTTGCATTACCTCTGAAGATTATCACTGTATACAATGTGAATGATACAGGGAATGGCAATTTGGTTTTCAATTAATAAACGCACTTTGCCATCCTAATGTATTATTTATTATTAAACCATTGTATGCATGAAATATTTGAAGTGTTTTCAAAAGCGTCTTCCGTTGAGTTCTTTACGCAAAATGAGTGATGCTGTTAGGTGAACTAGGAGTTGCATTTTATTTGTGGAGATAAGTAATAGTTATCTATAATTATAAGCAAAATAAATAAATAATCCAACAGAGATAGTTAAAAATAATACAAATATAGACAAGAAACAAACAGAAATCAAGCACTCTGGGCATCCACGCACCAACGGCAAGATTCTGTATAAGTGCCAGAACTGAACCATTAAACAACAGAGGTAACCGACAGGTCTCTTCGTCAGGGAGCCTAACCATGTCAGTTACCTCAAGGGGAACTTTCTGAATAGGATGCAGGTAAGCCCAAAAGACATCCCAAGGCCCCGAGTCCCCCAATGAGCAGTCTATGCCTGTTTTTTATTTTTTTATTTTTTGTTTATTTCTATGGTTTATATTTAACATATAAGCAAAATACTCAGATATGAGAATTTCCATATTCTCTCGGGTCCAGTGATATTAATATTTCGCCCTAAAGCTGACCACATCTGATAAGGAAATCTTCCAAACTATCATGAACATTATTATTTTATTGACTTTAAAGGACTCATCAGAATATACCAACACGGTGTCGTTTCTTTTGAAGTATCTTATCTCAGTTTCCATTTGAATCTTAAGAATTTAGCTCAATTCAGGTACATTTTCTTTCTGTTGAACAATCTTCCCTATTCACCAACTTCTATAACGACAGAGCATTGCAGAATTACACTTAGATTAGCATCTTCGGTTGAAATGTTACCTACAAAAATCGTAAATCTGAAAAACATTAACCCCTTTCTAAAACCAGTCCAAATTTTAGGCGATGCCCCCTTTTCCCTTCGATTTCATATTAGCACCTTCAAGAATTATTCTTTGCTTCGTTCTTCAAATCAGGAATATTTTCAATAACAAGAGAATTTTCTTTATTTATTTCTTTTTTCTCGAAAGATTATTTACCATTTTCTTCACGAAGCATTTTATGCCTGGGTGGGTCGATAGCATCAGTGGAGGCACATGAGGAATCAATTACCTGCTGTTGAACTTGTTTGGGGGCCTTGTATCTGGAGCTTTTGTACTCGGAGTCGTTTCAATGACTTCGTTGTGCCGAAAGATAAACTTCAATACAAAATCTCCTTTGTTGTTTATGTGTGTTCTGAGATCTTTCTGAGATTTACCGCGGTTTTTAATACACTCCAGTAGCTCGTTATGTTGCAGTCTTGAGAAGAACTCATTGGCAGTAGGGATGCGACATCGATGTCGATGTTTTCAAAACATCGATGTTTTGATAAAAACATCGATGTTTTAAACATCGATGTATTCAAGCCGATGTTTTTTTAACATTTATGTTTTGTGCTCGATGTTTTACGTTGTCTCGATTTTTTTTAATGAAAAAGTACCGTAATAAAAAAATTTACCACGTAGCATAATTTTCACACTCAGTAAATGTAAGTCTGAATTCTGAAAAGGACGAATACAAAAGGCGGAATGATTCCTTAGCAAACAGACAAATGGCAATCAACAACCAATGAACCAATCAGAGCGCTTGGAATGTTCCTGACACTCCAGAACCTTCCATGGGGTTTTATTTTACAAATAGTATATACACGAGTGCATCCATTTAAATTTTTGTTTCGTTCTGGTTTTATATAAGTTGACGTTAATATTATTAGTAAGATGCCTCCCAAAAGTACCGTTTGGAAATATTTTTACAAAACCTCTGACAAATTAACGAAAAGCAATATTTCCCTTAAGTCCCTTAAAACTTCTGGCAATACCACGAATTTATCTGGACATTTGAAGGCAAAACATGGCGGTATTTACAACGAGAATTTTGAGTCATCAATGTAGCCCAAAGCAACCAAGTTTTTGTCATTTGTGTCTGCCCAATCAGAGAGTAAAATTAAATCACCCCTCCCCCCACGACTAACGGAAATAACATTAATGTTAGAGGTTACTAAACCAGTTTTAAAAAATGGATGTTCTAAAACATCGATGTTTAAAAACATCGATGGTTTTTGGGCGATGTTTTATTAGCATCGATGTTGTAATATTGAATATCGATGTTTCAAAACATCGATGTTTTGTTATCGATGTCGCATCACTAATTGGCAGCGTTCTTTCATAAGCCAGTGCGACCAGTTATTTTCTTTTCGCCGAATGGTCTCTAGACAGCAACAAAAATGTGTCAGCCCCTAAATGATTTGATCATAATATTGTTACGAACAGCGTCAGCTCTTCCTATACACAGTGTTTGAACCCTTGTGTGAATGACAAGTCAGCGATTATGACCTGCTCTTTTCTCCAAGGAATCTCATCACAACTTCCCTGAATTTCCGGATTTTACGCAATTATGCTAAGAAGTGAATCCACTCCGTACGGTTATTTGGAAAAATGCAGTGATTGATCATGGAGATAGTGTTAAATTCTTTTTCGGCTTTTATATCTTTCCCTTTTGTTATTATTTTTGGAACTGCGAAAGATTAATGCGGGTCCTGTGTGAAAAATTGAGGTAACTGAGGCAGAGGTCAGCCTTCCTGAACATTTCCCTATTAAGAAATGTATGATATTTGCTTGCTTTTCTTTAGAGCGCTTGTCACGTTTTAGCAAGAGTCGCTTATTTTTAGTTTTAATTGCTTACTTTTCGGCTTGTGGTTAAAAAGTATTTTTCTATGATCTTTTTTTCTCTTTTTATTTGCAGATTGAATAACAGATTATTTAAACGGAGACATGTTTTTTTCTTCGTTTCTTTCTTTATTATTCCTGTTTCTACTCGTTCAAAATAAAACTTTGCATGTTGTGAGATTCACGCTTCGGGGAATCTGCATCGTTGAGTTATGGTTTACGACAAATGTAATAAAAAAGTAGATTTGTTTGTTCTTTAATAGGAATGGAATCTAGAGATTAGTAGTTTCTATGCAACAAACTCTAGCCGTCTTTCTATTTAAGGTGACTTATATGGCGGTAGAGCTTCACTTTCACTCACAATTGAGTCTAGAAAACAGCATCTGATGGTGCATATGCATTCATGTAGAGTTCTCTGCATGGAGACCCCCCCCCACTCCTGTCATCACATTAGTCACGGTAACCCTACACGCCGTGTCCCCCGCCCCCATTGACACCATTTGACCCCCGGGATCTTTGATGCTCTGTAGCAGGACCGAAAGAGGAGGCGATCCACGCATATACAGAGTACGCAGTGAACATAAATCACTGGATTCCCCAAGGCAGAGCAGAGCAGAGTACATGAATGCAAACGCGGCATTACACGGTTCGTCCAGAATAAACTCCGTTGCCTTCATTTGTCGAATTTTCCCTGTACAACGCTACAATGCTACAAATCCGCTAAGGGACATCTTGAAAGAATTTGAATCACCGCTGATCATGCGCTCCAACTAACGTTATGAGTTTTTGTTTTTTAAATTCATATACTCTCCCTTTTATATGTATTAGATTGACAGTCCATTAAAGACAACCACATCGATTACCATTACGATTATAAATTGCATTTAGGTCTCCGCCGTTTCGACAAGTGAGTTTAAGAGAATATAGGCAAGAGAAATAAATAATACTAGTTGATACCCGTCAAAACATGACGGCTAGATAGTAAATAAATGTACAAATACACAAATTAAACTCAACATCATTGCCAATTGTTGAAAATCACAATAATGCGCAGCAACAAATTAATGTGTTTAAGCTCAAGCTGCCATGTGCTTAGTGAGTATCTAAAGCCAGATTTAAAAATGTCACTGAGCATGCGCAGAAAGCAATTTTTTTTTTTTTTAAATTGTAAATTATCGCTAATTAAAGAGCGCGAAATAAACAATTTCCATCAGGTTTAATCTTGTATTTCACAAACATAAAAATAAAAATAGCACAGAGAGATCTTGAGAGAGTCCGCGGAATAAACGTGTTTAATATTAAAACATGAACATTGTCACTGAGCATGCGCAGAAATAGCGTTTCTAAATCTAGATTTGAACATGCCACTGAGCATGCGCAGAAAGCAATTTTTAATCGTAAATTATTGCTAATTAATAGAAATTGCGGTTACAAAAAACAAATTTGACAAATCTACAGATTACAATCTTTCGTTCAAGACCAAAATGAAGTAATCTGATGCAGTAGTTTTCTTTCACGGACTGCTCAAAAAGTCGGCTTAGCAACTTAAATATATAGATAGGCTTAAAATGTTACTAACCCAACTAAACCTCACACCCACTCCCTTACGATATAGTATGGGGTCTCGATTAAATGTTCATTAAGTTACGTATTAAATAACCGATCCTTTGAATAATAATCAAAATACAAGCACATAGCCGAATCATTCATTTGCAGGCCATTAAGATTAATATCCTATGAAAGCAAATGCAAATACTTAATGGTGTCTAATGGAATTAACGATGTAGTTGTATTAATTTCTACCACTGTTACATGCATTAATAGGGCTTCATGTCTTCCGTTAATAAATTTTTCCAACCTCCCACCTTGCCATTCTAATCTTACGTGTATGCGTTGTTTTGAAATTTCAAAGAACTGCATGAAACCTGAGACCTTTACTTTGTCGAGAAAAATTCTTTCCATTTCTTGACTAAGCATCTCGAGGCATTATAACGACATCCAATTGTTTTGAGACAAAAAAAAAAGAAAAGGAAGGAAATGTTCCTCCTTCTTTAAGAAAATTAGCGTCTCTCGCCTACGGAATAATGAAGCAGTAAATTAGGGAGCTTGTTTGAGTAATTTGCTTTGAAATATAATGAAATGTTTTTCGGGCGTTTCGCTGTGCAGATAAATAACTCCGTAATTAAGGGCTTTTAAAATTATTGTTGCCGGGACGGCGTGAATACTGTATTTTACGCAATTAATATCGATCTTCATCAACTTCCTCTCTCTTCCTCGCGTTGTTAAAGGTGGAACAGTTTCAAGGATTTTGTGCAAAGTTGGTTCTCTCTTCCGGCCTAGTCCAGATTCTCTGAAAGAAATTTCGTAGGCATGCCGCATTGAAATTTTAATCTTTTTAAGAAACGATTAAATGTGTAGCTTTTTAAAATTATCTTCCTAATCGCAAACAAATATCGAATACAGACTTAAGGGGACTCACTGTAACTATTTCAATTTACTCCCAATTAATACAAATTTTATGTATATGATAAATTGATAAATTTATTTTAATCAACAACTTTTCAACTCTCAAAATGATTTTAAGTAATTTTTTTAAATGCTTTAAATATACCTTGTTTTTTAAGTATTTTTATTGTATACTGGCTTGCGCGCAGAACTAGGAAATTAATTTTACACTTAAATGTATAATTCCCGTTTTATATTTAAAATAAATAAATCAAAATACAATTGAACATAAAACATTCAACATTAAAATATTTTTAAAATTTTTATAAAACTGCTGAATATATACTTAAAATTTCCTTAAATTTTTGCATTAATTTAACCCAGAAAAAATAACAAAATGTGCAGTTATCGCAATAATTCTAGTTCAGACGCAATAAAATAACATGATTATGCAGTGATAAAAATTTCATGCAATTATGTTTCATAGATTTTGAGATATCGGTTGCGGAATGATGCAAAATTGCATTTTGAGAAAAATGAGTTTAAAATTTTTCTTACCATAAACTTCATCAGTAATTAAATATTTATAATATCAATATCTCCTGAACTAAGCGGAATATTTTTATGCGGTTTGCTTTATTTTGTTCAGAAATGATCAGGCTTTAACATATATTCTTTTAAAAAAATAGAATGTTTCAAAGATTTAAGAGTAGTGAGTCCCCTTAAGGGGAGAAGGGACCATCAAATTCGAATTTTTTAATTTTCAGTTTTTAATTCTGTATACAAAATCAGAATAATTAATTTTCTATTTTTACTACATTGAAAACCCTTAGAATTCAAAATAAGGAATTTTCAGCAGAATAATGCCTGTTTTTCAAAAAAAAAAAAAAAAATTCAAAACTGCTAACGTTTTTCAAAAGGCTCCATGCACATTCTATATAAATTAAAATTCTTAAATTTTGTATTATAAGTCTACCATATGTATATAAATATAAATGTGCATTTAATTTTTCTGTGTGTGTGAATCTAAAGTGTTAAATATTTTTTTCTTCTATTCTGCTTGTTATTTTTTTATGTTTTTGCTTTATTTTATGGTCTATAAATTTGAAAAAATATTTGTGATTTCAAGTAATTATGCACAGTTTTGGGACAAACACTTCAGTTAACAATTCTGAGAAATTTGGAAGATACCAGTAGAAAATGAATACGCATGGAGCCTTTTGAAAAGTTCTAGAATTTTTGAAGAATTTTTTGATAAACAGGTCTTATTCCTCCGCAAAATACTTATTTGTGAATTCGAAGTATCTTCAATGTAATAGGAAAGAATATAAAATATGTTCATTGGGTATATCGAGTAAAATATTGAAAATTAAAGAAAAACGAGATTCAAAGCCCCTTGTTTCCTTAAATTCAAGGCGGGAATTTCCGCATTTATTAAAATGGGAGTTGCTTATTAGATTTCGTGTATAAAAGTACTCTTTGCAATCTTAAAGTGGGACAAATGCTCTCTATATCCCCTCTCCTTTTCAAGGGATGTTAATTAATTTTAAAAGCTTACTTTTCTTCCTTGCTTCTATCTTTAAACTGATTCTCTTAGATAATAAATTTAAGCTGATGAGTTGCTTCTTCGATTTTTAATGAGATTGCTCTGAACATATTAGATTATTGTGACATTTTGATCCTTCACATGTATATGTAATTCAGTAGAGTAAACGAATGAACGGCCAGCTGATTGGGGTTATGGTTTCCACGCCAATTTCGGTTTTGGGAGCGAAACCTCGCCAAATCGGTCCTGTTTTCGTACCCTAGCCAAAACATTTATTCATTTATGATTTAGCTCTTAGTATTGGATTTAATAAATAAAATAATTTAAATTTAATAAAATAATTATAAATAAATAAAAAATAAAATAATTTTTTTTTTCCTTTATGAAATAAGTTGTGTGAAAACACCCATGGTAAATGCTCCAAGAGCAAGTTTGACTCTAATACAAGATACTGGTACAAAGCGCATAGGTTCTCACGAGCAAGACTGTAAAAGGGCTTGTCTGTAAAGTAGTTAGCATACAAGTGTCGGCTGGTGTTGTATATTCATTCAGGTAATACGAGTACAGTGGTACCTCGACTTACGAGTTTAATTTGTTCCATGACTTAGCTCGTAGCTCGAAATACTCGTATCTCGAATTAATTTTCCCCATTGAAATGAATGGAAATCCCATTAATTCGTTCCGGGCTCCCCCCAAATACTGCAATTTTTTTTTTGCTACATGTTTTTAAATAAGAAAAACGTGCTTATAAACTACGAACATTGTATAAAAACGCAATACAATAGAATGTATTGCAATAAATTTGTTTTTTTAAGTGTAATGTACAACATTTACCTTGGATATCAGACTTGAAGATGCTGATGGAAGAGGAGGAGAAAGGTTGAACTGAAAAATTAAATCTTATTCGTTGATTTTTGATCTTTTCGCCACGCTTTCCTGACTTTCGCTTTTATTACCAGCTACTGTCTTAAAGTGAACGAGTGAGACACGGAAGCTGGGCGATTGTTGCATCGTTCACTGTAGCTGTAATGTCCAGATTCTTCTTTCTGAGAATCTGAAGAACGTTTTCTCAGAATCCAATCTCTCGGTTTAAGACTGGATAGTAATCTCAGAATAATATGTATACAATTGTATAATAATTGTACATAAAGGTTGTAAATATTATATGCTTCTTGTGTTCTCATTTGATGAGCACGTAACATGGCATTCGATGCTCAAACTAGCTGTGGGATATCTGAAGCTTGCTCGTAACCCGAATTTTAGCTCGTAACTCGAAGCAAAAAATCTACCGACAGAATGCTCGTATCTCGAAAAACTGTGTAAGTCGAGACACTCGTAAATCGAGGTACCACTGTATATTCAATTTGAAATCCTTCGCCAAGCAAGAAATTTTGAAATGGTGCTACAAGATAAATTGCTATCCCGGAGGTCAGTGCTTTAATCCATTGTCCAGAAATTCTCAACATAGGTTGCGACGAAAGGAGTCTTGCTTTGTTTGTTTGTTTGTTTGTTTGTTCTTCAAGATATTCTAATAGGCTTGGGCACACTGGTGGTTTTCAATAAAGCCGCTGCAGATTCCTTACCTTATCTCAAAAGTCTGTGTAAACCAGTTGCTAAAATTTAAGCATAAAAAAAAATAGTTTTCTCTCATATGATATCCGATACAAGTAGTGAAGTATTACATGTACTGATAGAGTGTTTGAGAGTGAGTTAAGAAATGCTTGATTTTTGGGCTTTTAAAAGCTTGTTGTCACTACTCTAAATGTTCTCTCGAATATTTTAATAAAATAATGATTTCGATATTTCACTGGATTTTATTTTAACGGCTGTCTTACAGTATAAGTGCTTATTTAAAAAAAAAATTAAATTTGAAGAGTAGTTAAACTAGTTATTTTGCTGCTGTCTATGCCTCAAATTTAGCACCGCGTTTATGAAGTTCTCATCTTATCTGCTGCATACGACACGGGCTGTTTTATATTTTAAATCAGTCACGTAATTTCATTAAAAGACAAAACTTTGACAGCAATTTTTTTTTTTTGTCATAAGGCTATTCTTGATAATACAGTAACCACCGCTTATAGTGATCACTGGTTATAAGAATCAACCGTTTATAAGAATCAATATCGCGAAAACAAAAACAAATTAATTATTTCCATGTTAAAATTTTCGCTTTAAAGAATCAATCCACCGGTTTTAAGAATCAGTTTACACTCTTCGCTTTCCTTTCATTTTTCCAAAAAATCTACTTAAACCCTCAAAAGGCACGAAGTTCTTTCATATTTTTAAGAAAGATTGATAAGATGGGATGGAATATAGTCGTAAAATTTACCCCTTTCTTTATTAGACATAACATAATAGTTTCCCCTTTTTACCACAACACTGCCCTCTTAGCTTGACCCCGGGGCAACTTTACCCGTCCGAGTAAATCTTCGTCTGAGACTATAAGTATTGAAAGAGATATAAACAGCCTTCTGAAAACTTCATTACGTCAAACTACCGGAGAAAATTTTCTCTTGCTCCCTTTCTGTAGTTGAAATGTTAAAACTGTTAAGCAGGTATGTTGTAACTTGTAACAAATATTGTATTTTTTTTCTTCTCTTACTATAATCATGTGTATCTACTTATAGGTCTAAAAATTAAGTTTTATTTTTAAAACTATAAAAAATAATTTTAATAAAAGATAGTTAATGTAAATCAAAGAGTATTTTATGGTAAATTATCTAATATATGTATATATAGGTGTGTGTGTTCCTGTCCAAAAACCTAAATTTCGGTTATAAGAATCAAAAACAGTAATAACAAACGTGATTCTTATAAGCGGAAATCACTGTAATTCTTAAAGGTACGTTAATAATGATTCTTTGACAGTACTAAAATGATATTAAAATCAATAATTCCACAATGCGTGTCTGAATAGCTTTAAAGCAATATAAATCTTGTGCAGAAAAATGTCAGGTTCGCGCACAATAAAGACGGCTATTTCCATTTACTAGAGATGAAATCCTTTTCACCTAATATGAAAACTGAATAAAATCACACTTTGACCAGCCGCTTTGATATTAGGGCAGATGTTTTCCCTCACTGAGAATCTCCGGCAAATTAGCTTATGAAAAATGAAAAAGACTTCACTTTCTGTTCTCCGTGTACGTATTAAGAAATAAACTTAATTCGCCCCAACCTATTACCATTTACTGAATTGCTTGCCTAGAGCTTATTTCATACTCAGTAGATTCTAGATTTTTGCCGCGGTTAAGCCATTTATTCCGTAACATTAAGGGAGTATTATTTTTTCTCCTTCTTTTCTTTATCTCTTACTAGTAATGAAAATTCGACAGACGAGAGCATAAGGGTAATCGCTTTAATTAGTGTTTGTCAGGAACCCTTTTCGGAGATATAAGGGCTTATCTCTTTTTTCTTAATTTGTTTCACCGGCGTAATTTTCGCCTTATTCAATTCTGATGTTATGTTGAGTTTTGTCTTAAAAGGGAAAGCATTTCAGGCAGTATCCATTTTTCTGTGCACCTTTATCTGATCTGTGTCCTGACCTCACTGATGTCCTGGACTTGTCCCTTTACGGTAAAATCGGTGCAAAATAAATCCTCCTTGTTTTGTGCATGTAAGGTGAACATAATGAGAAGGTTTACAGTTGTATTTCAGAAGGTATCCGCTTTTTGCTATGATTTTATCTTATTCATCTCTAAATTTTTGCAAAAGGGTACTAAATTTTTAATATTATAAATATGGAGCAAAGTAAAAAAAATCATTGCGAAAATATTATAAGAGATATTAACTGTAAGGTCAGCTAAATTTTAAAGAAGTTGTCACGCGTTGGGAAGTCATTTTTGTATGATTCATACTTTAAAAAAAATCGTACCTTTATGAAAATAACAAACTAAGCTTTATTAAAAACAATAGATTCTACATAATATACAACCTAACAGTTATTGTAAATAACATCTAAACATTACCCTATTCATTTATATATGTTGAACAAGTAATTATCAAATGTAGTTATTTCATGGTTATTTTTTCAATGCATGATTGGTTTAAAACGTGGCACCGGGCAATTACTTGTTAATAGCCAAAGTTTATATATATAAATCTGATATTCTAGATTTTGGTTTAATAACTAACTATCCATTACTTACTTGTTTCACGAATGCTGGAGATGTTGGTAATATATATATATATATATATATATATATATATATATATATATATATATATATATATATATATATATATATATATATATATATATATACACACATTCCCACACAGAATGGAAAAATGGGAAATGATACTTCGTCTCTCGAGCCTTTAAAATAGTGTCACTGAACTGTGAATAAAATAGAATATTGTAATAATATTAAAAGTTCAGAAAGGGATTGGATCAACGAAAAATGTTGTAGCTGCCTTATACGTAAATCATCCTAACCCGTTTTTTATATTATAAAAGCAATGAACATGCTATTATTCGGAAAGGAATTGTTAAAGAAAGTAAACGAAAAAAAAAATGATTCGTACATTCCCAGGGGAATTTTTTCCCCGTTCATTTTTTATTGCTATATTTTTTTTGATTAATAATTTTACGTGAGTTGGTACCGTGTATGTCTAGATAAAATAAAAACTACACGGCTTGTGTTGCAGGCTCCCTTTTCTTGCAGATATCCCAGTTCTTATGCCTCTCCTATTTAAATTTTCCTATCTTGTCTCACAGTTTTTTAAAAACATTTTCACCAAAGCATTTTTTTTTTTCTAGCACTTTCTAGTGTTAGAACTTTCTCTTTTTTATTTGATAGAAGGATGGAAGCTCACGGAGATTTGTTCCAGTTCTTTCAAGAGAAAAGAAAAAAAATAGAGAAAAGGGGGGGGGGCGAACGGTAAAGAGCATTTAATGAGTTTTTTTTTACTTCTCCAGCTAGTATTTAGAGTGCGTTTTGTATAGGGGACAAATTTGGTCATCTCTACATTTCATACGCCGTTCCATCGACACTTGTTAAATTATTATTTCACACCTGCGAGTGCTATATGAATTACTTGATTGAACATCCAGTCATCGCCTCTTGAGTTCGAACGTAACTTGATGCACTCAACTTTCGCAATACCTTCCTTCAAAGTGAGTGTAGAAATATTCTTAAAGTTATCTGAAACTAATGTGAAAGTAATTGTTTTTCACATTCTACAATGACCCCCCCCCCTCCACCCCAAAAAAGTTATTTTTCTATTTGTTAATATTTTTATTTAAAAAAATTGTCTGTTTATATGAGCAAATAAAATTAACAACAAAATTAAATGGCAGAATTAGATTGTGAGAAGAGATTAAAAAATTCGCCTATTTAGCATCTATAGCAGTGATTCTCAACCCTTTTTTTTTTGTCGCGGCACACTTTTAACGATTTCCAAATTTGGCGGCACACAAATAAAAGATAAGTTTAAAAGTTGTTTACTTAAAACGGATAAAAACAGTTAAAAATATGGCATTTAACTGTAAAAACAACAGTTTTCTTTTACAGTGTACTTTTCTTTAGTTTAAACAAACTTTACTCGTAATAAAAAAAAGCATTATAATTTTTACTATATATATTTTTAAAATTTGGCGGCACACTTTAAGAATTTGGCGGCACACAAAAGTGCCGCGGCACAGTGGTTGAGAATCACTGATCTATAGAGAGAATAATTGCCTACGAACAAATCCTTAAGACAATTTATTCAGTTGAGAATTAATGATATCGTCCGAAAAACTGCTGGTTAAAATTTTTTAGGTAATATACGTTTGGGCAAAAATTATATAAACTAAACGGGACATGCTCTGTAAATTTATTCTTTCTTTTAATCTTGATTATCAATAAATTATAATACACGTTTTACATTTGTTTGGAAAGAAAATGCCGTTTAATACTGAGTTACCATTGTTATGATAACATAACAGGATTTGCTTTATAAACATTCGTTTTTAATTCTTATTAATACTGTATTGCCAAATGTGACGATTGAGTGACGTGCGATTTAAAACTAAATTTTCTTAAAACCGATTATTTAAAAATTAAACTGAAAAATTAAAATTTGTAGCATTTTTCTAACCTGAATTTACTTTCGTTAAACAAAATTAAACGGAATACGAAATATTCGAATTGCGTAGAATGTACTTTTATGGCAGTATTATTTTCACCTGTTCCAAGTTTTCTGGTTTGGGTATTTAAGCCTGCATTTGAATTTCGGCTGAAACTTGTTATAAACATATAGATAAATTACTTTTTCCTCAGTAATGTACAAAAATTCCCAGCAGGCTCGAGAATCACGTATTAAATATACTGGTAATTTTTTCAAAATTAAATTTTTTTTAATACATACCTAGTTGCATAAATTTCATCATATAAGGTGATACATCAGTTGACATCTCAAATCTCCACTACCACTGTTAAGCTGTGGAAAACTTTCCTTTCAGTGTTTCTTTAATTATAGATTAGTACAGTTGAACCCCGCTATAACGAACTTCAAGGGACCAAAGGTTTTGTTCGCTTTATCCGGTGGTTCGCTGTATCCGAACCGTTAAGAAAAATGCTAGAATTCATAAAATGTATAACTCATTAGTTTCAATTTGTATTCAATAATGATGCATTAAAAATGATAAAACTTATTAAAAATGATCGTTAATGAATTAAATCGACTAAATTAGATTACAGTAAACTGACACAATACTAATTAAATTACGTACAATAGGAAAATGGCGGTACCAAAATTTTCGTTCGTTATATCCGCGAGTTCGTTATATACCAGGTTCGCTATAACGGGGTTCGACTGTAAATATACATTTTTAATTCTGTTTACTGCATTTGAAAACAGATCTTTATTTTACTTTAATATTTATTAAAATAATAGCTTTAATTTTGTAGAAATTGACATCAATAATTAAATTAGTAAAAATGTTAACTACTGAAAATTAAAAATTTTAAAAGCTATGCGTTCTTTATTTAAATGCCTAACTTCCATATGCAAAAAAAACAGTGAAAAAATGCATTCGCTACTCTATCTTTAGACAAATTCAGAGAGAAAAATTCCTCACAGTTCCATGAAAGAACTGAAGATCTACGATGTTAACTGAAGCTTAGGTAATACAGACTTAAAATTTTTTTTAAAAGGTATTTAGATTCTTGCAGTAGCAATTTGCTGTGGATTCTTCATCAGTCACTTGCTCATCTTTCCCGAAATGAAACTTTAACAACTCCTGTGCTTGATAAATTACGCAGAATTTACGATCCCCGATTGCTAAAACAAGGAATCTTTTTTTTTAAATGTTTCTTAGCGCATATAGATTGGTGCAGAGTTCTCTGCCTGCAGATCCCCGACTCCTGTCATCACATTAGTCACGGTAACATTAGACACGGTATTTAGAACCACCCCCATTCCCGCTCTTTGATCTGGTGTCTCCCCCGACCCCGCTCGACATCATTTGACCCGCTGACCCCCCACCCTTTCTTTGATGGACCGCCAGAGGAAGCGATCCACGCATAGTACAGAGTACAGAGTGAACATAAATCACTGGATTCCCCAAGGCACAGGCAGAGAACTCTGCACCAATGTATATGCACCATCTGATCTCACACTGCCTCTCTGAAGAAATAAGATCTGCAGAGGTCAACCCCCCTATGCACGTGGTGTCGACGTCGCTTATGACCAAGTTTTAAAAGCCGTATCGCAGGTGCTGTTATTAAGCATCTGATTCCGTCAGCGTTTCACTCGGATACAAAGGGAGCTTCACTCTAAACAACCGATGCGATTATTCAGCAGATAAACATGGTTAAGTGTGTCAAATGTTTTCTTTTTAAATCACGATATAAGTTTCAGGCTCCTGTTGTTCTGGGGCATAAATTTCGTCCAGAAGCCTCACGTATTTTAGCTTATTAAAAAGTAATTGGTAGGCAAAATCATAATTTTCGTGCGATACACTCTTTTCAAAGAAGTCACGATGAAGGTTTTTGCTGCGAGGTTTATCTGATGTCCAGAAGTTGACGCTTAAAAGTATAATCTCGTAAATTATTATCGCCTCTTTGGAGATCTAAACTTTGCATGGAGGTCAGGAGCGCTCCTTCTAACTGCATCTCTCCGTTTTGACCCAGTTCCTTCGCCGTCCTAGAACAAATGAGCTATGAGACGTGGTTTATACGAATTCTTATTTGTGTGTAACGAGTGCCTCTTCTTGATCAGCATACAGTGGTTTTCATCGTAGTCAGGTGGTATAGATTTTCACTACGATGCTCGTTGTACGTAATATAAGTAGTTATCTTACCAGTTGTCTTTTGTTATCCATTAAACAAACAAACAAACACACACACACACACACATAGTTGAACTAAGGGGGACTCATACCCGGAAATTCGGTTCTTTCAAGTATAATTACAATTATACTCGTATATGTAATAGAATTTTTTTGTCTACGTCGCAAATAGAGTGTGTATATATATATATATATATATATATATATATATATATATATATATATATATATATGTGTGATAATAATCACATTTGGAAAATTTAGATGCAGTCGGGCACGAGGGTGTTGATCATCGCTGAGCACAACTTGGAGAGATGCAGTCGGGCGTAGTGTTGATCCAGGGAAGCACTTACGAAATTTTGTAGATAAACACATGGAGCCATAGAAGAGAATCACAGATTGCACGATATCCAGGAAATCACCTTTATTTACTTATGAAGCATCGCGAAGGTATTAGCTGCAGTGGCCACATGACTTGTCCGGCGTACATGCCAGGGCGGGACGCCGATTACATACAGGAGCGGACAGC
The DNA here is from genome assembly GCA_907164885.2 of Dolomedes plantarius. Classification (NCBI taxonomy): domain Eukaryota; kingdom Metazoa; phylum Arthropoda; class Arachnida; order Araneae; family Dolomedidae; genus Dolomedes; species Dolomedes plantarius. The sequence goes on from OU015495.1 coordinate 195,289,457, forward strand.
ACGTCTGACAGCAACAAAGGTTAGAATCGAAGAGAGAGCGGACAGCATGTCCGACAGCAACAAAGGTTAGAATCGAAGAGAGGGAAAAGTCTTGCGTTCATGCAATATTAAATGGGTGTTTTGCGATATTTTAGCCAGAAGGCCTAAACTACTTAATTTTTAATTGGGCGACTTCAGATTCGTGGAGTTCACGTGTCCACTTAAGTTTATCGGGGACTTTACTGCTAGGTACCGCGCTTGTTAAAACCGTGAACTGTTGAACTGGGCATAGGATAAGTGGCACATAAAGTTCTTGCAAAGTGGGTTTTTGACGTTAAAAAAGACATAATTTCAGAGTGTTCGAGGGCTCTTCAAGAATTTTCACACTATACTGACATTCGAAATCTCATAAACTTTGAACACTCATATCTGGGGATGTTATTGAGTTCAGATACTTCACATGCCTGCTTAATGATCTGCAGGGCTACGATAAATTATACTTACTTTACTTTTAGGTCGCAATTCTTGGAAAAGGGGTCGTGCTTTATTAAAAAGAGAATTTAGAATACGCTTTAAAGTAAAGTAATTTAGGAAGACGCGTTTTCTTGTTACTCACACACACACACACACACACACACACACACATATATATATATATATATAATATATATATAATATATATATATTATATATATATAATATATATATATATATATATATATATATATATATATATATATATATATATATATATATATATATATATACATACACACAATTCTTTTTTTCTAAAAAAAATATGTGTATATATGGTGCTTTTTAAATAAAGGTGCGTATTTTTAGTACCATGTTTTCACACGTCCCGTCATAGGGAACAAAAAACTCGCAATTTAAAAAAAATACTTTTTGTTTTATATTGACAATTGATTCGTAAGTTTCTTAAAATTTCTGTTCAGTTAAGCCAAAATAAAACTTAAAAAATAAAGTGGAAAAGCCCTGTGTGTGTATGTATGTATGTGTGTGTGTATATAGTGTATATATATATATATATATATATATATATAGTGCGTGTACTCCATATATTTTTCTAAATAAATCTCGGAATAGAAGAGAATGCCAGTCGATAGACCTTCGTAGAACCATCCCATGTTTGATTTGCTTGGTTAAGGAGTTTATATTAGATTTTTTTGTTGTATTTGCGAGAAGTGAAATATAGGATTCTCTTCCATCACGAATGGTTTAGTGTTCAGGGCAATAACTCCCTTTACACGTATTCTCTTTCGCGAGTGCTTGGAGCGTACGGGATTGCGCGCGGGAAAACTTGTAGTACGCTCCAAAGCAGCTTTCCCTTCCTCTCCGACACCTTCACACGTGCACTCAATCGCGCGGGATTGTGGTTTCACGCGGGAAAGAGCGTACGTGTAAAGGGCGCTAATGGCTTCCAATAAAAGAAGGTTCAATTTCCTCTCTCAGCAGATCGTCGTGATACGCCCGTAAACTAGTATACAGCTGGGAATTGTAGAACGAAGACTGAAAGGGGAAAGAATAACAGTATTGGTGAAAAAAATAATAAAAAATGTATAGAAGTGTGTAAGGTATACATAAGATTCGATTCACAAGAATCGAACTTTTGAGTGAATAAATTAAAGAAGCTGCTTGAGATATGCTAATTTCGGCATACCCGCTTGGTATAAATACCATGCAGCTTGATTAGAAAAATAAAGGTTGTTAAAGTTGACAGATAAGCGAGAGGGAGCTACGAGGTAAGCAGCTCCAGGTGTTAACCGGCGCTTGTGCTTAGGGGGCCCAAAGTTTACGTGGCAGTACTGCTATTTTGACTCTCTGCTGGTTTGTGAGTATTTGCAAAGTGTATTTCTATTGAATGTTAATATATATTCCGTACAAGTAGTACGTATGCTTATTGCTGTAAAAGCAAATTCCATATGTGCAACGAATTCAATAAACATTGTTTCACGTATAAACTGTGTTTGTATCAAATTCATTTAGAGTGCCACTTCAAATTATATACACCCAAGTGCGGGTAGAAATGAGCTATACTCTATAAGTGTCAAACACGCTGTGTCGTTAGTCTTAAGAAGCCAGCACCTTATATTTATACACCTTATACAGCAAAGAGAGTTTGGGAATGTGAGATTAGTATTCACAATGTGAGATTCACTAACATCGTGAGATTCTCTAACAGCGCAGTGATTGTCTTGCATTCAGGATGCTACTTTTGAAGTTCAGTGTGTGAAGTTTGATTCACACTCCTGACTAGCTTTCTGTTACAGAATTTATTTTAGTTACGCAAAATAAGCTAACTAAAAAAAATTAAATAATTTCTATCTATTTGCCTCGAAGTAATCGTAATAATATTAATAATGCGTAAATAGACATCTCCAGAGAACACATCAGTAGACATGGACCTAGGTTCGTTGCGGGCCTAGCATAATACAAATTTTTATTATGTAAAGTTACTAAACTTTACACCGTAAGCCGTAGAAGACGTTGGTTTCTTTTGTTATGAGTTGGGGCGTTTTTGGAATTTCTCTTTTGTTTCTACTGTTTCTTGTAAGCTAATGCTTTACTAAGAGCTAATAATGAGAGCGAAACCTAGATCAACTATGGGTTTTTTGGGGTCCAGGATTGCTTGGTTTCCCTGAGGGTGCCTATTTTTCGATTAAATGACCTCTCCTAAAAGGGTGTTTTTCGTGCAATTTTATTAATTTACCTCTCTTAAAATGTGTGTTTCGTGCGATTTTATGAATAGTTTCTTTACGTTGTAGAGAAATTAAATTTTTTACTTAAAAAATCCCGAAATTAACAAAAATAACGCTGTCGCAGAGTTAAAAATATTATTGCATGTAAAAAAATAAATAAAGTTGAATTAACATTTATGCACACAATTTTTCACTACTGGTCGAAAAACTACATCACAAAGATACACAGGGTGTCATGATCGACCTAGGTTATTAAGGAGTGCATTTCTTCTAATATTTGTTTTATCTATTTTATTAAATGCTTTTGTAAAATATTACCTATGCATATGGTTTTTTGTTTGTTTGTTCCCGAACTTTTATAGCACGATATTATTTATTTTTTTAAAGTTTCAGGATCACACCAGATCTCCCTAATTTGTAGATAGAAATCATAAACCCGTGAAGATTGAAAGAAAACTTACAAACGATTAATTTTTACCGCATAAACGTGAATGCTATAAAACTTCATTTAATAGAGCGCCGCCAGTGTTATCGGATTTAGTTTTATTTTATCTGTAAGAATCGACTCGTGTGTTCAAGAAGCCCTCTTCGCAGAATTAGGCTTTTCTAGTGCCTTTCAGCTTTCGTTTTCTTTTTCTTATCGGCCGCCGGCACTTCTCCGATACTTAGCCTCCGACAGTAAATCAGAACCAGAGAGATTTTCTTGGAGATATTTCCCCTCATTTTATCTTATTTATAATGAAATTGTTTCTTGCGTTACTTTATATTATTTATGTGGAACATCACATATTCTTTTTAAAATATACATTGATAAAAGAGGGTATGAAAGCTTTGAATCAACGTCTGCAAAGCAAAAATTTGTGCATACTTAACTGATTTATTGAATAAAGTAACCCCGTTGAAAGAACCATCTGTCGGCGTTATTTTGCTATAGTGCATACCTTTCTTATCTTTCTAAGAAATGATCCTGTATTGCATTCCATTCTAAATAGTCTGATCATGAGAAAAATTAAAAAAAATAATCTGCTTTGCAGGTCTCCCAAAATAAATTTAATTTTAACCGTGATAAAATTGAGCCTCGCCAGGTAGCGAGGGGTGGGGGAATGTTAATTTTTTATCCCACCTGTAAGAACAGCTTTATTCTAAAAGCCTTTCAATTTTTCTGGGAGAGAGAATGAAATCTCTCGTTCTATAACTTACTTTTTATAGAGCTATATGTCTTCACAATGGATTTCATTAACACCATGAAAACATTAGATTATTTTTTAATGTTATCATTGTCAATAGATAAGAAATATAAGTATTGGGAGCATTAGTTTCTGATTAGAACTATATGTCTTCACAATGGATTTCATTAACACCATGAAAACATTACATTATTTTTTAATGTTATCATTGTCAATAGATAAGAAATATAAGTATTGGGAGCATTAGTTTCTGATTAGAACTATATGTCTTCACAATGGATTTCATTGACACCATGAAAACATTAGATTATTTTTTAATGTTATCAGTATCAATTGATATTAAATATCACTATTGGGAGCATTAGTTTCTATACTCTGGATTCTTTTAAAAACTTCTTAAAAATTTTTAATTATTTTCTTACCCATACATAGTCGCAAGACATGAATTAGTCCTTACTCCATTCCATTCAATTGTTTAGTATATGTTAGCCCCATAACAGGTGATGTCAGGGTTCGATTCCTCAACATTTATTTTTTGTTGAATTGAACACAAGAATATATTATAAGTCACAGAGTTTTAATACTCTGGGCAAGCTTTTGTACTTAGAGATTTGAGTTGGTTAGTTGGTTGATATCACTATGTTACACAAAGGATCCTGCAGTTTAATGCCGATTCTGAACGGTTACAAACATCCATATTAACTGCTGGGACACCCACAGACTTTTCAAAGAGGTTTGGAAAATTTTCCTTTCGTGAAAATAGCTACTTTCATGAGTTAATATGTTGTACAGCCTAAATTATAGAGGGGAGCTGCTAATAAATTTTTTTTCTAGTAAATAGATAAAGCAGTGAATTGATAAAAAGTTTTATGACGCGAAAGTTTACCATAATTTTTATCTTCTACGTCCGTATTTTGCTCTTTATTGAAGTTGTATACGGAAGTTATCCAACCATATTTTTATTTCCTCTCTCTCTCTCTCTCTCTCTCTCTCTCTCTCTCTCTCTCTATATATATATATATATATATATATATATATATATATATATATATATATATATATATATATATATATATATATATATATATATATATATATATATATATATATATATATATATATATATATATATATATATCAGTAACTGACTGACTCACTAGCTGACATACAACGCACAGACCAAACAGCTGGAACCTAAAGGGCTGAAATTTTGCATGGCGATTCTTCTTATAGTGTAGGGATGCACTAAGAAAGATTTAAAAAAAAAATCTTCTCAGATTATTTTAAATTAAATTTTTAAGCTGTTTCAGTAACTTTTTTAAAGTTTGCATTTAAAATAATAATTTGAGGATTATAAAATTTATATCACGAGAAAGGTCATAAAAATTCCTTTAAATGAGATCTTTTTCGAATCTTTACCTCCATTTTCTGATTTTTGGTGAATTTTTAAAAATTAATTTTTAGAATTTAATTTATTAAATGCTGATCACGTGATTTCTTTTTCTGGCACTTTAAATAAATTTATCGTCACGTACATAACAACTAAATGGACAAAAAAAAATTTTTTCTTGCTAATGCGGTAGACGATTGGACATTATCCAAAAAAATATTAAAATACAATAAAAGATATTATGTTTCTCAAACTGTACTATATTAACTGTACTATATTCTTTAGTAAGTCCTATTACATTTAATTTGAATATTTTCTTCTACATTATTTTGTCTATAAAAATATCCCTTACGATTTTTATATATATATATATATATATATATATTTACATCAATTGTATACATTTATTGTCGTATTTATTATATATATATATATATATATATATATATATATATATATATATATATATATATATATATATATATATATATATATATATATATAGATATAGATTTTTATTTATTTTTTCGGCATTAATTGCATACATTGACCGTTGTATTTAATTTGAATGTACTCCGTAGCGAAGTGCGGGTTTTCAGCTAGTATATATATATATATATATATATATAAGTGGTACAAAAAACATGCGAAAACACTAAAATCGTAAAAACAGAATCGAAATACAGAAGTGCCTGCGCGTACAGCAACACACCCCCTATTACAATATATATATATATATATATATATATATATATATATATATATATATATATATATATATATTTATTTATTTATTTATATATTTATTTACCGCAGCAACAACCTATTTAAACATCGGGATTTTAAAACTTGATCCCAGAAGAGAACTTGCATTAATCTGCAAGCACGGAATATAAAGCATCACGAATTAATAAAATTTTCTCTAGACAGAAAATACGATATTTATAACTTCTATACCTGTGCATGCATAACGCTATGTACAGGCTGTCTGTAGACGATATCGTGTTCGACCAAAAAACAACATTTACAGGCAGACATAGAAACGAATCTGGAGATAATCAGATTCTGCTTGCGTCTAGCAGATGAATGAATTGATCCAACATAATTCATTCCATTTTGTTTGGTTTAAAGCTAATTTATGTTCTTATTTTTACAGAACTAATATTGGTTCGTGATTACTCTCAGAGTGTTTAAAGTTTTGGAAAATAAATTAAATAGATAGAACTTTCTTGGTAAATGTTACATTATAGATCAGGGGTTCTCAACCTGGGGGGCGCGACTCCCTGGGGGGGGGGGGCGTAGAAGAATTTCGAGGGAGGCGTGAGTTTTAAAAAAAAGTAAAATAAAAGGTAAAACTAACTGTAATTTACTGTACTCAATTTTGCGGTCACAATGTAACCGTAACGTATTATCGACATACGAACACGAACACGGTAATTGTCGTAACTGTAAAAACACGATAATTGTCGTACGTCTGGACGTTGAAAGTGACCTGAGGTGTGCTTTGTCACAGTTACAATCTAATATTCAAAAACTTGTCAAGGACAAACAGTGCCAGCCCTCTCATGTTGTGAAAGTGACTGATATTACATGCCAACCTCACCTAGATTCTTGATTACCTCAAATATATTTGATCTGTATTTAATTCATTGATTCCGTATGTTCTAATAATAATATGTTCCAAATTAAGATATGTATAGTAATATTAAATTTTGCGTATGAAATTATCTATTCTATATTTTCATTTAATAACCACCTTCAGTTACAAATTCCGATTGTACTACTTGTATTTACCACATATGGTGGTGGTGGTGGGAGGGGGAGGCGTGACCTCACAGCAGTGTTCAAAGGGGGGCACAGAGCCTGAAAGGTTGAGAACCCCTGTTATAGATCACATTACTGGATCACATCACTGCATCAAAATAATTACACGTTGACGCACTCACTTTGCAACACTTTGCAATCATTTCTTCGTCGAAAATGATGCATTGTGTGCTATCTGTACCATTTGAACATCATTCATATATCCTTCCTTATATAGTAGTTTAAAATCCATCCATTCTAGTGTGCCATCATACAAGCTGTCAAGAATGTGTAACTTACTAATTGGCGATTCAACTGGTGCGCGTAAGCTCTGCAGTATAATTCACCCTTACAGTTACCTCCCTTTGGTCATCATTTGCCTTATGTTTAAAGTGACATTTTATTGACATATTCGTGCATTGCATCGCTAGCCCTGTCATTCACGGGGATTTATTATGAGAGAGTGCCGCAACAACGTCATCGGAATTGTCCTCTTTCATAGAGTTTGGATGGTACATTTTAAAATGATTTATTCAGGATTTTATACTTGTGAAATCCTTTTGTTTTCCTACAAACTTTTGCGCTTTGCTCTAGAACAGGGGGTCCCAACCTTTTTATAGTACCGTACCTGTACGTTGTAAACAATTTGATGACGTACCGGCAGACCAAAAATTTTGAAATGGGGAATAAAATGCAATGGAGAACATTTGTAATAAAGACAAGTAACTTGGGATATATTTTTATTGCAAAACGTATACATAAAATATAATAATCACTTTAAAATATATATAATTAGTGAGAAGGTTGGGCCTGTTTATTATTAACTAAAGAAGTAATATCGCGCTCAATGTTTGTCAGTTTAAGGCGAAAATCCGATTCAATGTCCAGCAAAGATCTACATATATTTGGTTTTCATCGCAGTCATTGCAGAAAATCCTTTATCACATAAATATGTGGTCGCAAATGGCATTAAAAATTTCACTGCTTGGCAAGAAACTTCTCAGACACAGTTATAATTCTCAAACACACTTATAGACATTTATAATTCGTAGGCGAGTGCCAAATTTTTATGGGGCTGTCATAGATAACACATTCAGGTGTAGACGGTATTTTTTGAGATTAGGTAAATCCCAAAAAAGTATTACAACACAAACAATGGATAAGAAATTTCAAACTAAAATATTAAAACGTATGGATTATTAGTTATTATAGTCATTTCTTTTCTTTTTTAATACAGATTTTTAATAGAATTTTGTTTTAAATTGTAAAATCATTCGCGTACCGGTAGCTGCTTGTCCGAATACTGGTACTGGTACGCGTAGCCAAGGTTGGGAACCACTGCTCTAGAACATAGAGAGTGAACTTACAGTATGAAAACAGTTTTGATGAGCTGTTTAAAAATTATATGTTTGTAGGTGTTTTTTTCCTAAAAATGTTTGAAATAGTAGAAATTTTGCTGCAAATTAAACTTTCAGATTTCAACTATTTTCCTTCAAAAGCCAGTCGTATTACCAATCGGAAATTTTCAATTCTCTTACAATAGGCTTACATTTAAAATGAAACAAGTTTTTAGTTGCAAGGAGTTAACAAAATTGTTATTTTTGTACACGATTCAGGTCAAACATTTCCAGCAAAATTACAAATAGTTCCTCGCGGAATCGTTACCTGCAGCTTCAAATATTTTTTCAACCTGAAAAAATATTACCTCTATCTATAATCTCGTGAAAAACCAAGCAGCATGGACACGAAAGTTTTTGTGCTATTTTTAGTGCGATGATTAACGAGATTTCCGCTATATTTGCATAATTATAAATGTGCAGATAGTAGAATCTACTCTATTACTTTTCATTAGCCTTTCCGAACGGCAAGAATATTTTTCTTATACCACAGTAATCTATATATATAAAACAGTTCCGTAACTGACTGACTGACATACAACACACAGACCAAACCGCTGGACCTAAAGGGATGGAATTTTGCATGGCGATTCTTCTTAAGGTGTAGGGGTGCACTAAGAAAGATTGTTGAAAAATTCTTCTTAGATTTTTTTAAAATTAAATTTTTAAGCTGTTTTTGTAACTTTTTTTAGTTTGCATTTAAAATAATGATTTGAGGGTTATAAAATTTATATTAGGAGAAAGATCATAAAAATTCCTTTAAAATGAAATCTTTTTCGAACCTTTACCTCAATTTTCTGATTTTTGGTGAATTTTTAAAGATTAATTTTTAGAATTTAATTTATTAAATGCCGATCACGAGATTTCTTTTTCTGGTACTTTAAATAAATTTATCGTCACGTGCATAACAACTAAATGGACAAAAATTTTTTTTCTTCTTTCTAATGCAGCAGACGATTAGATATTATCAAAAAAAAAAAAATAAATATCGCCTACGATTTATATATATATATATATATATATATATATATATATATATATATATATATATATATATATATATATATTTATATTTATTTATTTATTTTACATCAATTGTATACATTGATCGTCGCATTTATTATAAATATATATATTTATTTTTTTGTGCATTAATTGCATACATTGACCGTTGAATTTCATTTAAATGTACTCCGTAGCGAAGCGCGGGTTTTCAGCTAGTGTTAATATAAATTCTGCAAACGAATTGGAACCGCTTTAAAATAAGGGAAAATTGCATGCATGAAAGAATTAGCTAAGCCTTTAGGTGTCAGTATGGTAAATTTAAGAATTCCTCGGATATTTCAATTCAGGCAGTACAGTTGAACCCGTCTCGATTTATGCAGTTTCTATCTCTAGATAGTATCCCACACAAATCATATGTTCCTTTCATTGCAAATAGCGAAATTAATTTTTGATTTTTTTGTAAACTGACCGATTCTGATTGTGGAAATATTGTTAACTGTCTAATGACACTGCTCTAACAGTATATGTGTGCTAATAAAATTATACGCGTATAAAATATTTTTCTTCTATCAGACATTTTACA
>OU015495.1:195304520-195397020 GCA_907164885.2 Dolomedes plantarius
CTCGGGCGCCAGTTATGCTCGCTACGCCACAGAGCAAGACATGGAATCTGGTGGCATCAAATATTTTTCGAGCTGTCTCCCTACTTTCTAGGTATGGTCATTTCAACCTCATTGCCATCAAACGCTGTCTGCCTATGTTTTGAGGCAGAAACATAAAAGGGTAATGTAATTTTCCGCATTCTTTAAATGATTTTAGTTACATTAAAAAAATAATTAAAAAATATCTCCGTGGATTCAAGCAACGAACAGAATACAAGTTCCAACTTCTATTTCTCTGTTTTTTCCCTCGCATTTTTAAAAAAATGTGTGTTTTACAATTTTAAGTCTGCCTTTAGTAAAATATTTCAGGTAGTCTCTTCTAACGAAACTACTTCGGGTTATTAACGTAGGATTACTTATCGTTGCTTACCTCTTTTTTTTTTTTTCGTGTTTTGGTACTTTTCTGTTTAACTGTTTACTGCTACTTGGTTTGGTGCGCTGCCAAAATTATAACTCGCGACGCAAGATGGACACTTTTTTAATCCCCGGAGAACCGTTATTGAGGAACGTAATCCTACGTTAAAAATAAGCGTAGTATTTGACAATTATTTAAAGTTCTATGCTATTAAATATGAATAAAAATCTTTTTTGTTTTATCGCTGTCTTGGAAATTTTTTTTAGCTGCCCTGGATATCAAATATGCGGCTTTCTCTGCTGTTCGAACTGATACGCGGACATCTGCACTACCGGCCATATCATGATCTTTTAATTTTAGCTTCATATTCTATCCACTTAAGCCAGACCGTTATTCTAATGCATCATATCTCCCTTCACAAACTTCCCATTCTCCCCCTCCCCCCGCGCGCGTGATAGAAAGCGACCTACCCAGACCCACAGTCGAATTCATTTTATTCATTTATTTATTTATTTATTTTTTACGTTTGGACTAATCCCCTAACACAAAGCAGCACATAATCGTTCACATTTTTTTCTCCCACTTTTAAATAACTTTTTAAACAATTTTTTTAAAAAAAATTATAAATATTGATGCGTTACGGCAGATATGTTGTATCTTCAAAAATCAGTTTGGAGAAAACTTAGGTAAATAAATTAGGAGCGAAGTATTATGATAGTTAATTGCGTTATAGACAGCAAAAAGCGTCAAAATTTGCGAAAAAATACAGAAAACTTGGCTTGTGCCCTGTACCATGCTTTTGAAGTTTTGGGGATATTAAAACAGGGCTACCCCCCCCCCCCCCGGGAGAAAAGCACGTCACCAGATCCCCATCTCTCGTTTGAGCTGTTGCTTGAAAGCGGGTGACTTGCGATGATGACCCCCCCCCCCCCCAAGGAACAGCTGCGTCTCAACCGCTGGACCCCGCTTGGAGATCGATCTTGTTAGGAAGAGGGGCGAAATGACCCCAGAGTGTTCAGGCTGTAAAGGAACCTGTGCAGTCAACGCTGTCCGAGTTTGTTTTTTATTACCATGTTTTTATTACCTTTGTAGAGTATATCTCACTTCTACCCGGACTTTGGTGTATATAATTTGAAGTGGCACTCTAAATGAATTTGATACAAACACAGTTTATACATAAAACAATGATTATTGAATTCGTTGCACATATAGAATTTGCTTTTACAGCAATAAGCATACGTACTACTTGTACGGAATATATATTAGCATTCAATAAAAATACACTTTGCAATACTCACAAACCAGCAGAGAGTCAAACCAGCAGTTCTGCCACGTAAACTTTGGGCCCCCTAAACACAAGCTCCGGTTAACACCTGGAGCTGCTTACCTCGTAGCTCCCTTAACTCGCTTATCTATCAACCTTAACAAAACCTTTTCAACCCCTGTATTAATCAAGGTGCTTGGTATTTATACCAAGCGCGTATGCCGAAATTAGCATATCTCAAGCAGCTTCTTTAATTCATTCACTCAAAAGTTCGATTCTTGTTAATCGAATCTTATGTATACCTTACACCTTGCTTTCTTGTTTGTGTGTTTGTGTGTGTGTTTGTCAAGTACAAATCTTGCAATCGATTTTTAACTAACTTCCCAACTAGATAGACATTTGAAACTTTTAGAATAGCTCAAGAACACGATGACAATGCATTATTTTAATACTTTTGGCCATCTTTAAGCAGAATTAAATTAATTTTCAGTTATTTTCAGTTAATTTTGCTTTGTAGACTGATGCAGCCATCTATCGACCGGAACGGGAACGAAAAGTTGTATGCAAGTTAACTTCCAATTAACTTCATTTTCTTTCAAGTTGATGGGATAATTCATCAAAAAAATTTGAAAAAAGTATTTATTAATACATAGAATTGTCAAGTTTATATGATTCAACAGACAATTTAAAAACATGGTATATAAAAAGTACTTTTTATCTTGTAATTATTCTTTAGGTCATTCCATTCCGAGTGAGGGTAGATCAAGCTGTGAGGGATCGGAAGCAATCCGAATGAGAGCGTAATCACGGTTTTAGAAAGTAGAGAAATCTTTTATGACTCCTGTCATTGACTGACTTGAGAGCGGTTCAACTGTGTTGAGTCAGCTGATTAAACAAGGGTTGTGACATTTCTGTGCTGTTAATTTTTTAAGGGCATTAAATTGTTCATCCCCAAATTTATAAATTTTTTTTCTGAAAAATTTAAAATAAAAATAAAAATATTTTAAAAAACACGCGATTGCATGTAAAGATTAGTTTTCAAATAATTGTATAATATAAAAAAGTTCATTTACTAATTTGAGATTTGAAAAATTCTTAAGAGGAAAATTCTCTCTATTTTAACATTGGGATTGAAAATATGTGAGGTCATCTGATGAGTAAATAATCCAACAGAGATAGATAAAAATAATACGTAACTTTTAGGATAGTATTGGCTGCTGTTTCGCCATAACCGACACTTACGGAATTGGGGTGTATATTCATCTTTTACTTTGCATTAGGATAATTTGTGTGCTTGCATGTACGGTGCGTTGAGCCCATACTGTAAGTTGTGTTTGTCTTTTCATTTTCTTTTTTACTTATGGCTTCCTTAGGGGACTCGGGGCCTTGGGATGTCTTTTGGGCTTACCTGCATCCTATTCTGAAAGTTCCCCTTGAGGTAACCGATATGGTTAGGCTCCCTGATGACGAGACCTGTCGGTTACCTCTATGTTGTTTTATGGTTCAGTTCCGGCACTTATACAGAATCTTGCCGTTGGTGCGTGGATGCCCAGAGTGCTTGATTTCTGTTTGTTTTTTGTCTTTATTCGTATTATTTTTATCTATCTCTGTTGGATTATCTATTTGTTTTTTTCATTATGGGGATATGAAGCTTCTGCGCTATCCTCTATTGAAAATGTTTTATGTTTTCTTTGCAGGATATGTTTTATGTTAAAGTGATTTAGCAGTCTATGCTTGAATTTTAATTTTTGTTTATTTGTATTGTTTATATTTTACGTCATCTGATGAGCCAACCGAAGTGTTGCGTTGGTTCCATAAATTAGAAATTTCATTTTAAAATTCTGAAACGTTTGAAAAAAAATCCCTTTTTTTATATGTAAAAAAAATTGCCCGTTTTTGTCCCATTCTTTTAAAAATTTTTTGTTTTTCTTCACTCTTTTGTTTTAAAATGTTAAAGTTATATTTTCGCGACCTCGCTCAAACATCGCTAAAATTCTCCAGAATTTTCCAGACGGTTGAAAAACTCAGGACTAAATAAAATTAAAAGTTACAGCAGCCTCAGAAATTTTTCTATATATGGGAGGAAGCCGATTTTTATCCCACTGCAGTTGAGTATTCTCATTGACTGATTTTGGGGTCCTTTTTTTTTCATGTTAATTTTGCTGAATAACTGCGTGATAGTTCAATAATGAATATCTCGTATTCTTGTTGTTTAATCGTGATGATCGGAAATAATGTAACTGTCTTATACACAGGGCCCGATTATGAACGTTGGGGGCCCCTGCGCAGAGGCTATTTGGGGGCCCCCCCTAAAGAACATTTATAAAAATAAGAACTATCCATGGGCTATACATACTATTAGAAGTACTAGGTGCATACACCAAGGAGGTTTTGGGGCCCCCTAGCATCAGGGGCCCTGGACAAAGTCCCGATTTGCCCATGCGATAAAAAGGCCCTGCTTATACAAGAACTTTGAACTGCCAATCCTCAGCATTTTTCTGCAAAGTTTCTTTATCAGTGTGGAAAAATAAATAGCTTCGAGAAATTAAGTTAGTTAATAGGTTCGAGAGAAAAATTAGCTTTTTTTTTACAAAAAAAGACTGACAGAAGTCTAAAGAGTAAGCCAAGGCAGGCAAACGACACCGAGGGAGGGTTGCCATCAGAAATTCAATTTAAGCCCTTTTTTATTCTCAATTAAAGGGACTTGACAGGAAAAAAATGTTCCTTAAAACCCACAACAGAAAATAAAAGGGGCGACTAGTTTCGAATCAATTAATATGGTTCATCATCAGGTCGAGAATTATTAGAGTGATTGTCTCTATGGGCAATACACAAAAGTAACAGATACATATACACTCTAATGCCCCTCTAAGTGACAATCATACCTAATGATGATGATGAACCATATTAACTAGTTCGAAAGATGTTGCCCATCTTTTTTTTTATTGTGAATTTTAAAAAGCTGTGTATTGTTGTTACACATATTCCTCATACAAGAAATGTAGTGATAACATTTGTCTTTTCTCTTCATTTTATGTATCTCAGCTGGTCTCTAGGATGACAGTCAGTGGCGTAGCGAGCATAACTGGCGCGCCCGGGGCACGATACCTTTGTGGCGCCCCCCCCCCTGAAAAACATATTGTAATATAATATAGACCTTATATTGGCGCCCTCGATAAACATATAGTAACATAATATATAGACCTTATATTGGCACTCCCCCCGGAATAAACATATAATAACATAATATACAGACCTTATATTGGCACTCCCCCCCGAAAAGCATATAGTAACATAATACATAGACCTTATGTTGGTGCCCTCCCCTAAAAACATATAGTAATATAATATATAGATCTTATATTGGCGCCCCCCACAAAATAATGTAGTAATATAATATATATACCTTATATTGGCGCCCTCCCCGAAAAACATATAGTAATATAATATATAGACCTTATATTGGGGCCCTCCCCTGAAAAACATATAGTAATATAATATACTAGCCGCTGCGCGACCAGCATGGTCGCTTTTAGTTTTATATTTTCTTTTGCGAAACAACTCATCTGAAAGTAATATATGTAAGGAATGTTACCATTACCTGTCATCATAAATATACTTTGTTAAGGGGCATTCTCTATAAGGCTGATTCTAAAACATTGTAATTTAAAAATGCGAAAACAGAATTGAAGATAAAGACTGAGAAATCCAACACCAATGATTTTATAAATTACATCCCCCTCTGTATGTAATTTTTTTCAAAATTAAGATATCTACACTTTATCATTACATCAAATAAGAAATTGTTGGGGAAAATTTTTTTCACTTAAAAAATGGAGTAAAAATTCAGCAAGCACTAAAATATAGCGGAGATTACATCACTCTCTGTATGTACTGTTGTTCACAATTCAGATATCTACGCTTAATCATATCAAATAATAAAATGTTGGGAAAATTTCTTCACCTATAAAATGGAGTAAAAATTCAGCAAGTATTGAAAAAAGTGTAGAAAATTAACTATTACTGGCTGTCGCTTGCTATACCGGCGACAGTTAAGCGTAACCTCGCGATCTGTTAATGAATTATTTCTTCTTCGCTTTCTTTCTTGAGACTGTTCCCAATTTTCATTTGATCGTGCAGCTTGTTTTCGAGCATTGCTGATTTCAGTGCGTAAATCCATGTTGATACGCGGTTGTAAATTGCGGACGGCCGCTAATGTTTACATCTGGTAGTGGCAGCCGTTGCCATTCAGAGTGTAGAAATATCGTCGATTTTTGTGCCGCATACCTACGCGTTTTATATATATAGATAGACCTTATATTGGCATCCACCTCGAAAACATATAGTAATATAATATATGGATCTTACATTGGCACCCCTCTGCGAGTGGCGCCCGGGGCATGATAGACCCCCTTGCCCCCCCCCCCCCTCCCCTTTGCTACTCCACTGCAGTGCTCCGCATTTTGATATTACAGGTACGGACATGTATAACTTACATTAGAAGACGTGTGGGATGTTTTTGCTTTGGCGCTGCGGTTGACCTTGAGCGCGCTTTTCCATATGCTCGTTGTCCGGGGCGTTTGCGAGTGATCTTTTGCAGCTGCTCCTTTGATTTTAATCTTCCCAGAAGGGAATAGCTAGCAGGGGGTCGGTTGTCACTTTGTTTCTCTTTGCAGCCAATATTTATAGCACGACTTATGCAAAGCAGGTTTGATTAAAACCCTTGCGAGAGACGTCTGCCTCGAGGTGGGCATTAAGACGGGCAATTTACGTCACGACCATCATGTTGGTCCTGATCAAACACTGCCGGGATAAAATTTTTGCGAAGTGATTCAAAATTTTCGTTAAAGCTCCAGTCGTTTCAGAAGAAAGTTTGGGTCGTAAATAAACATGTATTTTACAGACATTCGAAACCTTTTTTTCTACCGTTTTTTTTTTCTCCTCCGGAAATTTTTTTCTCATCTATTTGTCCTTAATCAAATTTCTTTATCTGCAGCAGGTTTGGTTACGTGGGTGATTATTTGAATGCTTGTTTCAATTTGTTTCACAGTGGCGTAGTGAGCATAACTGGCGCCCGGGGCACGATACCTTTTTGGCGCTCCCCCTTTTCGAAAAACATATAGTAATATAGTATATACAGAGGCTGTTCACACATTTTTTAGACGATGTATATTGTATTCACAAAACTAAATTACATAAAATTCTTGTGTTTTAAATGTTCTATTTGACATCCCTTATTCTGAACTAACTTTCGACACCGCAATTTCCAGGATATTAATGCCTTTTGAAGTGTCAGAAGAGGTATTCTATCCCATTCCGCCTGAACAGATTTCCAGAGTCCTGTAAGGGTTTTGGGACGACGTTTGGATAATACAGATTTTAAAAGTCCGAAAGCACAAAAATCCATAGGTGATACATCGGGAGATTTAGTAGGGATATCAATGAAGGGTATGGCCTTGATACCAGTTTTTTGTTCCATTTCTTTTAGCAAATTTACAGTGGATTTTGATGTGTGACTGCTACCTTTGTCCTGATGGAGTCTCACAGATTGATGGCACTGAGGGTAAAGCGATGGTATTTCATTCAGAAAAATTGGCGATAAAATATGTTCCTGATAGTATTTGGAGTTAATCTTGACATTTTTTTCCACTCTCTTTATTTTTAACTTGCCATTATAAGAAAAACCAGTAACTATCATGAATCCCTTAGAAAAACTTTCTTTCGATTCTTTGAACCATGTACTTAAATTTTTTTCTCCCCTTTTATGATAATAAATGGCTCTTTTTTTTTGCAATCATTTAAATACACCCATGATTCATCTATTGTGACAATTGTTTTCCATTTTTCTTTGGATAAGTGTTTCTCATATTGAATTCTGCAGCGTGTCCTACGTTCAGCGATATGATTTAGAAGAAGACGATGCACATTGCGTTTTTTCGCTTTCTTAAGATTTAAATCAACGTTTATCATTTTGTTTACAGTGTTTTTGTTAACATTTCACGGATATGACCAATCTCACTCCCTCCCACCAAGATCTTGTGGCATTAACTTACCACCATTACACTTCTGAGACGGCCCAACACCTTGGTCGGTATGTAGAGCCGTCACAAAAAAGAATGACAGCACCACAATATAGAAAACAAATACAGAGGCTGTTCACACATTTTTTAGACGATGTATATTGTATTCACAAAACTAAATTACATAAAATTCTTGTGTTTTAAATGTTCTATTTGACATCCCTTATTCTGAACTATCTTTCGACACCGCAATTTCCAGGATAATAATGCCTTTTGAAGTGTCAGAAGAGGTATTCTATACCATTCCTCCTCAACAGCTTTCCAGAATCTTGTAAGGGTTTTGGGACGACGTTTGGATAATGCAGATTTTAAAAGTCCGAAAGCACAAAAATCAACGTTTATCATTTTGTTTACAGTGGACACCGAGCATTTTAATGATTTTGCAACTGTCCTTTGACTAGGGGGATTTTCTTTTAACATTAAACAACGTACCTTTGCAATAGTCGAAGATGTCCGTTTTTTCCTTGGATACTTGTTTGGAATTTTTGTCCCACTTGAGGCTCCAATTTGACGTTTATTTCCTTTCTTGTTGACGATATTACCTATCGACGCTTTAGATATCACAAAATCATGACTCTCACATCGTTTTTGGATAACGGAGTATGCATATTTCTCTTCGGAAAGAGCGTAAATGTAGCCTACGAACCACTGCTTTGTTAAAAACGCCATTTTGAATAAAAACAAAACTTTCAAGCCGCAGACGATAATTTTGACTTTTAAAAACATAGTACAATTGCAATTATTTCTTTTGCAGCAAACGATTTTTTATTACCACTTACCAAAATCGTCCAAAAAATGTGCGAACAGCCTCTGTAGAATGAGTGAAAAGGACCATTTGACGCCCCCGTTCGAGTGGCACCCGGGGCATGATAGACCCCCCTTGCCCACTCCACGCTACGCCACTGTTATTGCACTAAATAATTTAAAGGGAAACTAGTTGGTACCCGTCAAAACATGACGGCTAGATAGTAAATAAATGCACTAATACACAAATTATACTCAACACATCATTGCCAACTCAACACATCATTGCCAAATGTTGAAAATCATAATAATGGGCAGAAATAAATTAATGTGTTTAAGCTGTCTCCTGCTTAGTGAGTATCTAAAGCCAGTTTTAAAAATTTCACAGAGCATGCGCAGAAAGCAATTTTTTTAATTGTTAATTATCGCTAATTAAACAGCGCGAAAATAAACAATTTCCATCAGGTTTAATCTTATATCTCACAAACATAATTATCATAAACATAAAAATGGCAGAGAGAGAGAGAGAGAGAGAGAGAGAGAGAGAGAGAGATATCTAAAGAGACTCCTCAGAATAAACGTATTTATCATTAAAACACGTCAATGAGCATGCGCAGAAACAGTGAGTTTCTAAAGCCAGATTTAAACATGCCACTGAGCATGCGCAGAAATCAATTTTTAATTGTAAATTATCGCTCATTAATAGAAATTGCGGTTACAGAAACCAAATTTGACAAATCTACAGATTACAATCTTTCGTTGAAGACCAAAATGAAGTAAATGGATGCAGTAATTTTCTCTCACGGACTGCCCAAAAAGTCAGCTTAGCAACTTATATACAGTGGCTCCCAAAAGTGTTCGTACACTTATGAATTTCAAGGAAATAGGGGTCTATCCATTGATTAAAATGAATATTTCGGAATGGGTATTTAATAATAAGATCTATAATCTATTCTTAACAAAACTACATGACATATTTTGAAAACATAGTAAAACTTTATTTTTAAGAAACCAGTAATAAAAAAGTAACAAAAAATTTATCTCACAAAAGTCATCGTACGCTGAAATATATTCGGATAAATTCATAATTAAAATTATCCTCTGGCGCTTTATTTTTATTTTTGAATTGTGGTGGCATTTAAACTATTGTTTGGCTTTAATTTCTGCTTGCCTACTCCGTAATATTCTATTTATTATTTAAAAATGGCTCGTAGTCGTAAAGAAACAACAAACAGCATTCGAAAATTGATTATTTTTCATCATAGTAGTGGTAAATCAGTTCGGAATGTTGCTAAATTTCTTAATTTATCCCATTCTACTGTGCAAAACCGCTTTAAAGAAGAAAATTGGATCGAAAACAAGGTAAGAAAAGGCCGTCCGGCAAAGTTAACAAAACGTGATCAGGGATTTATAATTAGAAAATTTGTGAAAAATTCACGTTTGAGTGCTGTAAAAGTTTCTACAGAATTCAATGAAACATTTTCTACTTCAATTTCACTTGAAATTTTTTGACGAGTTCTCAGAACAGCTGGATTACATGGGCATTCTGCCCATAGAAAAATTTTTGTGAATGAGAAAAACAGAAAGTTTAGGCTTTCCTTAGCACTATCAATGATAAATAAGCCCCAAACCTATTGGAATAATGTCTTATTTGCCGATGAACATCTTTGGTGCTGATGGGCGTATAATTGTATGGAGAAGAAAAAAATGAGGAACTTAATCCCAAGAACTTAGTAGGAACAGTTAAGCATGCCGGTGGAGGTATCCTTGTGTGGGGGTGCATGTCAGCATCAGGACTAGGAAATTTGGTATTTATTGATGGCATAATGAATCATGCTGTTGTTATAAATATTTTAAGAGACAATTTAAAATTATCAGCTCAATATTTGGGTATTGGAAACAACTTTGTTTTTAATCAAGATAACGATCCTAAGCACACGGCTCTCAACGTTCGACTCTTGTGTCTCTATAATTGTCCACAAGTTTTGAAAACACCACGTCAATCGCCAGATTTAAACCCAATAGAACATATTTGGAGAGAACTGGAGGTTTGAGTACGAAAACACGACATTCACACGAAAAGCGAACTAAAAACAATTATGATGGAAGAATGGATGAACATTGATGCAAAAATTACAAAAGAACTAAAGCAATCTATTCCCAGACATTTAAAAGCTGTTGTGGATGCTAAAAGATATCCTACTAAATATTAACTTAACGAAAAATTAGAATATTTACTAATATGTAGAGATTTTTTACAAGTGTACGATGACTTTTGTGAGATAAAATTTTTGTTACTTTTGGATTATTGGTTTCTTAAAAATAAAGTTTTACTATGTTTTCAAAATATTTCATGTAGTTTTGTTAAGAATAGATTGTAGATCTTATTATTAAATACCCATTCTGAAATATTCATTTTAATCAATGGAGACACCCCTATTTCATTGAAAATCGTAAGTGTACGAACACTTTTGGGAGCCACTGTATATAGATAAAATTGCATCGGATCTAATCAGATTGACGGCATCGATTTTCCATGAATTTCGGAATTCTTAAATCTACAAATTCTAATTAAAGCAAGGGTTGAAAAGTCTTTTACGTATGCCAAAATTTCCATACCAGCCTGCAATGTAGAAGTAAGAAAGAAAAAATTAACCTCTGCCGTACTTTCTTTTCCTAAAATCGATAATCATAGACATTGATGATAAAAGAGCTCGCATCAGTACGAATGTGTAAGTTTAAGAATAACATGTACAGTAAATTTGGAATTGAATATGAAAGTTGATACGTGGTACTCGATTTGTACGATAAATAAAAAGCTAAATGAAAGTAAAATTATTATGCTGTAGTTTATATTTATGTTTTATATATTTGTTTTCCAAATCTTTAATAACAAATTTGCTCATACATTGTACGAAACTTTTTTAACGCAGAATACGTGTTTCAGTTTGGTCGCTTATGGGGTGCCTTTCTGGAGTTGGGGTGCAATTAGTAGTAATCTATAACAACTATAACTGAACTACTAATTAGCGGATACTAACAAGTGCCATGCCGTTTGAAAGCCAAAGGTCCAAAGTTATAAGCAGAATACAGCGCGCATGCTCGCGAAGTGCTGGGCACGCGAGCAGGTGGGGCTCGAGATATGACCGAATTGCGTCAGTCCGTGACCTTCAGGCACACGCAATGCACGAACTAGTATTGGATCTGCACATGTTAGATGTCTACGGCTTTGCCCAACGAGATTTGTGTGAAGCAGTGGCGCAGCCTGCCCCCCCCCCCAAAAGAAATAAAAATTGCATTATGATTATTGATTTTGCATTATAAATATTTTTATCTGTTCATCTCGGCCCCCCCCCATGCATTATAAATATTTTTATCCGTTCATCTCGCCCCCCCCCCCCCCAAGGAAAATCCTGGGTGCTCCACTGGTGTGAAGCATTTGCATTTGTGAAGATCGTTTACGATTACTGAAAGTTATAGCCGTTAGAAATATCTAAATTCACCTCTGCTCGACTATGTCGGCACATATGAAGTGAATATACGGTTAAAACCAGGTGAAACGGACAGTGGCGTAGCGAGGGGGGGGGGGGGGGTAAGGGGGTCTATCATGCCCCGGGCGCCACTTGCAGAGGGGCGCCAATATAATGTCTATATATTATATTACTATATGTTCTTCGGGGGTGGGGCGCCAATATAAGGTCTATATATTATATTATGTTTTTCAGGGTGTGTGTGTGTGCCAATTTAAGGTCTATATATTATATTATATTATGTTTTTCGGGGGGGGGGGTGCCAATATAAGGTCTATATATTATATTACTATGTTTTTCGGGGGGGGGGTGCCAATATAAGGTCTATAATATTAGTATATGTTCTTCGGGGGTGGGGCGCCGATATAAGGTCTATATATTATATTATGTTTTTCGGGGGGGGGGCGGTGCCAATATAAGGTCTATATATTATATTACTGTTTTTCGGGGGGGGGGTGCCAATATAAGGTCTATAATATTAGTATATGTTCTTCGGTGGTGGGGCGCCAATATAAGGTCTATATATTATATTATGTTTTTCGGGGGGGTGCCAATATAAGGTCTATATATTATATTACTGTTTTTAGGGGGGGGGGGTGCCAATATAAGGTCTATAATATTAGTATATGTTCTTCGGTGGTGGGGCGCCAATATAAGGTCTATATATTATATTATGTTTTTCGGGGGGGGTGCCAATATAAGGTCTATATATTATATTACTGTTTTTCGGGGGGGGGGGTGCCAATATAAGGTCTATAATATTAGTATATGTTCTTCGGTGGTGGGGCGCCGATATAAGGTCTATATATTATATTATGTTTTTGGGGGGGGGGGGTGCCAATATAAGGTCTATATATTATATTACTATGTTTTTCGGGGGGGGGGGTGCCAATATAAGGTCTATAATATTAGTATATGTTCTTCGGTGGTGGGGCGCCGATATAAGGTCTATATATTATATTATGTTTTTCGGGGGGGGGGGTGCCAATATAAGGTCTATATATTATATTACTATGTTTTTCGGGGGGGGGGGTGCCAATATAAGGTCTATAATATTAGTATATGTTCTTCGGGGGTGGGGCGCCGATATAAGGTCTATATATTATATTACTGTTTTTCGGGGGGGGGGTGCCAATATAAGGTCTATAATATTAGTATATGTTCTTCGGTGGTGGGGCGCCGATATAAGGTCTATATATTATATTATGTTTTTCGGGGTGGGGGTGCCAATATAAGGTCTATATATTATATTACTATGTTTTTCGGGGGGGGGGTGGTGCCAATATAAGGTCTATAATATTAGTATATGTTCTTCGGGGGTGGGGCGCCGATATAAGGTCTATATATTATATTATGTTTTTCGGGGGGGGGCGGTGCCAATATAAGGTCTATATATTATATTACTGTTTTTCGGGGGGGGGGGTGCCAATATAAGGTCTATAATATTAGTATATGTTCTTCGGTGGTGGGGCGCCAATATAAGGTCTATATATTATATTATGTTTTTCGGGGGGGGTGCCAATATAAGGTCTATATATTATATTACTGTTTTTCGGGGGGGGGTGCCAATATAAGGTCTATAATATTAGTATATGTTCTTCGGTGGTGGGGCGCCGATATAAGGTCTATATATTATATTATGTTTTTCGGGGGGGGGGTGCCAATATAAGGTCTATATATTATATAACTGTTTTTCGGGGGGGGGGGTGGCCAATATAAGGTCTATAATATTAGTATATGTTCTTCGGTGGTGGGGCGCCAATATAAGGTCTATATATTATATTACTATATGTTTTGCGGGGGAGGGGCGCCACAAAGGTATCGTGCCCCGGGCGCCAGTTATGCTCGCTACGCCACTGAATAAGAAGTCCCATAAAGAGACATTCTACAAGTCATAGAGGCGTTGAAAGTCAACTAAGATGACCGAAAAAGGTCAAACTGGCCAAAAACTATTCGTTGAAAGAAAAAAAAAAGTTTGTCTACAAACCATTTATTCGAAAATCAATTTCCGTCTAAAAATAAAATTGTATACTCAATCCCTTTTACAGAATTTTGTAATTCTGAATCCTAGTGTGAACTAGATGTACTCGTAACCAGTATTTTCTATAAAAGTTTCGTATGAATAAAATATTTCGAAAAGTTTTGAAATTTTTATATTTTTGAAAACACGCATTGCATATTTTAAAAGCAATAATTTAATCGAATCCCGTAGAACTTTTCGTATAAATCAGTCGTTAAGTGTTTCTGTTGGTACGTGCGCCATGGGTCATGAAATCAATCTTCATTCGGTGTAATCCGCAAACAGAAAAGTGTTCTCTTGTTTTATTCATTTTATGATTTTTGCCAGACAAACGTTTTTGTTCTCGATTTTATGATAAACACAGTGTATTTGGTGTCAATTCATCTTTTGGATTTCTTTTATTCATTCGCGTTCCCAGAAATAAGAGCTTTCATATAAGAAGACTAGCTGAAAACCCGCACTTCGCTACGGAGTACATACAAATTAAATACAACGGTCAATGTATGTAATTAATGCCAATATATACAGATATATATATATATATATATATATATATATATATATATATATATATATATATATATATATATATATATATTTATAATAAATGCGACGATCAATATATACAATTGATGTAGAAAAATATATATATATATATTTATATATATATATATATATATTTATAATAAATGCGACGATCAATATATACAATTGATGTAGAAATATATATATATATATATTTATAAAAAAATTGTAAGGGATATTTTTATAGACAAAATAATGTCCAATCGTCTGCAGCATTAGCAAGAAAAAAACGTATTTTTTTGTCTATTTAGTTGTTATGCACGTGACGATAAATTTATTTAAAGTGCCATAAAAAGAAATCACGTGATCGGCATTCAATAAATTAAATTCTAAAAATTAATATTTAAAAAATCACCAAAAATCAGAAAATAGAGGTAAAGATTCGAAAATGATTTCATTTGAAAGGAATTTTTACGCTCTTTCTCGTGATATAAATTTTATAACCCTCAAATTGTTATTTTAAATGCAAACTTAAAAAAAAGCTTAAAAATTTACTTTAAAAAGATCTAAGAAGAATTTTTGAAAAATCTTTCTTAGTGCACCCCTATACTATAAGAAGAATCGCCATGCAAAATTTCAGCCCTTTAGGTCCAGCGGTTTGGTCTGTGCGTTGTATGTCAGTCAGTCAGTCAGTCAGTGAATGAATGAGTCACTTACGGAACTGTTTTATATATATAGATATAGTTTGTGGTCAAGTTACATTTAATCATGTAGCATGGTTAAATGTAACCCGAATTGTTATAAACCGTGAAGAGATATACTATAAAACACTCACATGGTAGTGTAAGGATGGATTAAATGATAAATAAAAATAAAGCCCCCCCCCAAAAAAAAATTTTTTTTTCCCTTTTTCCTCTGCAAGTAACGATTTTCTTTCCCCTGCGTTTTCTGTCCGCTGGGGATGATGGCATTTACTTTCATCGTTTTCGAATTTTAAAGCAGTAGATCTCGTAGATCTTCAAAGCCCATGTTAAGGCGCGGGGATTTCCCCTCTGGCCTTTTGACTCATAACAGATCGAAAAATGTGTATTTTTAAAAATCTGCTTTTCTTGCATATGAAAATATATCTTTAAATGCAACGCACGTGTTTTAAAAAAAATCTCTTTAGATTGATTTATATTTTCCAATTTTAATTTTTTATTGAAAGAGGTCTGTAATTTAATGACCTGTAAAAAAGCTAACTGCTAGCAAGTACAGAATTTTATAAACCGTACGATCTCTACTTAAAGGTATGTTTTCATATGAAAAAAAAATAAAGAATTAAACACAGTATTGTTGTTATTTCCAATCCCCATGGTGTAGGAAAGCCTACACCATGGAGGTATTTTGGGAACTTGGAGGACATTGCAGCTACAACAGTTTTTTTCCCGTGCACCAGCCGCCATTAGGTGGTTTTTCAGCGACGGGCAACGGGCATCGAACCAGCGACGTTCAGATGACTGGCCCGCTTCCTTTGACAACCGGGGCACCGTGCCCTTAAACTCAGTGTTGAAAAGTACATTCGTTTGCTAATCTGCAATTAGAAAACAGTGATAGAGAAATTCACCATAGCTTGACATCCCGATTGAAGGTCTAATAAGGCGTCCACATTCATCTGCACTGCACAGTATTCTGCGGGGGAAACCAGTGATTTATGGGCAGACCGTTCTGCAACGATCCTGCGATCGGGCGTATTTGCACAGAGCATCAAAGGCGGGGGGGTCACGCTCCTGGAGCGTGACTAATCGACCCCAAAATGGTGTCAAGCGGGGTCGGGGGGTACTTGTCTGCATGAATGTGGAAGCGCTATGAGAGGTGTATGGATGCCGACCTCAACATAAAATCACGTGAACATTTTCGGCGGGCAACCTGTGGGACACGGGCTGCAAGATTATTGAAAAGCTTTGTGCTAATTTCTTTCGAATTCGCGACAGTGAGCCTCCCGGGTCAGCAAAATTCCAGTTTTAAATTTGTACTCTTCTGCCACAAATGCCGGTATTAATGAACTATAACTGTTTTTGCGGAAGGACGCGCTCCCTCCCGTAAATAACATTGCGTTAACTTCCTACTTGTCGGAAATAACAGGTTGGGGGAAGTGTTCTCTCCATCCTTTACGCCATCGCTGATCATGGTTTTTATCGCACTCGGGGCCCCCCGTCTTTTTCTTCCACCGTGTAATGTTAGCCACTGAAAACTTCCGTTAAATGATTTGGTAATTGCAGTGAGTCAATTCCCCGTTTCATCAAGATTAACGACCTTCAGAGACCGGGCCGAAGAACAGAGCTCTTTAATTAAGCTGCTAATATGTCTGGCAATCGATTTATCTTTTGTTGTTATAAGCCATTGTTGCGCCGTTAAGAATGGTTTTTTTATTTTTTATTTATTACGTGTCTTTCGTTTTGGTGATTTCTCTGAGCTAGTGCTGCTCTACCGGCTATCTGTCAGAAGTCCATTTATTCATTTTAATTTCGACGTCTCAACACGAGAGCGATCTGCCTGATCAGCTCCATTGCGATCGTTATCTGTCGAGGGTATCCGCCCCAGAGTCTGCTCTTCCCGCCCTCCAACGATCGTATGGGATGATTTCAAAACGCAAATATATAAGGGGACAGTGGACCTTCAAACCTAACTTTTTTTTGTTTAGAATGGATTTGCTTGAAATTTGAATATGTGATTAGTACCATAGATATGTAAAAATGGTTAAAATTTAATGATGAAATATTAATAATTTATGAATTATGAATTATTAATTATGTCAAAAATGGGCCTCATTAAAAATGTTCCATGCGCATTTCTTTTGCATATAATATGGTAGTTTTTATTTACAGGATACCTTATAGAACTAACAATGAAACTTATAGCTTATTTTAAGCATTCATTAAAAATATAAAGAGAAAAAAATAATAATAGTGAAAACACCCTTTTTATTACGCAAAATACCTATAAATCATCTTTTCGAGTACAAAATTTAGAAATTCTGAGCTACGAAGCATAATTTTTTTCAATAAGATTCATTTGATATACAGTTAAGTATATAAAACTTAAATTTCAAAGCAATACGATAATTAGAAATGCGCCCGGAGCAGTTTGAATATTCGTATGACATGAAAATTTTTGTTTTGAGAAAAATACATTTAAAGTTATTGCTATTAGTAACCACATAATACCTAAATTAAATACAAATGCCTATAACCATGAAAGTGATCACAGAAATTAAAATTATTTTTGCAGCACATTCCTACTCGTCCGCAGTTTCACAATTCAATAAAATAAAAAAAAAATCGAATTTTTGGACAAATTTCACAATTGAAAGTCCACTGTCCCCATAATGTGCCCTTACTACGTATAGGCATGATAACAGCTTTCGAAACCAAGTCAATTCAAATGACTCTTCACATCTCGTTAGGCTTCCATCATCGGAGAAAATCCAGTAAGCTTGAGGGGATAAAAGGGACTAAAGAAAAGATACTTTCAGCAGAATAATTTCTATGCGCGGAGTTTTTAGAT
Source organism: Dolomedes plantarius (assembly GCA_907164885.2). Classification (NCBI taxonomy): domain Eukaryota; kingdom Metazoa; phylum Arthropoda; class Arachnida; order Araneae; family Dolomedidae; genus Dolomedes; species Dolomedes plantarius. The sequence goes on from OU015495.1 coordinate 195,322,624, forward strand.
TTTTGTGAACTCCACAATCTGGAGCTTCAATTTGGTCTCGTTACTGAGAGTATGGACGTAACTTTGCGGTCTGGCACTAAGAGAAAATTTATGAACCTCTGGGGAAAATAAGGGAGTTTTAGAAACTACATACTAAAATAATGTATATATATAAAACAGTTCCGTAACTGACTCACTGACTGACATACAACGCACAGACCAAACCGCTGGACCTAAAGGGCTGAAATTTTGCATGGCGATTTTTCTTATCGTGTAGGGGTGCACTAAGAAAATTTTTTGAAAAATTCTTCTTAGATTTTTTAAAATTAAATTTTTAAGCTGTTTTAGTAACTTTTTTTAAGTTTGCATTTAAAATAATAATTTGACGGTTATAAAATTTATATTGCGAGAAAGATCATAAAAATTCCTTTAAAATGATATCTTTTTCGAATCCTTACCTCCATTTTCTGATTTTTGGTGAATTTTTAAAGATTACTTTTTAGAATTTAATTTATTAAATGCTGATCACGTGATTTCTTTTTCTGGTACTTTAAATAAATTTATCGTCACGTCCATAACAATGAAATAGACAAAAAAAAATATTTTTTTCTTTCTAATGCAGCAGACGATTGGACATTATCCAAAAAAAATTCCCTTACGATTTTTTTATAAATATATATGTATATATATTTTACATCAGTTGTATACATTGATCGTCGCATTTATTATATATATATATATATATATATATATAGATATATATATATATATATATATATATATATATATATATATATATATATATATATATATATATATATATATATATATACATATATATATATATATATTGGCATTAATTGCATACATTGACCATTGTATTTAATTTGAATGTACTCCGTAGCGAAGCGCGGGTTTTCAGCTAGTTACAAGATAAAAAGAACTTTTTATATACCATGTATTTAAATTTTCTGTTGAATCATATAAACTTGACAATTCTATGTATTAAAAAATACTTTTTGTAAAATTTTTTTTTGATGAATTATCCCATCAACTTGAAAGAAAATTGGAAGTTAACTTGCGTTTAACTTTTCGTTACCGTCCCGGCCGATAGATGGCTGCACCAGTCTACAAAAGAAAATTAGCTGAAAATAACTGAAAGTTAATTCAATTCTGCTTAAAGATGGCTAAAAGTATCAAAAGAATGCATTGTTATCGTGTTCTGAGCTATTTTAAAAGTTTCAAATGTCTAGCTAGTCGGGAAGTAAGTTAAAAATCGATTGCAAGATTTGTACTGGACAAACACACAAGCACACACACAAACAAACAAGAAAGCGAGTTAATAAAAACATGGAAATAATGCAATTTTACGATCCTTAAAACCTGGGGGAAAATTACGTCCTTTTTAAAGAGTTTTAATGTCCATTTCAGCATTCTGTCGAGTGGATAAAATTTACTGTATACTTAATATAAAACTAACTGATTATTTGAAAAGTTGAAATGACCGCATGACAAAACCTTCGGTGTTGCATGACAGACCCTTCGTGTATCTTCGGGTCTTTTCATATCGAATTCTTTTCCCTTTAAATTTTTATTCCATATTTGACCAATGATCCTCATTCGTTCTTCACATAGATTGGATGTCAGGAAAAAGAAACCTGGTAGGACTGGGAATCAAACTCGGGTCTTAGTAATCACCGTGTCGGTATTCTACTAACTAAACTATCCTGGCGACGTAGGGAACTTCCATTGTTTTGTTCTATTCTTTACGTAGTTCCCTTTATTTTTAATGCCAACAAGCAGGATGTTGGGCAATAGATTTTTTTTTCAACGTTGCGGAAATTCACCACTACCTATCCACCCACCGCATAATAGGGATGCGACATCAACAACAAAACATCGATGTTTTGAAACATCGATATTCAATATTAAAACATCGATGCTAATAAAACATCGCCCCAAAACCATCGATGTTTTTGAACATCCATTCTTTAAAATTGATTTAGTAACGGTACTTTTGGGAGTCATCTTAATATTAATTAACGTTAACTTATATATTACCACAACAAAATAAAAACTTATATGGCCGCTCGTGTTTATCTATACTTATATATAAAGAGAGAGCGATTTTGTACGTGGAGGGTAATCTTCAGAACCACTGTACCTATTTGAAAAATTCTTTCACTGTTTGAAAGGTACAGTATTCCAGATGTATTTAGGCTATTTATTATGTATATCTAATCAGTAGAAATAAAGTTAGGGGCTAACAATCTCCATTGTTTCCGCTACTGTCTTCTACCGCTTTTTGTTCCGAAGATTTCAACGATCCGTATCGTGGTGCTATCACGGTGGGCTTCTGTTCTGACGCTAGCGGGGTGAACCTAGCCGTTCTCCGGCACGCCTTTTTCTTTTAAAAAATTTATTTTAATTATTAACTAGCATAAAATTAATTTAAGGTATTATTTAGGTTATTATTAAGGTAAAAAAAGATTTACAATTTATTGGCTATCAACTGGAAATTTATTGGTATAATATTTTGTTCAACCCGGACAAAGTCGGGACGGGCAGCTAGTACTATTTATAAAAGGAAACCCCATGGAAGGTTCTGGAGTGTCGAGAATATTCCAAGCGCTCTGATTGGTTCATTGGTTGTTAATTGCTATTTGTCTCGTTGGTAGGTTATCGTTCACCTTTTTGTATTCATCCTTTTCAGAATTCAGACTTACATTTACTGAGTGTGAAAATTATGCTACGTGGTTTTTTTTTATTATGGTACTTTTTCATTAAAAAAACCCCATCAAGACAACGTAAAACATCGAGCACAAAACATCGATGTTTAAAAAAAATCGACTTAAATAAATCGATGTTTAGATTAGAACATCGATATTTTTATCAAAACATCGATGTTTTGAAAATATCGACATCGATATCGCATAATTTTTTTTTATTATATGTTTGACCACTGGTCCACATTCGTTCTTCTTACAGGTCGGGTGTCACTAACGAATTTCTACTAAGACTTAGGATCAAACCCGGGTCTTCTAATCATGATGTTTGTATTCTTCATTCGGTACTATACAGGCAGTGTGGAGAACTTTTATTTTATTTTTAAAAATTCCTTTCCTCACATTGTAAAGAAAACAAAAGATATATTTTTTATTCGTTTTCTCTATTAGTGCATTTCGCCATTAGAATAAAAAAAAATCAGAATTAATCATTGGTGTTTAAATTATTCATTATACATGAGACAATAATACAGCAGTTCATTGGCTGACATAGTTCGTTTTCCTTCCAGTGATCCAATCGAGTTACGTGACACCCGGGAACGGTTGCTGCCTTATCAAATTTTCGTTTCGAATGAACTTGTCTTGGCACATTTACTTAAAATATGAATGACATCTTTCTCTGGATGTCTCGGCTCTGAGTCTTTGACATGTCAGCCCTAATTGAAACCCCGAAGGATCGTTGCTCCCTTACTTAACCACTCCTGTGATCGAACAAAAGTATACTTGACACGCTAAATTCGGGATAAGCTTCTTGTTTTCTAACAGAATAAATTGGTGTGCGGTAATCGAAATAATATACATTGAAACTGAAAACTTGCCAAGTAATATTGCCAAACGTTATTTTAGATCTGATGGTATGAATGCTTAAATTGGAATCAGATATTTAAAAAAAATGTGCCTAACGATTTATAGGATAGATTTACTCTATCTATATATATAAAACAGTTCCCTCACTGACATACAACGCACAGACCAAACCGCTGGACCTAAAGGGCTGAAATTTTGTATGGCGATTCTTCTTATGATGTAGGGGTGCACTCAGAAAGATTTTTGAAAAATTCTTCTTAGATTTTATTAAATTAAATTTTTAAGCTGTTTTTGTAACTTTTTTTAAGTTTGCATTTAAAATAATAATTTGAGGGATATAAAATTTATATCACGAGAAAGATCATAAAAATTCCTTTAAAATGAAGTCTTTTTCGAATCTTAAACTCAATTTTCTGATTTTTGGGGAATTTTTAAAGATTCATTTTTAGAATTTAATTTATTAAATGATGATCACGTGATTTCCTTTTCTGGTACTTTAAATAAATTTATCGTCACGTGCATAACAACTACATAGAAAAAAAATATATTCTTTTTCTTTCTAATGCAGCAGACGATTGGATATTATCAATAAAAAAATAAATATCCCTTACGATTTATATATATATATATATAGATATATATATATATATATATATTACATCGATTGTATATATTGATCGTCGTATTTATTATAAATATATATATATATATATTTTTTTTTGGCATTAATTGCATACATTGACCGTTGTATTTAATTTGAATGTACTCCGTAGCGAAGTGCTGGTTTTCAGCTAGTAAGAATATATAAATAATAATAAAAATGTAGGACTAAGTTCAAAGGGAACCGGGAATGGACTTTTTCGTCTGTTAACTAGCTAACTTCAATTAATCTAGTCGTTTGCCACCAAATGGCCTGTTTTGATCTGTTTTATCGTTGCACTGAACTAGACGGGTTGCCCTTGCGTGTTCTGTTGTGGTCCAGCTGGATCGCCGACGTAAGGGCAGTTATCAGAGTATGTTTGCCTTATAACCAAAAGGTGTGGGAGGCGGAAGGATCGACTTACTTACTCTTCATAGCTTTAATAGCTCAAGTGCTATGATACCGGATTAGAGGTCAAGAGACCAGAGAATGTGTTCTAACCTCTTAGCTAGAATCTCGGTCCAGGCTGACCGTTGGAAAGGTCGATACCAGAACGTTAGGGAAATACACTCTAAATATTCGTAGGAGGAAAAATATTCATGTATATCAAATAAATAAATAAAATTTACGCAGCAATATCCTACCGCTAATCTTACTACAGCTGCATAAACTGCTGTTAAAAACAACGTGTCCCCTTCCTTCTTTTTCACAGGCCATTTAACTGTCGAATGCCCAGTCCAGCGTCTGTTCTGGGATCCTTTGCATACATAGACGTAAAAAAAAAATTATCGGTTTTCTCCCTTTTCTGATTTATAGTTGTAAGGTATACATAAGATTCGATTCACAAGAATCGAACCTTTGAGTGAATGAATTAAAGAAGCTGCTTGAGATATGCTTATTTCGGCATACGCGCTTGGTATAAATACCAAGCAGCTTGATTAATACAGGGGTTGAAAAAGGTTGTTGTTAAGGTTGATAGATAAGCGAGAGGGAGCTACGAGGTAAGCAGCTCCAGGTGTTAGCTGGCGCTAGTGCTTAGGGGGTCCAAAGTTTACGTGGCAGAACTGCTAGTTTGACTCTCTAGGTTGTGAGTATTGCAAAGTGTATTTTTATTGAATGCTAATATATATTCCGTACAAGTAGTACGTATGCTTATTGCTGTAAAAGCAAATTCTATATGTGCAACGAATTCAATAAACATTGTTTCATGTATAAACTGTGTTTGTATGAAATTCATTTAGAGTGCCACTTCAAATTATATACACCCAAGTCTGGGTAGAAGTGAGTTATTTTCTCTACATAGTACACTTTTAGAATTTGATACATACATACATACAGGGCCGTGCTTAGGGGTGGGGGAACTGAGCAACCGCCCAGGGCCGCTAAAAATTTAGGGCCGCCATTTTTATTCCTCATCGCAACACTTTTCTAAATGTTACGGGGCTTTTAAAAAAGTCCTTCATTTTTCGGGGTTTCTATAATTCAAATTATAAAAAAATATATGTTTCGATTTTTTGAAAAGAATCATAGAATGAATCTTAATTGACAAACTACCCTTTTGATTTTTAGTATGGAAACGTAATGCATTAAAAGTAATAATTAGTAAAATCAGTAGTGGATGCAGTTTTTTTTTTTTTTTTTGTTTGTTTGTTTGTTTGTTTGTTTGTTGTGGGGGGGGGGAGGATCGGGGTTGTCTTACAAGATCCATTACTCAGTACGTACAGAAATTTGATTGCCAGTAAATGTGTTTCGCCCAGGGCCGCTAAAACCTTAAGCACGCCCCTGCATACATATATCCCTCTATCTATATATATAAAACAGTTCCGTAACTGACTCATTCATTCATTCATTCATTCATTCATTCACTGACTGACTGACATACAACGCACAGACCAAACCGCTGGACCTAAAGGGCTGAAATTTTGCATGGCGATTCTTCTAATAGTGTAGGGGTGCACTAAGAAAGATTTTTCAAAAATTCTTCTTAGATTTTTTTAAATTAAATTTTTAAGCTGTTTTTTAAACTTTTTTTACGTTTGCATTTAAAATAATACATTGAGGGTTATAAAATTTATATCACGAGAAAGATCATAAAAATTCCTTCAGAATGAAATTTTTTTCGAATTTTTACCTCCATTTCCTGATTTTTGGTGAATTTTTAAAGATTAATTTTTAGAATTTAATTTATTAAATGCCGATCACGTGATTTCTTTTTCTGGTACTTTCAATAAATTTATCGTCACGTGCGTAACAACTAAATAGACAAAAAAATATTTTTTTCTTGCTAATGCGGCAGACGATTGGACATTATTCTGTCTATAAAAATATCCCTTACGATTTTTTTATAAATAAATATATTTTTTTCTACAGCAATTGTATATATTGATCGTCGTATTTATTATAAATATATATATATATATATAAATTTAATTGTTTTGCATTAATTGCCTACATTGACCGTTGTATTTAATTTGAATGTACTCCGTAGCGAAGCGCGGGTTTTCAGCTAGTATATATATAAAACAGTTCCGTAACTGACTGACTCACTGACTGACTGACATACAACACACAGACCAAACCGCTGGACCTAAAGGGCTGAAATTTTGCATGGCGATTCTTCTTATAGTGTAGGGGTGCACTAAGAAAGATTTTTGAAAAATTCTTCTTATATTTTTTGAAATTAAGTTTTAAACTGTTTTAGTAACTTTTATATTATGTTTGCATGTAAAATAATAATTTTAGGGTTATAAAATTTAAATCACGATAAAGATCATAAAAATTCCTTTAAAATGAAATCTTTTTCGAATCTTTACCTCCATTTTCTGATTTTTGGTGAATTTTTGAAGATTCATTTTTAGAATTTAATTTATTAAATGCTGATCACGGGATTTCTTTTTCTGGTACTTTAAATAAATTTATCATCAAGTGCATAACAACTAAATCGACAAAAATTTTTTTTTTCTTGCTAATGCGGCAGACGATTGGATATTATCCAAAAAAATATTAAACTACAGTAAAAGATATTATGTTCCTCAAACTGTACTATATTAACTGTACTGTATTCTTTATTTAGTATGTCCCATTAGATTTAATTTGAATATTTTCTTCTACATTTTTTTGTCTATAAAAATACCCCTTACGATTTTTTTATAAATATATTTTATTGTTTTTTTTTACATCAATTGTATACATTGATCGTCGTATTTTTATATATATATATATATGGCATTAATTGCATACATTGACCATTGTATTTAATTTGAATGTACTCCGTAGCGAAGTGCGTGTTTTCAGCTAGTACATACATATATGTTTAAAATTTTAATTTCTCAGTCTAATTCTCTATTCTTATTCTCATTTCTTTAGAGCAGTGTTTTTCAACCTAGAAGCCGACACCCCTAGAGGGGTCACAAAAGGTCGCTATCAAGGCAGCTGCTTAATAATTCCAACTAGTCGGTCGTGCATTTATTTATTTTTGCTGTTATTAAGTTTTAGTCTGGGGGATCAAGACGTCTTCACTTTATTTTTATTTTTTTGGGGGGAGGGGGATGTACTTAAAAGGTTGAAAATCACTGCCTTAAATCACCTTTTTTTAATTTAATTGTTCTCATTTTTTCTTTTACCACTGGCAATTCAATATCTGTAACGTTGCTTATGAAAAAAAAAAAAAAATCTGCCCTGATAGATATTCTGGAGTTTTATACAGTAAAACCCATTTGGGATTTTGCAGGTATAGCAGACTCTTCCCCTGTTAGTATTATAAGCAAGCCGAAAACCTCTGTAGATACAGAATTGAATTGGAACCGAAACTTTCCAAGTTAACCTCGTCACGACAATCTGCTAAATTAACGTCGAACATTCTACTCACTTACAAAATGTAACTTAATTAAAGAACCCAACTTCTCGCCAAGCTTCCCTCCGCCGCAAGAAATTAGTGGCGTTGACCACAAAAATGTGCTTTGAATTTTTTTTCACGCTCTCTCGGGCTTCTAAATCTCGTTACAATCAGATGGGCGAAGCCGCCATTTGTTATAATTTGGAGGCTTTTATTTGTGAATAAAGTGGGTTTTAGTTAAAATCTTGGCATTTAGCTCTTGTCTACTCTTTTAGTACTGTCTTACACGCACGTGATATCAAAATAGGTACCTGATTCTGATGACTGCATGTAACAAAATATGTAGGTTACAATGCCGCACTATGACGTTTGTCAATGTATAGAATGGGGATTTTTTAATGAACCCTTTTTTACGATATTTTTCTAGTTAAATGCGCATGTTTGTGAGCAGAGACTTTTCTCTTATATTCTCGCGAACAATCTATTTTAACCCGGGAAGTGTCTAGCAGCTTATAGAGAATAGCTCACTTCTACCCAGACTTGGGTGTATATAATTTAAAGTGACACTCTAAATGAATTTGATACACAGTTTATACATGAAACAATGTTTACTGAATTCGTTGCACATATAGAATTTGCTTTTACAGCAATAAGCATACGTACTACTTGTACGGAATATATATTAGCATTCAATAGAAATACACTTTGCAAATACTCACAAACCAGCAGAGAGTCAAACCAGCAGTACTGCCACGTAAACTTTGGGCCCCCTAAGCACTAGCGGCGGCTAACACCTGGAGCTGCTTACCTCGTAGCTCCCTTAACTCGCTTATCTATCAACCTTAACAAAACCTTCCTTATTAATCAAGCTGCATGGTATTTATACCAAGCGCGTATGCCGAAATTAGCATATCTCAAGCAGCTTCTTTAATTTATTCACTTAAAAGTTCGATTCTTGTGAATCGAATCTTATGTATACCTTACACGCTTTTCTAGGAGTTCCGTTTGCTCTGCTCTTTTAAATGATATGAGCATAATTTTTCAATAAAAAAAGTGGCATGAAACAGTATCATTCAACTGGTGTTCATCACGTTTGCCAAAATTCGTCTTCATTAGTTTACATTAAATTATCTCACATTTAAAAATCAGCGACCTGACGATAGATTTCTCCGAAAAAGTAATCTAAAACATTAGGTAATTGAATGAACGACAAAACACAAATTCTCCACTTGTTCGTCACTCCATCTTTCTCACTCAAATCCCCTGCCATTCATCTCCCGGTGAGAATTAAATCACCGCACGCTCTCTGGAATTCATCTCGGCACGGGGGGTCGTGGTGAGAGCCTTGTCAGTTACGGTGCCAGCATCTATCCCAAAACGTCCCAGCCTGTTTCAGGCGACTCGAGATCTTATCAGGGGGTTAAGAAAAGGGATAGATATATGAATCCCCTAATTTTCCCTCTTATAGGCGTACCTGGGTTAAGAAGTCTGTGATCAAAAGGGCGTATGTAGTTTTACCAACCTTCTTTTTTGCTATTTTATTTTCTTTCACCTTTGCGCTGAAAATAAGGTTAAGGGATGGCTTATTTATAACGTTGTCTGGCGAATAAAAATATAATTTAGTGAGGGGAAGGGGCGCTTCTAGAGTTATAGGACGTCAACACATGTAGCTCCTACGCAGGGGCAGGGGTATTGAGCAATACCGGGTGAGTCATGCAATGACTTTGCTATATGGTTGACAGTCTTGCTGTGGTGGAGGTCTGTTTTGTTTTTCGGCCTCATTTCGAATGATGCAGAGCCCAACAACTTAAGATTTTGCCTCTTTAAAATTTGCATTTCCAAGTTTAAACCCTATAAGAGACTAGCTGAATACCCGTGCTTCGCTACGGAGTGCATTCAAATTAAATGCAACGGTCAATGTATGCAATTAATGCCAAAAAAAAAACAAAAAAAAAAAAAACCCAAAAATATATTTATAAAAAAATTGTAACGAATATTTTTATAGACAAAATAATGTAGAAGAAAATATTCAAATTAAATCTAATAGAACATACTAAAGAATATAGTACAGTTAATATAGTACAGTTTGGAGAACATTTCTTTTACTGTATTTTAATATTTTTTTTGGATAATGTCCAATCATCTGCCGCATTAGAAATAATTTTTTTTTGTCAATTTATTTCGTTGTTATGCACGTGACGAAAAATTAATTTAATGTATCACAAAAAGAAAAGAAACCACGTGATCAGCATTTAATAAATTAAATTCTAAAAATTAACCTTTAAAAATTCATCAGAAAATGGAGGTAAAAATTCGAAAAGATTTCATTTTAAAGGGATTTTTATGATCTTTCTCGTGATATAAATTTTATAACCTCCAGATTATTATTCTAAATGCAAACTTTAAAGAATTTTACAAAAACAGCTTAAAAATTTGATTAAGAAAAATCTAAGAAGAATTTTTCAGAAATTATTTTTTAGTGCACCCCTACACTATAAGAAGAATCTCCATGCAAAATTTCAACCCTTTAGGTCCAGCGGTTAAGTCTGTGCGTTATCTGTCATTCAGTCAGTCAGTTAGGGAACTGTTTTATATATATAGACTAGCTGAAAACCCGCACTTCGCTACGGAGTACATTCAAATTAAATACAACGGTCAATGTATGCAATTAATGCCAAAAAATATAAATATATATATATATTTATTTATAATAAATACGACAATACAATTGATGTAAAAAAAAACATATTTATAAAAAAATCGTAAGGGATATGTTATTAGACAAAATAATGTCCAATCGTCTGCCAAATTAGCAAGAGAAAAATATTTTTTTTTGTCTATTTAGTTTTTATGCACGTGACGATAAATTTATTTAAAGTACCAGAAAAATAAATCACGTGATCGGCATTTAATAAATTAAATTCTAAAAAATTAATCTTTAAAAATTCACCAAAAATCAGAAAAGGGAGGTAAAGATTCGAAAAAGATCTCATTTTGAAGGAATTTTTATGATCTTTCTCGTGATATAAATTTTATAACCCTCAAATTATTATTTTAAATGCAAACTTTAAAAAAGTTACAAAAACAGCTTAAAAATTTAATTTTAAAAAATCTAAGAAGAATTTTTCAAAAATCTTTCTTAGTGCACCCCTACTCTATAAGAAGAATCGCCATGCAAAATTTCAGCCCTTTAGGTCCAGCGGTTTGGTCTGTGTGTTGTATGTCAGTCAGTCAGTGAATGAATGAATGAATGAATGAATGAGTCAGTTACGGAACTGTTTTATATATATAGATAAGTTCCAGGATATATACGTCCAGGCGCATACGTTTTTTTAAGTTTTATTTGCTTATTCTACAGTCCTAAACTTGGTTCTTATTACAAAATGTAATTGTTAGTAATTAAGTTTTAATATAAATATTCTTACCCGAGCATACGAAAATACTTTTACTTTGAGGGTATTCTCTATCCATAATAATTATAAGACGATCGACGCCTTCTGTTGAACAACGTCATCTATATTTATTTGACTTTCTCACTTTCACTGATCTTGACTAACGTAAACTATACTTAAGGTGACAATGGACCATGAAAAACTTTTTTATTTATTTATTAACTAATTGCTATAAAATTTTGTATACTTATACAGTGTTGTTTAGAGATGGAAATTCTAAATTTAAAAAAAAATCAGAATGTAATTAATTAAGATATTAATTAAAATCAGTTTGTTAATTTCTCTATTTAAAAATGCTCCATGCGCATTAATTTTTGTCTCAGATATCTAATTTTCTCTCTTAAGCTAGTTTTATATAGTTATAATAAAAGTTAGTAGCAATATTTGATTTACAGTCATATTTATAAAAAATAGAAAAGAAATCGATAAAAATAGGTCATTTTATGCAAAATTTTATCAAAAAAATTTTTTTATAGCACAAATTTTAAGTTGTTTTAAAATAGTATAATGAATTGATTACTAAGTTTTATTCTAACATATATAAATAATCATTTTATGAAATTTTATGAAAATTCAAGAAAAAATATGACGCATGGAACATTTTGAACTTACCGAAACGACATGAAAACTTGTTTTGAGAAATTGGCATTTAAAGTTTTAATTTGATTAACATTTCCATTGTTTACGTTTGAAAACAATACTCATAACTCGGTTAATAATGATCTGATCAACATACTTATTTTTTAAATTTAAAGCTGATGAGTTGCAGAATCATTTTCCGAAAGAAAAAAAAATTGTTTTGAGGACATATTTTTGTCAATCTGAAGGTCCATTTTCGCCTTAAAAATTCTGAAAATTGTACGCTTCATAACTATTATCATTTAAACGTTTAAATGTTAAATTTCTTAAGCGAAATTTAATAAGTTCATATCTGCGCCCTCTGCACTAATTTATTACAAGAAAACGCTCCGCGTTGAATACTTAAAGAGCCAAATTAGATCCTAAATGGCGCATCTGTTGTCTTATCGGATGTCTATCGAAATTCTGCAAACAGTAATCAGACATTGTAACTTGTTTCGAAGTACAAGCAGCAGAGATCAATAATTATTTTCCAACCGCGTGTTCTGCATCAATAAACGAGTTCCACAGCGCGCGGGATGCGTCTTTTTAAGTACTGGGGCTTCTGTGCGTGTTGGATAAACTGTGGCGCCCGTGCAAAAAATAATCGTAAATAAACGCCTTTCCTCACCAAATCCCTGAAAGGCTGTCTTTGTTTGCTGGTTATCGTAAGACAAATATTCCGAAAAGTGTTCCTCGCCCTTGACTCGTTACCTTCGCCTTCGTCAACGGGTGCCTTATGGTGTTGATGGCATGACCTCGGCCGTGTTGTCGGTTGTCTGGGGCGGGGATTATTCTGGAGACTCTTTTGGCAGCATTTTTTTTTTCTTTTTCCAAATTAATTTAATGGGTTCGTGGTAAACGCGACATATGGCGTCACGCCCTGAACGTCATAATGCAAGAATAATTATTATAGATTTAATATATTAGATATTCCACAATATCTAAAACATTAATTCTAGCATATTTATAACTATATTAGAATTAATATATTAGATATTTTTTACTATTATTCCTGTTTCGCGTCACATCATTTCACCAACGACATCATTTCCTCGTTATGAAATAGGAAAAGTGAGTCATTCATATTTTAACACACGCAAGTGCCTGTCGCGTTATTAAAAAAAAATATATATATATATACAGTCGAACTTCCATATATCGAAGTAGCAAATTGCGCGAAAAAAATTCGATATATAGAAACTTCGATATATAGAATTGAGCTTAGTCTTATCATAATTCTCCTAAAAAAACAAAAAAATAAAGCTAATTTTCGTATACGATACTCCATTTCTAATTTATATGCGAATCCTATTAAATGAAAGTTAATAATTAAAAAATGAATTAATATGAAAGATTTATTGATTACTACATATCTTTAAAAAAAACAATAATGCAGACAGTGGTTACAATTATCACAGTTACATTCTTTAAAAAAAACTACGAATATCTTGCTGAACAGTTAGTTTTGCGGAAAGTTCAAAGAAATGTTCGCATTTATTAACTCCACTAAAAACTTTATCAGGGACATTTTCCGCGAATTGAAGTCCACGACGTATTGTTTCAAATGCCAAAAATTGGGAGATTTTATTCTAATGTGGAATAAAAAATCCCCATTTGTCTTGAAAAAAATTTCGATATATAGAGACTTTTTCGATATATAGAAACAATTTTTCTATGTAATGAACATGGAGATTTGCTAAGATTTCGATATATAGAAAATTTCGATATAGGGAAGTTCGATATATGGAGGTTCGACTGTATATATTTTTTTATTCTAACTCAGGGGTGGTTATTAAGTCGATCGCGATCGACCGGTGGACCTCTCTTGCTTTTTTAAGACAGGTGTTAATGAGTAATTGCATGTTTTGATTAGATATTATCTAGATGTAATAAACGCAAAGCAATCGTTTCAATGATTCAACATTCTCAGATGCTTCACGTCTTATATTCAACCTGACATGAAGCATCTTATGGTTATACGAGTTAATCTTCATTAACCGTGGTTAAAATTTTGTACTCTTATATGTAAGAACGCACGGAAAATGTGACTTGTAAAATCATTTTACCCTTTGAAAAACTGGTTGCCGAAAAATGATGCTCTTTCTGTTTATCGACATCTGAAATACAGTCACTCGTACTTTGTTATTTATATTTAGTTACCGAAATTTTGTTAGGAAAAACTATGCAATTGAATAGACCAGTTTTTTATCCTGACGACTTCACTCGATCTATCTATTGCTTTACGGCATTTTAAGTTTGCGGTGTTTCAATTTGAACCTGAATTCGCATTAATCGCACGAGATTTAAGAAAGCGTAGCTACGTTACCTACTAGCATCACTATAATTTAAATATAGTTTATTTTATAAGATAACTTTTGCAGTATGCAGATTCATCCTTTCAGAAGTTAGTATATACAGAGGCTGTTCACACATTTTTTAGACGATGTATATTGTATTCACAAAACTAAATTACATAAAATTCTTGTGTTTTAAATGTTCTATTTGACATCCCTTATTCTGAACTATCTTTCGACACCGCAATTTCCAGGATAATAATGCCTTTTGAAGTGTCAGAAGAGGTATTCTATCCCATTCCTCCTGAACAGCTTTCCAGAGTCCTGTAAGGGTTTTGGGACGACGTTTGGATAATGCAGATTTTAAAAGTCCGAAAGCACAAAATCCATAGGTGATACATCGAGAGATTTAGTAGAGATATCAGTGAAGGGTATGGCCTTGATACCAGTTTTTTTGTTCCATTTCTTTTAGGAAATTTACAGTGGATTTTGATGTGTGACTGCTAGCTTTGTCCTGATGGAGTCTCACAGATTGATGGCACTGTGGGTAAAGCGATGATATTTCATTCAGAAAAATTGGCGATAAAATATATTCCTGATAGTATTTGGAGTTAATCTTGACATTTTTTTCCACTCTCTTTAGTTTTAACTTGCCATTATAAGAAAAACCAGCAACAATCATGAATCCCTTAGAAAAACTTTCTTTCGATTCTTTGAACCATGTACTTAAATTTTTTTCTCCCCTTTTATGATAATAAATGGCTCTTTTTTTGTGGCAATCATTTAAATACACCCATGATTCATCTATTGTGACAATTGTTTTCCATTTTTCTTTGGATAAGTGTTTCTCATATAGAATTCTGCAGCGTGTCCTGCGTTCAGCGATATGATTTGGAAGAAGACGATGCACATTGCGTTTTTTCGCTTTCTTAAGATTTAAATCAACGTTTATCATTTTGTTTACAGTGGACACCGAGCATTTTAATGATTTTGCAACTGTCCTTTGACTAGGGGGGGATTTTCTTTTAACATTAAACAACGTACCTTTGCAATAGTCGAAGATGTCCGTTTTTTCCTTGGATACTTGTTCGGAATTTTTGTCCCACTTGAGGCTCCAATTTGACGTTTTTTCCCTTTTTTGCTGACGATATTACCTATCGACGTTTTAGATATCACAAAAGCATGACTCTCACATCGTTTTTGGATAACGGAGTATGCATATTTCTCTTCGGAAAGAGCATAAATGTAGCCTTCGAACCACTGCTTTGTTAAAAACGCCATTTTGAATAAAAACAAAACTTTCAAGCCGCAGACAATATTTTTGACTTTTAAAAACATAGTACAATTGCAATTATTTCTTTTGCAGCAAACGATTTTTTATTACCGCTTACCAAAATCGTCTAAAAAATGTGCGAAAAGCCTCTGAATATAGGGTAGGATGAATCTGTGTTCAGACAGCGAGATAGGAGTGAGGATGGGGGGTTGCTAGTTAGCTGTTAGCGTTTATCTCTTAGCTTTTGTTAGAAGTTCACTGCCTTGTTATTAGAGTTTATTTGTTTTTGTTTATCGAAAGTTTCGATGTTTTTCTTTTAAATAAATGTTTAGTTATTTTTTAACGACGCAGTTGTCTTTTCCTTCCTCCTGTTGTCTTACCTACTTTCATTTGAGCAATTTTTATTTTAGATTCAACTATTATTTTATTAGGTAAGATATTTGTTTTGTAGGAAAGTTGAAAAAAATCCCTAACTGAAGAAAATGTGTTCAAATTCCTTCCGTGCACGGAAATCAGATAGAAAATCTCTGAAGAACGCTCCGTTGTTGTTTGTCTTCATTACAAGTTTCTATGTAAACCCCGTTTATCACTCACCCCACGAAATACTCTTGCTCCTTCAATAGAAATCTAGGTCTGGATGAGATTTATCACGTTCGATTCTCTCTATCAATAAAGAAGTAGATTTTTTTTTTCCCTTTTTCATCCGCGGTCAATACAGTAAGGCAGACGTCTTTAACCGGACTGGCCAGAGTTCGCCGGAATTGATTCGGAGAAGAGTTTTTTATGCGGGGGCAGCAGTCATTTTTCTTGGTCCCCCGGGGGAACTCTTTATGGGAAGGCTTGGTAGACGTTTTTACGGTATTGTTTTTCTGGCCGAAGGCCGTTAAAGAGAAAAGACGGTCGTTAAGAGTGTCTCTTTAACGGGCCCTAAATGATATCTGCTTCGGTAGAGAAAGAATTCTTCCAGACGAACATACTTGTGACATAAAATTGTGCCAGGAAAGAGAAGAAAAAAAATTCTATGTTAGATATATGAAAAGTAATCAGAAACCTGAAATGTGTTCGTACTTAACTTTATTGGCATGAAAATTTCGAGAGTTATGATCTAGCGGTTCACTATAACTGCTGTAGCGTACTGGAAATAGGGTCTTATTTTTTCCCGAGACCCCACAAGCGCTTGAAATACAGCTGCGTATTTTTCAAGGAATGTGTTGCTCGGTTCCACCAGCTCGGAACACGTGGGGGGAATTCTTAACGTTTCTGCAAGGTAATAAAGTTCGGCGTCTAAGAAGAGCTGTCAGCCGATAATCTGCCGGGCCCCTCCACCCCATCTGAAAATCCAGACATTGAGAGAGACGCTAGAGAACGCGGCCTGTGCGGTTGTGTGTTTGAGGCTCCGTATGTTGTGAATCTGCACGGGATTTTAATTGAATATGTCGCACTGTTTAAATGTTAATTTTTTGTTAATAAATTGTTGAGTTTTTTGTTTTAAAAAATTGGCCTTCGCTTTTAATTAGAACTCTGTCTTTCTTGGTATGGATCAATAGTTGTGAAATTTCTTCAAAATGCCTCAGAGAGAATAGCCTTACCTACTTGTCGTGACGCTACACTGCATAATGCCATGTGTTCACTTCAGGGAGAATGGTTGCTATGTTTTTCAAACTATGAATAAAATATTGTTCGATGATTTTTGTCATAAAAAGGTTTATTCGAATAATTTCCGAAAAATTTTTTTTATCTTTACAGAAGAAATCTATGTTAAAAGTTACTCTGTTGTATCTTTTAATGCAAATTTTTCAGTGGGGTGTATAAAATGGTAATCAACTCGATTTAAGTATTTCACATTGGCGCCCATCTGTAAGAAAATCAAATGCTACGAGATCTGCAGAATGGTTCTTCGTCACACATTATTCGAAAACTACTCGGTCAAAACTACAATGTTTTAATAGAAGTGTACATATTTTCTTGGGTATAACGCTCAATTTTTGTACAGAAATAATCTGGGGTAAATTTGGAAGTGCCTTAGAGTCCAGGTAGATAATATGTTGCATGTAGTTAAATTCGGACAATGGACATGTATCAAGGCCCTGATTTTCCATTAGACCCGGTAGGCCCGGCCTAGGGGTCCCCGAATGTTGCCCCCCCCCCAAAAAAAAAAAAAAATTTTTTTAAAAGAAAAAATTTTCAATTCAATTTTTTTATATATATCCTTTCAAATTTGATTGATTGGTTCATCATATGTATAGTTATATATATATATATATATATATATATATATATATATATAGTTCATCATATGTATATTATAGTGTATATAAGGGATTAATAAGTTTTTCTGGTTGCATTGTATTGGTGTTTTAATGATGAAGTTAATATGTTGTATTGCTTTTTGTTATTTGATAATGTTCTAGGCTTCTACGCTTCAAATAGTCAATTCTTGGTAAAATGGTACTTTCACAATGATTCATTATTATTTTTTGTGTGCCAATTTTGGGAACTTTACGTCCACATCAGTGTTAGCCCCCCCCCCCCCCCCCCCCATCCCGAGTTGTGCCTATAGTCAAGAAATTTCTAAATCGGGCCCTGCATGTATCTATATAGGGAAAGGGATCCGTGTTTCAGTTTGGCTAAAATGCAAATACTGCACTTAATAGGCTACGTTTTCTTTGTAAATATCATTAATATAGTTAAACTGTCAATATTTCCCTCTTTTCTGTCGTAGAATCCCTCCCCCCCCCCCCCCACGCACCCTTAAAAAAAATTATTAAAATCATATTATGAGACCCGAACAAAATGTTTCATATTGAAGTTTAGTTGATATTAGTCTCGGTAAACCGGTTTCCGCTTAGTTCAGGTCAATTTCAGAATTTTCCGGCTTGTATTTTTTCCGAGTCTCAACGATGGCCAATGGCTAGGGCGCTGGCAATCGGTACCAAAGTCTGTGGGTTCGAGTCTAACTCTCGGCATGGACGTTTACAGCCGTTCGGAATCAACCTAAAGCAGTAGGTCCCGATCTAGCCCTCGTGTAGCTAAAGTTGACCGTAGCGCTCCAAACCACTCACTCACCCCCGTGTCTCATGTTCTCATGGCTCTGCGGATGCGATAAACGCAACATCTGATGCTGCGTTTGCATTCATGCACTCTGCTCTGCTGTGCCTTGGGGAATCCAGTGATTGATGTTCACTCTGTACTCTGTATATGTGTGGATCGCCTCCCCTCGCGGTCCGGATGCAGAGCATCAAAGACACCGGGGTCCGGGGATCAAATGGTGAAAATGGGGGTGGGGGACACTAGATCAAGAAACACGAGGAACCTTGGGGGCTTACCGAGACTAATGTGACTAATGTTACCGTGACTAATGTGATGACAGGAGTCGGGGGGTCTGCATGCAGACAACTCTGCACCAATGTATATGCACCATCATAGACCAACTGAAACGTCAAAATAACCTTCGGTTGGGGAATCTCTTTCCTTTGCGTTAAGTTTTATTAATCAATCTGAAGAGCGATTATTTGCAAAGATGCAAATGAAAAGGTTTCGAAATAGCTAGGAAAAGGACCTGGTCGTTCACAAGGAGTAAAATCTAGTGCACACAGCACGATGGATCTAGAGATTGACTTTAGATTAACAGAGCAGCAGTGGAAATCATCGCAAGATGATGTATAGCTGGTAAAAAAGGTGAAAGATAACGCTGAGAGCAAAATCTTTGTGAAGGAATAGAAAATTTAAAATGATTTTTTTTCTGTCGTTAATTTGAGGTCTTCTTTGCCTATGACTGATAGTCATTTGACATCATTGGACTGGTCATTAAAATGCGCTGTGAAATTTAGGCATATATTTAACGGCCGTTATTTTATCATTGTCTCGTTTTTTTAAAAGAACATTTAATGCAGTTTTTAGAAAATATGGGTTGGTTCTGGGACCGCTTATTTCGAATTACTGAGAGTACTGTATTTTCTTCATCTAAAAACCATTTTCTGTTGTTTTCTTTTCATCAGGAGTGAGATTCTAGAACGTTGACGAAAGCATTTTTCATCATTTTATTTATTATTATTTGTATCACAGTCTATAGAAAACAAATCAATTATTTACTGTGAAACCTAGTTCCAATGCTCTCTTTGAACGCATTGGAAGTGTTTTTTTCCCCCGCATTAGTGCAATATTGGGTTTCCAATCATCTGTCTATAACTCCCGACTTCAGATTTTCAACCACAATTTGAGTTGGGACAGATTCACAGTTTTACTGTTGGTGACCAGTCAGCTATTACTGATGCGTAATTTGAAATACATCATTAACATATGTTGGTAGGTTTAAACCCCATAATTTGCCCCATACCTAATTTTCTGAAATAAAAAACCTTTCACAAGAAAGTAGACTTGATGAGGCTAGCTAAAATGCCTTTATTTTTCTTATTTTACATAAAAACATATTAAAAAAGGGGATCGATTTGATCCATTAGCTTGGAAGAAAAATATTTACAAAAACTTAACCATTAATCAAAAAAGAATACAGATAAGCGTGTCATGAACGGGCGAAAATTAACCTACTTCAATTTTGAAAAAACTACTTAAACTGAATGGTAAAGCTTGGGATAGGTATAGGAAGAAAGAAGGGATACAAGTTTAATGGCTCGACAATTCGTCGCAAACACATCTAAATATCAAAATTGCTGCGAAAACAGCTACTAACACTATGGCTGGAAGCCCCAACTCACTCGCAGAATAGTTACTGCTTAAAACCCCCACTCGCTGAAAAAATACGTACATCTTAAATACTTGTTGTATTTCTTTGTACAAACCCCATTGGCTGTGACGCGAGAGCTTCGTAATTCCAGTCTCCTGCCTTCAAAGTTGAAAAAATCTGCATATTTATTTTTAACCATCCGTTCATGACACGTTTTTAAATGTCGCGTTTTTCGATGAAGGGAAAACAAAAACTACAACATATCATATTTATCAAATATACAAGATCACGGTACAGTAACCATGTAAGGACACTTTTAAACTTCTGATTCTTCGATTCGTGTGTACGCAAAGAAATAAGTGCCAAGAATTGGATGGGGATGAAAACCGAAGGGAAGCGCTTCCACATGCATTAAATACGATTCCCGGGACCAATCCACCCTCGGCGATCATTTTGCGCCGCTAAAGTGTAATTACGATTTATCATGTGCAATAACTGCCACTTACCGTTGCTCAGAACCGTCTGCGAATCCCGAAAAAGGTCTCAGACGGCACATCAATAACGTGACGGAAGGGACGCCTCAAAATACTCCCAAAACTGCTTCAGATCGGCATTGCAAATCACGGAGAAACTTACTTCATTAATAAATAAATTTTTATCTTCTGTTTGCTGGTTGGTGTGATGGGCATTTATGTCCGCATGACGACATACTGAAATTTTATTCGTGCTTTCCACGGAAGACCGTTTAAGGTAAAGTTCAACGACTTGTTAATGCAGATCATTGCTTTTAAAATTAAACCATGGAAGTTTTGATTCAGATTTTCATAAGTTTATGGTGCATATACATTGGTGCAGGGTTCTCTGCATGTGCCTTGGGGAATCCAGTGATTTATGTTCACTCTGTACTCTGTATATGCGTGGATCGCCTCCTCTGGCGGTCCGGATACATAGCATCAAAGAAAGGGTGGGGGGTCAGCGGGTCAAACGGTGTCGAGCGGGGTCGGGGGAGACACCAGATCAAAGAAACTCGAGGGACCTTGGGGGCGGGAATGGGGGTGGTTCTAAATACTGTGTCTAATGTTACCGTGACTAATGTGATGACAGGAGTCGGGGGTCTGCAGGCGGAGAACTCTGCACTAATGTATATGCACCATTAGCAGTGCTCAGCTATCGGCGAGTGTTAAGGCACTTGACCTGACCTGACCTGCCGGGAGAGTCACACATTCGATTTACAGGCCTACTCAGATATCTTACGCGGCTTTTCCGCTGAGCATTTAATAGCGCCCTTTACACGTACGTTCTTCCGCGAGTGCTTGGAGCGTACGGGATTGCGCGCGGGAAAACTTGCAGTACGCTCCAAAGCAGCTATCCCTTCCTCTCCGACACCTTCACACGTGCACTCAATCGCGCGGGATCGTGGTTTCATGCGGGAAAGAGCGTATACGTGTAAAGGGCGCTATTGCCGTGAAGCAATGCAGTTATGAAGAGAGAAGAAGGATGTACTGATTTGCTCCCTTTAGAGATTGGTCAAAATATGAGCTTGTCACCCTATTATAGTGTCGCCAAAGCGAACGACATTAAAGGTCGTATGTTTAACAATTCTCACTAGATAAGTCAACACTTGCTGGGTTCCGCTTAGTACCTATCGTTCATATAAATAAAAGGTGCTTGGTCAAATCTGAGAAATCTGTATAAAATTGAATTTTTTTCTACCTGTCCCTGCATTAACTGAGCATTCATAGATCCAGACTGCTCCAAATTTCATGCTGTTTCTGCTCAGGATCTTGAGAAAAATGGGGATTACTGTGAAAAATAGTTACGCATGACTTTCCCCTCGATTTTATACGTTTAATATGTTGCGGTTGCCTTTATGTTCTTTTTTCTGCGGAGCTCTTTGATTTCAACCTAGAGGCACTGTATTTAGGATCAACTATGTTGCTTGCTCTGGAGAGGTTTATTTTTGATTCTATCATATTCCCTTGAATCCCAGTACACCGAACTCCCGATTATCCATTTCACGGATAATTTGTGTATTGCAAAAGAAACAGAGAAAAGGTGTCAACAAAAGCTCGTAAACTAAGGAATTTGCCAATTTTTTAAAATTTTTTATTTATTTATTTATTTATTTTTTTTTTTTTTTTGGGGGGGGGGGGTAGAGCTGGAAATCTCTGTAAATTTTACTATTTTTTATAACCCATCCCTGTTTATACAACTGTCAGGCTTACTCTAAATATTTCATTCATTTATTTCTAACGCATGCCTTAGGCAGCTGTGAATATACGTGGTTTTGGATTTTCTCTGCTGACCTGTAAATTAATTAGCTTGGTTAATCGGAAGTGCAATGTACACATTAATTGCAGTCCGATATCAATTTTTTTTTCATCCCCTCGGTCATTCTGTATTTTAAGAGAGGAATTGTCTCAAGAATTGTTTTACCTTATTGATGAGCCCGGAAAGCAATTTCAATCAAACTATCTGTGAACCATTATCGTCGTGATCCGACAAATCATTATCTTGTAGAAGTGATCATAACTGTAGAACCAACTCTTATTTACATCTAGCTTATTGGAACATTAAAATCTTGGTTAAATAAATCATTTACAAAGGTTCGTTCCGACGAACGTTAATACACTCATGAGAGCAGGGCTCATTATTCAAAGTCCCCACGAGACCCC
This sequence comes from Dolomedes plantarius, assembly GCA_907164885.2. Classification (NCBI taxonomy): domain Eukaryota; kingdom Metazoa; phylum Arthropoda; class Arachnida; order Araneae; family Dolomedidae; genus Dolomedes; species Dolomedes plantarius. Next base: position 195,345,670 of record OU015495.1, read on the forward strand.
CCTCTCTCTCTGTACGCGTGGCGACGTTTCCACAGTCCAAGTCTATCCTCCTTCATTCGCAACCGCGTCGTTATTTATGCATTCTTCTCAGCCCTTTCTCGAACAATCTCGAATACCGGACTTTTTCCTGTTCCGCCCTCTGCAGACCACCTATGGTGAATTTCTTTCCTGACCGCTCTTCCCTTGGAAAAGCGCGCCGCTAATGGGTTTCACAAATCATTCTAAATGTCTTGCATTGTCGCACATCTCCAAAGGCGTATATCGTTCGACACCTGTTTGCGTTTGTTTTGGGCTTATTGAAGACGCTATTACTCACCTTCATCAATTCCACTTAAGAATGGGAGACGAGAGTCTGACACTATCCTTAACAATCATGCATTCTATCGTACTTTATAATCAGTGAAAGCTGCATTTTTTGTTGCCTTTATTGACTTAATAGCTGTATTACCCGCTTCTTAGCAGCAAGTCTCTTGAAGTAAAGAAAATATTTCTTAATCAGCGCTTTATTTATGATTTTCCCCGTTTAATAAAATATGCCTAAACACGCAAAGCCGCTTCGTTTATTAACCTTGTCTACTCATTCATTTCTTTGTTTTCCCTTTACACGTATTCCTCCGTATTCCTCCGTAACTAACGTATTCCTCCTTTTAGCCATTAATGCCTCTTCCCTGCGATTACATAGCATCGCATACAAAAGCGGCTTATCTCAATTGTCAAGGGTGTCAGCGAGTGGAAGTAAAGGCTTATGTTACTTATTTATTTATCCTTAGAAGAATCTCGATAGGCACGCTTTGAACGCTCGGTTTTTATGTGGCATTTGGAGCGGATGTTTCATAATTATCTTCAAATTTATAATAGTTTTACTATAAGTATGCAAACGGACTTATTTAAGTCGATTTGTGTGCTTAGTAAAAATCAAATATATGTTACAGGAGGGACAAAATTATTTATTATAGCTAGGAATTAAGTTACTGGGAAAGTATTTTGTCATCCTGAAGTTGGAAGTTATATTCTTTCATCTTGTAGTTCAGGGAGATCAGGCATTTAACTGAAGGATAAGGCGTCGGGGAGGAGGAGTTTTATTGGAGAATCTATATGGTTCTGTTTCGTATTTACCCTGTGAATCCTCTAACGGTCCAGGCACACTATAAAGTAATAGGCTTAAATATAAATAATTCCTTTATTTTCTACGTAGAGGTAGACTAACATAGACCGACTTGGGGCTTCAAATAATAACACAACAGTACCGCAACTTGCGGTACTAAGAAACTGAACTTTAAAGTCGTAACGAACCCTTTCAGGCAGAATATACGTTCACTAGCAATACCCGTAACCATCTGGCTCTGAAATAACTATCGAACTCGTGGAGCCACCTAGGCTAAATTCTAATACGTACTCTATCAGTTAAATACCGCTATCACCTTCAATCTAACTTTTCTCGACTCTTTCGTATCTCTACTAATAGCGTAACGCACTACCGTACAAATCTCCACTCCCTTCTTGGGCTCTTGCCAACTCAGCGTGTGTCACTTAAATAGACCAGACACCTTCTCCGAACTCACTTCGACTGGCCTGCACTGCGCAGCTACCAGAAATTTGCATCTGAGCAACACGCGAACCCTACATATCCTTGTTTTTCTTTGATATCGTGTGTAGCAACTAATAAGAAACTACATACTACTTTAGATACTTGAGTTTAGTTAGTAGAGTTACTTCAGTTAGTGATGCATTTGAGCATTTACCGCCATAATAAAAACAACAACCAAGGTTTCTTTACTCTGTAAGCGTTTGCTTGAAACTGAACTGTTAACCATGCTAACCTCGTCTTAACAAATAACTACTTTAGAAATGATTGACTAAGGTCCTTGTTGAACGCAACGACGGATGGTAAGCATTCATGTGAGGAAAACAATCGTTTAGACAGAACAGTTTCTTACATTGCGTAGATTGTTCAATAGGTAGATATCTGAGCTCTAGGATGGGAGGTCGAATCAGGCTGGCAGCCATCCAGGCAGCAGTATCCGTGACGTAAGCCATCGTGTAAACGGATTGTGAATGAGTAAACATATTTTTGGAAGGAAAATACATTCAAATCAACAATTTCCTCTCATCGTTCTAATAGTTTAGTTCAGGGGTGGGCAGCCTTTTCCAGGGTACGGGCTACTTCTAATTTTTTCAAGGTGTTGCGGTCCACCCAGTGACGTAGGTGTGGTGAGCTAAAAAAATCGGTCTACAATATTTATTATAACTTAATAATAAATATGGAATATGTACTTACCTACATAGCTACAAGAAAAAAAACTTAATCTTTTGAAACCGCGTTTAAAGCAAATCGCGTCGGTGTTCCATAAACGTGTTTCTTTTAGTATGCGCGTCTTAGGTCTTAGTAAAGGCGGTCACCCCAAAATGTCTTGGCGGTCCACCGGTCGATCGCGATCGACTTAAAGCCCACCCCTGGTTTAGTTGGTAGTGCGCTAACCCTGAGATTTGGAGGGCTGGGCTTGACCCCTAATCCTGGACAACGGTTGTTACAACGATGCCCGTACATCACCAAGAACGGTAATCAAACATTAAAAAGCATCTGACGAATATTGTCTGAGGGGGGGGGGAATCAACATCATAAGAAAATATAATGGGAAACAGAAATATGCATTGATCAGCATCCTATGTCATTGACCGTTAAAAGAAAGGGGAGTATGTGAGGAACATAATACTCAAAATAAGCGATCCTTAGTCACCGCATAATTCAGTAGATTACTTGCCACGAGTTAGGAATTTCTCGTGTCTAGCAATCACATATTGTACACAATCGCTCACTCCTTCCTTTCAACAACGTCATATCTCAAAAAACGTGATTTTTCAGGAGAGGGATTTTTTAAGTTTAAAAGTACATTAAAATGTATTGAAAATAAATATTAATTCTGCTCTCTAGAGGCTAAATATTGAGCAGTGAGGTATGATGATCTTGCAAGAATGTACTACTCTTTCAGGGCATTCTGAAAACAGGCATAACTAAAAATCGCCGATTTTTGAGATATGACGTTGTTGAAAGGAGTGAGCGACGTGTGCGACTGCGGTTGCCTCATCGTATCTTTCCAGAGGTTCAGTTCACATGCGCAATCATTAATAATTACAAAGAACTTTTTATATACTATGTTTTTAAATTTTCTCTTGAATCATATAAACTTGACAATTCTATGTATTAAGGTAACAAGGGACTTTCAACTTTTTTTCTTAAATTTTCAATATTTTACTCTATACACAAAATGAAAATAATTAATATTGCTTTTTACTACATTGAAGGCACTTAGTAGGCACAAATAGGTATTTTTTTTGAAATAATAAGACCTATTTTTCAAAAATTTCTTCAAAATTGCTAGAATTTTTCAAAAAGCTCCATGCGCCTTAATGTTCTCACGATTGTTAATTAAAGTGTTCTTCAAAAAATTGTGCATCACTCTTTGAAACCACAAATATTTTTCAAATTTATAGACCATGAAATAAAGTAGAAAATGGAAAAAAACATAAAAAAATAACAGGCAGATTAAAAAAAAATATTTTTGACTTTTGATTTATACAAAAAAAAATTAACGCACAATTATGTTTATACATATAGTGTAAACTTATATTCAAAAATTGAAAGTTTTTAAATGATATTGGATGCGCCTGGAGCATTTTGAAAAATTGCTAGCATTTTTGATAAAGTTTTTGAAGACAGGCATTATTCTGTCAAGAAATCCTTATTTTGAATTCTAAGGGTCTTCAAGGTAGTCAAAAAGAATATTAATTTTTCTCATTCGGTATATAAAGTTATAAAATTTAAAAATTTTAAAAATTCGAGGTTGAAGGTCCATTGTCCCCTTAATAAATACTTTTTAAAAATTTTTTTGACTATCCCATCAACTTAAAAGAAAATGAAGTTAATTGGAAGTTAACTTTCATTTAACTTTTCGTTCCCGTTCCGGTCAATAGAGGGCTGCACCAGTCTACAAAACAAAATTAACTGAAAATAACTGAAAATGAATTTAATTCTGCTTAAAGATCGCTAAAAGTATTAAAATAATGCATTGCCATCGTGTTCTGAGCTATTCTAAAAGTTTCAAATGTCTAGCTAGTCGGGAAGTTAGTTAAAAATCGATTGCAAGATTTGTACTTGACAAACACACACACACAAACACACAAACATACAAGAAAGCAAATTAATAAAAACATGGTAAAAATATTGTATAAGTAGACATCAGACTATGGGTACGAGGCATAAGAGACATGGATTTATAAGTAGTCATCCTCTCTGCTGCGTAGTAAAATCCAAAACATCTCTGTTTCATAGCATTTCGGATTAGAGAAACTCAATTGGGTAGATTCAATTTGAATAGAGAAGACGACTAAAGGTGTGATATAGCAGATAAAGGTAGTTCATTACATTAAAGGATTTTTGAAAGACATGGTTTTCTTTCAAAGAATTTGATTGAAGTTCACTTCTTTCGCTGAGAGGGGGAGGGGGGGGGACTGTATTTTGTGTCTGTCTAAGAAATAAAACAAAATGAAGAATCATGAAAGTTGAATATTATTGGCTGCAGTATCTCTGAGTGTTAAAGAGATCGGATTTCAGTTTTGTTTAACCAAAAGTACCATTTGTTGGAATTAACATTTTAAAGAGAATGGGCTAGAGGTGCGGTCATGCTACTGGTGAAGTCTTGAAATCAGGAGGTTGGTATTTACGTTTTTCTAGGAATTAGAATGGAAGGAAAGTAAGTCACTCCTCGTGTATCAACATTCACTTTGTATGTTCCTTTGGGTAATTAGAACGCTGGATGAGAGATTGGCTTCGTTATCCATCAAAGAGGAGAGAACGGAGAAGATTAGATAAGGAGTGTTAATAATTGAATTTCGAAGGAGGGGAAAAATCTGTCTCTCCGTGTACAATGTAAAAAATAAACAATAGAAATAAACAAAAAATAAAAAACAAGCATAGACTGCTAAATCACTTTAACATAAAACATATCCTGCAAAGAAAAATAAATAATCCAACAGAGATAGATAAAAATAATACAAATATAGACAAGAAACAAACAGAAATCAAGCACTTTGGGCATCCACGCACCAACGGCAAGATTCTGTATAAGTGCCGGAACTGAACCATAAAACAACAGAGGTAACCGACAGGTCTCTTCTTCAGGGGGCCTAACCATGTCAGTTACCTCAAGGGGAACTTTCTGAATAGGATGCAGGTAAGCCCAAAAGACATCCCAAGGCCCCGAGTCCCCCAAGTAAGCAATAAGTCAAAAAGAAAATGAAGAGACAAACACAACTTACAGTATGGGCTTAACGCACCTTACATGCAAGCACACAAAATCCTAATGCAAAATAAAAGATGCGTACTTACCCCAATTCCGTAAGTGACGGTTAAGGCGAATCAGCAGCCAATTTTATCCTAAAAATTACGTCATAGTAACATTACTATAGCGCCACCCCCCATTATTTTTATCTATCTCTGTTGGATTATTTATCTCTCCGTCTACACTTACAAATACATGAGATTTGTTCAGATACAACACAGGCGTCAAACTCAAAGGCTAACTTGGGCCAAACAAACAAGGTTTAACTAGAGGTGGGCCGCAAAAAAAAAAATATTAATAAAAACGTAGGTTTATTTACCTAATTACAGTATATTCAACATAAATATACGCATTTTGTTTAATAATAACAAAAAAAAAAGAGTATAATTAAAAAAACATTTAGCGAATTCTTCCTATCCTCCTAATTCTGCGTCGGTTATTTTATTATATATTATTGTGTGCCAATATATTGGCCGGGCCGCAAAAATGTTCGTCGCGAGCCGAAAGTTTGACACCCCTGGTTTAGAATATAGAAAACAATCGCTTCAACACATCCCATAAACGTGTCGACACATATCAATACTTTTCAATGAGGGGTAAAATAATTCAGTTTAAAAAAAATTACGATATATTCTCGGGCATTTTCTGTTACCTTTCCTTCCTCCAACTTAAAAAAAAAAAATAACTACAAACATAAATAATAGTTACTAATTAATAATAGTTTTAATTAATAAGTATTAAAAGTGACAGTGACGTCACTTTAAAATTTAATACAACACTGTATTCGAATTTCCAGCGATGACATCATTATGGCTTTCTTCCTTACCTAGTGATGTTGCGACGACTTTAACGATAGGTAAAGACATTCATAATAAAACCATTTATCACCCGCTCCACTCTACAACCGCTCTTAAAATTAAAAGGTTTTAAAAAGATTCAGTGAACGGGACATGCGACAGCAAATAGGCGTGGGTGTTAGGGGGACCCCTGAACAGCAACCCCATGTCTGTGGAGGAAAGGGGAGCGATAGAGTATACTGGATGGACCCCCGAGCTCTCTGCCCTATTTCCGACCCCAGCAGGGATGGATTTTCAATAAATAAAATCGGCAGAGGGTGCCGCAAATTTAATGATTTTGTTATCGGGAGAAAAAATCTCATTCTGAATCAGCGAGTCTTGATTGCATTTTTGCTAATTCTGGGCTCGCATGCGTGAAAATGAAATCAATCGAGTTTCCTGGTGTGAGCGTAAAACTGTATGCTATTGTTTGAAATACCCGACGAGTTGGGGTTGCGAGACGGGCCGCGAGTTTGACACCCCTGAGATACAATATTAAAAGCATCCAAATGGTTTAATGGGCTAATGCATCTTTCTACTAAAAGGAGGTCCCGCTTTGTAACGATATACAAAGGCATGTGTGAGTGCGTGTGTGATCAAAAGCAATTTGAATTAATGGTAGAATTTGATTCTTCTGATCTTAAAAAAATGTCCCGCTACTTCTGCCAACCAGTATTGGAAATGCAATGTTAAGAAAATTGCCACCACGGCTATTAGGAGAGAAGTGAAATGTAAGTAGCAATTTATTAGGCTCAAAGAATTTTTTATACCTTTTTAAACTAACGAGACGCAGTCTAATTTTTTATAGCTCTTTTTTTTGTGATTGCCATCAATATAATCCATTCAAGCTTTAAAAAAAATTAATTTCGTAATTATTACGATATTTACATTAGACCAAGTTCTGAAAAGTAACAACAGATAGCGATCATAAAAGATTTCTAATGAGACTCACTCCAGCCTGCCATTAACGTTAATTTAATGAAGATAAAATCTCTTTATGATCCTTGCCTCCTAGTATTTGTGTTCGTCCCTGCGCCCGGCTAATTTCCATCGGCGCGTAAAGTATTCAGCCTTTGCGAAGGTGAAGGATATCTCGAACCAATATCCTGATCAATTTACCCCGCCATCTTTTATTTGCCTTCTCTATTATGTCCCTCTTCTCGTGCCATAAAATCTCACTTTTTTTTGTTCTCTCTCTGTGTTTTTCCCCCTCTTTCCATCTCTCTTTTATCCGCAGATTACCATAGCGGCCAAGGCTCTTCCGCCTGGGAATTCGGGCAGGGCCTATGTGCCATTACTCACTTAATTTATCGGTTCTCTCCGCTCTCTCGCTGAGCGGTGATTTCAGTCACGTTTTAGCATCCTCGGGGAATGGCGGTTGCGGAACAGGTGATCACAGTGATGGTTCGTTAGCCGCAGAGTAATGAGAACGTGGCTTCGAGAATGGGTGTTTACGTGACACTTTGAACAGGTTGTTTAATTTTTAATTTTGATTTATTTACTTTATAAAAAAAATGGCGGCGTTCTGAGAGTAATAATGGGTGTGTAATCTGTGGAAAGGGAACTTCCCTGTGAAGAGAGAGAGAGAGAGAGAACAGTTATGAAAGAGTATGTGCGTTTGGAATTAAGAAAACTGAAGTGCAATAAAATATTTTTTTTCGGTATTTTGGCAGTTTATCACATTACTAACTGAAAACCCGCGCTTCGCAACGGAGTACATTCAGATTAAATACAACGGTCAATGTATGCAATTAATACCAAAAAAAAAAATAAATACGTATATATATATTTATAATAAATGCGACTATCAATGCATACAATCAATCAATCAATCAATCAATATATATATATATATATATATATATATATATATATATATATATATATATATATATATATATATATATATATATATATATATATATATATATATATATATATATATATATATATATATATATATATATAAAAATCGTGAGGGATATATATTTTTTTTTGGATAATATCCAATCGTCTGCTGCATCAGAAAGAAAAATATTTTTTTTCTGTCTATTTCGTTGTTATGCACGTGACGATAAATTTATTTAAGTACCAGAAAAAGAAATCACGTGATCGTCATTTAATAAATTAAATTCTAAAAATGAATCTTTAAAAATTCACCAAAACTCAGAAAATAGAGGTAAAGATTCGAAAAAGATCTCATTTCAAAGGAATTTTTAAGATCTTTCTCGTGACATAAATTTTATAACCCTCAAATTATTATTTTAAATGCAAACTTAAAAAAAGTTACAAAAACAGCTTAAAAGTTTAATTTTAAAAAAATCTAAGAAGGAATTTTTCAAAAATCTTTCTTAGTGCACCCCTACACCATAAGAAGAATCGGCATGCAAAATTTCAACCCTTTAGATCCAGCGGTTTGGTCTGTGCGTTGTATGTCAGTGAGTCAGTTATGGAATTGTTATATGTATATAGATTACTCAGGCGAATACGCATGATTTGAATTCTTACACCTTAAAGTTTGAAGGAAGTTGAAGGTACATTGAAGTACCCATAAACCGTTAGCTGATTGTCTGTGCATTGCAAGAAAAAAAAGGGTAAAAATAAAATACAAATTATAAAAATATCAACATGGGCTGTTGTTGCTTTTGCCCCTTGACCGACAGCAACATCAGATCAAGGCCATTATAGGCTGAGTGATGCGGCTCTGGTAGCATTACAAGGATCGGAGTCCGACCTCGCTAACGGACCGGTCCAATAATTTTGAACCTTGTCAAGTGACGAGACCGCACTTGGCCCCGCACCTCCAGAGGTAAATTTTGAGAACTTGGAGGACATTGCAACCACGACAGATTTTTCGTGCACCAGCCGCCATTAGCGAACACGGCGGTGGATTTTGTCAGCGACGAGCATTGAACCGGAGACGTTCAGATCACTGGCCCGCTGCTCTTGCCAACTGGGCTACCTCGCCCTTTGGGATTTTGACATTGGCTGTAAACAGATGTATGCACACATTTCAACACGCATTTTCTTTTTCCAAAGCAAACTGAAAATCCTCCTAATCGTAGTTTTAGTATTTTTATTAAACTTTTGTAAACTCGAATGTAGCCCCTTCGAAACATCTAAAATGTTTTTTAACCTGGGAAATTTTTAAAAATTACTCGTTGTTTTTTTAATTGTCCGTGCACACCTGAGTATCGATAGTTGAATGTTCAAAGTTATGATGTACTAGGGATTTATTTAGGAATAATAATTTAGCATAACTAAAATCGTATTAATGCTAAGTCGTACTACTGTCGTATTGTTACTGTTATAATTACAATCCTAATACGATCGTAGTAATAATAATTTCACGAAAAATCAAAAGTTTTCATTGAATAAATTATAGAACTGCAACATATTTTGGCACTTAGAGTTTGAAGTATTATTCCTTGATCATTGAAATTTTTGTAAATAATATATAGTTTGTCGGCATCTCCGTTCCATAATAAGGTATTACATGTATTTTTATGGCAAATCTTATCAATTTTAGATAGGGGAGTTAAAGAATAAAAACAAGATCCAGGGTCAGAATAAAATGCGTCAATAAAGGAAGAATATAACCGATCCCTTTCCCGTCTGGGGTTAGACTCTTCCACAAAATAATTTTCAAATGAAGGAGGATAAATAGATATGCTCTCTTGGGAATGTCAATCAATGCTTGTTGATTTTTAGTATTATGGGCACATTTTTCATATTTTTACCTCGTATTTCTATAATTCTTTGATGACAACATTACCCCATGTCCTAAATTTTAAAATACTCTGTTCTACTATTGTTTAAAAAACAATATGGTATGTAGTAAATTTTCTTGATTGTCTGACTGACAGATAACCCACAGACCAAACCGCTGGACCTAAAGGACTGAAATTTTGCATGGCGATTCTTCTTATAGTGTAGGGGTGCACTAAGAAAGATTTTGAAATATTCTTCTTGGATTTTTTTAAAATTAAATTTTTAAGCTGTTTTTGTAACAATCTTTAAAGTTTACATTTAAAATAATAATTTGAGGGTTATAAAATTTATATCACGAGAAAGATCCTAAAAATTCCTTTAAAATGAAATCTTTTTCGAATCTTCACCTCCATTTTCTGATTTTTGGTGAATTTTTAAAGATTAATTTTTAGAATTTAATTTATTGAATGCTGATCACGTGGTCTCTTTCCTCTTTGTGATACTTTAAATTAATTTTGCGTCACGTGCATAACAACGAAATAAATCGACAAAAAATATTAAAATGCGGTAAAAGATAAAATTTAACCACTAGACTAACTGAGATGGAAATTTTTTAAGAATTTAATTGAAATTAGTATGTTTTATGGATTTTAAACATACAAATTAATTGCATACATTGACCGTTGTATTTAATTTCTTCTACATTATTTTGTCTATAAAAATATCCGTTACGATTTTTTTTAAAATATATTTTTTGCCATTAATTCCTTACATTGAACGTTGTATTTAATTTGAATGTACTCCGTAGCGAAGCACGGGTATTCAGCTAGTTTTATCGCAAGAAAGATCCGGAAAGTTGAGACAAGAAAGATCTGGAGTAAATTATAGAATTGGGACATATTTTTACAGTTGGAAGTGTTATTCGTCAGTTATTGAAATTATTGTGAACAATATGTAGTAATACGACTGTGATGGAAATTAACCAAAGACATTTAAATTGATTGCTTATTGATACTTTCTTTTTCAGGTCTTCTTCTACTTTAGAAGACAGTACCTATAGTAGCACCAGTGAGGGCGAAGAGCTGGACAGTGACCGCGAAGTGATTGAAGATGACCGAGACGAGAACGATCCAAATAAACTACTCGGCACTTGGCTGGGCCAACTTCAGCAGCTCGAGAGGGTGAGTCCGATGTTCACATGTTGTAAGCGTGATAACACCATATTAATACGCTTGTGTATATTGAATGCTCTTGAAAAGTCAGATAAAGGAACAGAATAAACAAAAAAAGTTGCAGAATAAACAAAAAACGGGTTAATAGATAGGTTAATAGGGAGTATGGTCCCCTCTTACAGATATACAGGTCTCGCAGCGTGATTTCATACTTGAAATAAGGCAGTTTATCATTTCCTGTGGCAATTGGTCCCACTCGTTCAGCAACGCTGTTTTCATTCCCTGTTTGGTTTTCGGAGGGGGGTTGCGAGTTGAAATTGCCCTCCTCAGAGCGCCCCAGACATGCTCTATAGGGTTAAGGTCTGGAGATCCGGCTGGCCAATCCATGCGGTGAATATCCTCACTCTCTAGAAATTCGTCGACCAGAAGAGCTCCACGTGGCCTCTCGTTATCGTCCATTAAAATGAACTCAGGGCCAACTGCACCCCTGAAAAAATAACACCAAGAATTAACCCATTTTTTTTTTGTTTATTCTGCTTCCGCTGTTTCATACCTTCCGACTCCAACGAGTGTTACGCACGATCATGCGTGTGTATAACAATTATTGAATGGTTATTTGTTTTGTATTGTATCAATGTATGTACATATCAAATTTAATTAAAATCGGTACAGTAGTTCTAGAGATAATCAACCAAGTCTGCAAATTCTCTTAATTTCTTACACCAGTGTATATATATATATATATATATATATGTGTGTGTGTGTATATATATATAAATCCTCTAAATCCTTTTACTTTACTTTTGTCAATGATTTCATGTTACTTATGCTCACTTTAAGATTATGTGGATTCTGCTATATCCATCTCCAAACATTTATCATTCATATTTTATCCACCCTTCTTCATTTAGACATTAATATCAAAAAACAGCTTTGATTATTAAATCTTTTAATGGTAAAATTTTGTCAAGGTGCTTCTGCATCCGTGCTGTATTTACGCTTTATACTTTTCCTTTATGATGATATTCTGTAATAAATTGTGGAATTACCTTTTAATTTTCTTAATCACCTATGCACGCATGGTGCTTGACACAAACCACAGCGGTTTGATCCATAGTGAGGCCGTATAATGTAAATGAAATCACGATGTGGAACAGTTATATAGAGCCGTGTAAGCGCATTAATAAATTTTCTTTTCATCAATCTATTTCGTCACCAACATCAGGCTTCTAAGCTCATCTTTCATCATAAAATCGATATTCAGTTCGCGACTGATATTCTGACGCACTCGATACTCTTCTATCCAGCTCTACCAGATCGGAGGAATCTGCCCTACAACTCCCTTTATTTATTTATCCAGTTCCAATAGCTTGGGAGAGTTAGCGCTTCCTCTCTGCGTAAATCCTAACCATAACTTGCTTCAGTGCCAAGCTAAAAATAGAATTTAACGCACCGCCATGACATAACTCCTTGCCGCCCCTATAAATAGGACTCTTAGAGCGCGCGTACATCCGGGACACATCGTCTAGTTTGCTTCTTTGGTAATTATTTCATTCAAGAAAATTTTTGTTTATCCGCTCATTCATTTGTTTTGTCTGGCTTGGTTTACGGAGTTCCTGTTGACGTTGGCGACGCCTGTACACAGCTCTTCGCTTAATGAATGGCGCCCAGCGGCCCAGATTTTGTTGTGTTTTGATTTTGAAACCCTTTCTGCTTGCCAAACTTTGGCGAGAAATATCAGATCTCTGTCACTTGATAGCAGATTCTAAGAATTTCTGCCTCCCAGAAGCTTCAAACTTTGATGGTTTTCGAGCTTATCCCATTTTCTAGGAAGTGATGCATTTAATTAATTCACATTTCTCGTTATAAATTTTTGTTTTCATTTAATGTATCATTCGATGAAGAGCATCTAAGATACGGGAAAATAAAAAAAAGTCATATTTTTGACCTACATTTTTCGTTTGTATACATTTTGTGCAAATAAATAAACTATGTAGTTTACGTATTATTTGAAATAATTTTGTTTGCAGTTAAAATTTTAATTTAAGGGGACAAGGAACCATCAAATCCAAATTTTTCAATTTACAATATTTAACTCGATGTACAAAATGAGAATAATTAATTTTCTTTTTTTACTACATTGAAAACCCTTAAAATTCCAAATAAGGAATTTTTGGCAGAATGATGCCTGTTTTTCAAAAAATTTTCAAAAATGCAAACGTTTTTCAAAATGCCCTATGCGCATTCTGTATTAATTAAAATCCTTAAATTTTGTATTATACGTTTACCACGTGTATATAAATACAAATTTGCATTTTTTTGTTACGAATCTAAAGTCTTAAATATTTTTTTCTGTTCTGCCTGCTATTTTTATATATTTTTTTATGTTTTAACTTTATTTTTTGGTCTATAAATTTGAAAAATATTTGTGATTTCAAAGAATTCTGCACAGTTTTGTGCCAAACACTTCAATTAACAATTCTGAGATATTTGGAAGATATCAGAGGAAGATGAATACGCAAGGAGCCTTTTGAAAAGTTCTAGAATTTTTGAAGAATTTTTTGATAAACAGGTCTTATTCCTCCCCAAAATACTTATTTGGGGATTCTAAGTATCTTCAATGTAGTAGAAAAGAATACTTATTATACTCATGGTGTATATAGAGTAAAATATTAAAAATTAAAGAAGAACGAGATTGAAGGTCCATTGTTCCCTTAAGAGAATGAAAGTTGTTTGAATATCCAAAAACATTCCAGGCCAGTCAGGGGGGGGGGGGGCAGTTTTTCCCTGCGCAAGTCCAAGGAGGCGCCAGAGAGAAGTGATATTCCCAAAAACATTAATAAAAAGGCCTCAACGTCAATTCATCTTGAATTTTGAGGGTGTAACTAGGAGATTGCCTCTGGGTGTTCTCGTCACACTTTATTCGCCGCTGATAGTTTTTCATAAGTAGGTCAAAACGATATCTTCTTGGTTTCTGTAGCAAAACCAATGTAATGAATTTCAAGATTAAAAAATATACTTCAAGATTAAAATTATTTTTTAATATATTTCATAATTATGTTTAATAATTTTTTTATTATTATTCATTTCAAGATTATAAATCAATATTAAAAATCTTGAAATATTTAAGTTTCATAATTTATCTTATCTCTGCTTTAATAACTGACGCATTTTGCCGTGTAGTTAAAATTATTACGAATATCATCAGCTTAATTGTTGTAAATTGCGGAAAAAAAATAATTTTTAATTGATTTCTGACATTTGACCAAAAATTAACATGCTGTGAAGTTAAGCATATCTGGAGGGCTGATTAATCTTCAATTTAATTTGATAGGATAGTTCGAACTTACGAACCGAAACTCCTTCATGAACCGACTGACGTACTAGCCTCCGGAACCCCCATTCGCTTGCTGATTCTCAGAGTACTATTTCTGAGAAATTCTTCTACCTTGAGTTTTTAAAGTTAATTTTGTAATCATGTAGTAAAACACGGGTAATTAATATATATATATATATATATATATATATATATATATATATATATATATATATATATATATATATATATATATATATATATATATATATATATATATATATATATATATATATATATATATATATATATGTATATATATATATATATATATGTATATATATATATATATATATATATATATATATATATATATATATATATATATATATATATATATATATATATATATATATATATTAGCATTATTGCCCGGCGTTGCCCGGGTAGATATATAGATATAAAATTTTTCATGCATTCCATCAAAAAAATACTGGGCTGCACCCCCCGCTCTTCGTGTTCATCTGGCCAGTTGTGTTTATTTGGGGAGCCAGGGCCAAAGGTCATTCCCAACCCTCTTCCTCCCGCGCATTGGAATTTGACCCCCCCCCAAACCATCTCTCTTAACGCAGCTGGTTGTGGTGAAGGGGCTCCACAGGTGGTCGCGCACCTCTTAGAGGCACAAAAATCATTAAAAAATTAATTTAAAAAAAACTAACTGAGCCCCAAATTTCGTTTTTTCCTGATTTAAGTTTCTCTGGTCCTAAACATTAACTGTGCCGAATTTGGTCCCGGTGGGTGAAACAGTCTATGATTCTATAGCGGACAAACAAACAGACGAGCTCTTTTATATATATAGATATATATATTACCCATGTTTTAAATAGTGGTCCAACTCCACTTTTTAAAAAAATGGAGTTAGCCTCACTTTTATGTTCATACAAGTGATTTCTTATTTTTAAACTGGTACACCTCCACCTTATTTCTGCTGCCATAGAGGGCATTAAAAATCAGACTTAAGCATTCATTTCTGAGCACTCATTAGACTTTAAGGCTCTGTATCTCAAAATGAACAAGAATGGAGTTGGACCACTATTCAAATAAGGCCTTCATATTATTTTCGTTCAATGCATATTTTTTTCCATTGTGGCAGACAATTATCCCGTAGACAGCTCCCTATTAGGGGATAACATTGGAACAACCATGACTCAGCCGGGATTTGAATCCGAGTCTAAGCTTTTTATGCTAACCTCCATGCAGTACTGTCAATTAATCCATACGAACCTGTAATTCTCGCATTTGCAAAATTTTAAGTTCTCGGCCTACACATCCATAATATTTGAAACTGTTTGAATAATAAAATATTATGAATGAAGAAAAAAACAAAACTTAAAACAAGCCAGACGTTGAACATTTATCACATTCGCTTTAAACTTTTCTTATAACTTGAGTTTTTGATGCATATTAGTTATTCGAAACTTCGTATCCAGTATCAGGTATCGTGTAATCTTCGCAAGATAATTGCTAGGGCGGCAAATTACCTGCAGATGGAGAGAAAAAGGTCGGACCTCTTCTTTTTAATTCAGCGTCGAATGTAGAAAAGTATAAATGAAAATCCACAGGCTCCTGTAGTTGGGAGATTCTAAGTTCCATCTGACGCTACCAGAATATTAAAAGCCTCTTTAATTGCGTTCATGAAAGAAAACAAGTAATTTGGAAGTCAGTTACATTACTTTGTGCTCCTTTATTCATATGGCGAAGAACTACATATTTTTTTTTTCCTTTGCTGCCTCAGTGTAAAAATAGACAAAATTTCTTAAGGAATCGTCTCCCTAAATTGCAATTACTTAATGTTGTCCACGGCGAACTAAGAATTCTCTGCATGCAAATTAAATAAGGTGCTAAGCGTGCCAAACATCTGCGTCGCGAACGGAAAAGCAGGTGCGAAAAATCGTCGCCAGGTGGATTCCAGTTTCGGTAACCCGTTGAAGAACTGCATAACCTCGGGAAATTTCGAAGCACCTGCTCGGCCATTATCTCCGATATAAACAAAGTAATGTTTCTGTCCGATCTATAGGTGGAAAAGGGCGCATGGAAAAAGTTTGAATTTATTCAGATTCATGGAACTTTGTACACGGGAGATTTTAAGTGCCCCTTGCGAGATGCACAGAGAACTCTGGACGTTGTTCTAGAATCGTCCTCTCATATGTTTTCAAATACACGAATAAAAAAGAAAAGTGATGTTGCAATAAGAATATTGTTTTCCTGATTTGTCAAAAATCGATGTTCTTGGTAAGAAATTTAATCTTTTTATACTAAATTTTGGCTGTAAGCGCTCACGTTTAGCGGGTCGTCAGAAATGATGGGATATGTTGCTATTTTTCTATACGTTATATTATTTACTAGCTGAAAACCCGCACTTCGCTACGGAGTACATTGAAATTAAATACAATGGTCAATGTATGCAATTAATATTAATATGCCTATATATATATATATATATATATATATATATATATATATATATATATAATAAATACGAGGATCAATGTATAGAATTATACATAATATCTTTTATTGTATTGCACGTGTATTATTACACGTGTAATTATACATAATATCTTTTGTTGTTATGCACGTGACAATAAATTTATTTAAAGTACCAGAAAAAGAAATCACGTGATCACCATTTAATAAATTAAATTCTAAAATTTAATCTTTAAAAATTCACCAAAAATCAGAAAATGGAGGTAAAGATTCGAAAAGGTTTGATTTTAAAGGAATTTTCATGCTCTTTCTCTTGATATAAATTTTATAACCCTCAAATTATTATTTTAAATGCAAACTTAAAAAAAGTTACTAAAACAGCTTAAAAATTTAATTTAAAAAAATCTAAGAAAAAATTTTCAAAAATCTCTCTTAGTGCACCCCTACACTATAAGAAGAATCGCCATACAAAATTTCAGCCCTTTAGGTCCAGCGGTTTGGTCTGTGCGTTGTATGTCAGTCAGTGAGTCAGTTACGGAACTGTTTTATATATATAGATTATGCTATAGGTATTAGTTTTTACTTTCGTAAATGGGGTCTTTTTTGCCCATTTTAGTATATTAATTTTGAGTTTCCTAACATCCTAGGATTTGTGAACGGTATTTCACTAAACATTAATAAATTCTTAAGGGATTTCCCAGATTAAAAGCCATGATTTAATATACAACGCAAAGTATAATTCTTCAAACATTACTTTGCTGTGTTGTGACTTAAGCGTTCTAGCCGGAACATTCCAGACCCAGCCCATAGATGACTGCGGATAGATGAATGCTGCTCCGGTTTTTAAAGGCACCACAAGGTTTGGAGTCCGTCTTAGCCAGGTGCCACCTCAATTTTGTACCCAGGAGCGACGCCTTACTGGCTCGTACCCTCTACCTACCCACATACCACACATATGAACTTTTCGGCTTAAGGATTTAATGGGCCTATACCCGGCCTAGACACAAAGGTATTCAATGGCGCTTGTCGGGATACGAACTGAGCTCCGTCCTTCCGATGTCCAACGCGCTACGAAGGTTCATACACCAGGTAAAAACACTGTAGGCACAACTGTAGCCTACGGCACAGATTGTAAAGTGATACATAAATGCATCTTGGAGTATTCATCGTTCACACACTTGGACGGGAGTATTTTAGAAGGCTGTTTTAGGTTTTAGAAAAAAGTCCATGCAAGAAAAGAATATCTCCGAAGCTAAAGATAAATTTCTCTATTTAAATCAAAATTATATTGCATGTTACTAAACTTTGGAAATGTTAGATTCGTGGACAGCAATAGAGATTTCTTGAACTATTTCTTGGGCTCATTATATACTCATATAGCATTCTGACCACACTCCTATATTTGCAAACAAGCAAGTGCAGTTGATCGAAATACAGGTGACCCTCCTATAACACGGTAGATAGGTTCCTAGAAAATGCCGTGTTGTGTGAAACCGTGTTATATGAGACCCAGAGACAGTACAAAAAAAGGCTGTTACGTTCCGAAAACTAATTAAAAACAATTTTTTTTAAAATTCCATATAAGCAAGTTAATTTTTATTAAAAGTATAAATGTATGTATAACACAAAGCGAAAAGAAACAAAAAATATTATTTTCATTTAATGTGACATTAATTTAATAAATTTATTCCTCATCACTGCTAAGGACAATGAAACGAGAACATGTTTTCGGTTGAACGATGTCACCTTCACTTTCAGAACCTTTTTCTTCATTTAGATTTTTTGCACCTTCTGTCCTCTTTAAAAAATCTGTAATTTTGGTTTGTTTGCTGGTCGTTGCAAGGTCATTGTAGATTTCAAGGTATGGAGGCAGACAATTTTGCAGCTCCCTTTTGAATTTTCGGCTTCTTTCGGCGGAAGGGTCTGCATTCGGGAAAAGGGATTCAAGATTATCGGCTAAGCTTAGGCCTTCCTACAATTTTACAGAGTTATAAATGAATAAATTATAATTTGTTTATGCATTTTCACGTAAAGCCAGTATATTTTAGTGTTCCTTCCCGTCATTATTTTAAGGTAATTTAGTTTTTAAATGTGTTAAAAAAAATCATGATATCTAGTGTTGTAGGAGTACAGTGTTGTACAAAGGTTTTCGCAAATTTTTTATCGTGTTAGAGCGAAACCGTGTTACAGGTTTCAGTGTTATACGAGGGTTCCCTCAATTTATCTTATCGTGTTAGAGCGAAACCGTGTTGTAAGATTCCGTGTTGTAGGAGGGCTACCTGTACATACAAGAAAACGCAAAGTTTGGAAATCGGAAGTACTTTCAATAAATAAGTAAGGTATGTCAGTTTATAGGTTCATTAGCCACAATTGTTAACATTACTGGGGTGGAGATCAACAAACATTTTCGAACAGCTTACAATCTGGAGATTCGATTTCATAGGGGTCAGTTTTATTTTGAAACGAAGGAAAAGTGTGATCAAATGTGTGGAAGTATAGCAGTATGAATGACAGTAAAAGTTGTTTCTCGTTAAAGTCCTTCTCTCATTTTTTTTTCTTTCTTGATCCAGGGAGAATGTTAGGTTCGTTCATGATAATCATAACAAAGTTTGTAGAAATAAAAATGCAATACACTTTTTTAGAAAGCAGTAAATAGTTTGATTCCCCTGTCAACCTATTGCATTTTAATTTGCAGGAAAAGTGTGATAAAATATGGGAAAGGGCACCAGAATGGCCGTTGTAAGCAATTTAAACTATATATTGTCCTTATAGAGACATTTTTATGCGTCTCTTATGGATAAAATTATTTATTTCTCTAAAAAAGTTATCTGACTTGAGTTTAGATGGTAAATTCTATAGAAGCTTTGAGTTGTTTCGTCAAATATTAAAATTCTTGTGTAACCGACGCGAAAAATATTCAAAAGGTTAAAATACCGGTAAAGAGTCTCCGATGTTGGAACTACTTCAGTAGATGTCTATTCGCCCTGCATAGTTCTGGAGTCTTTTTTCTTTTCTTTTAATGATATTGTTCTAACGACCGCATTTTAAAACATCTCCGCGTAACTGCATAATGGATCAATTTTCGTCGTACTCTATCACAGAATTTGAGGATTCATTAAAAATCACGGCAAATATAGGTAACGAAGATCTTGACTTTTAACATATTAAATCCATATTATTACCTAGTGGCTCTCCCCGGGCAACGCTTTTCCGGCAGTCTATCGAAATGCAGCTTAATGCATAATTTACCATCTTTTGAAGGAGCGTTTGAAGTATTTTAGAGATTTTTTGTTTGAAGGTATAATTACGGATTGTTAGCATGGTTCTTTGCAACTCAAAGAGATCCATAACATCAGACTTGGGAAAGGGTTAAAGACAAATCATGGAAAGAGACCATACTTCAATTGCCCTAAAACTCTAGAGATAATACTATCGCAGATTTCAGACTGGCTGCTAGACATTATTTCCTCGCTGCTCATGTTCATATACTTGGAATTTGGATGATTCTCGTGTCATCCCTCCGTGCAGTATCGAATAAATGAATACTGTAGCGTATTGGAAATATGGTCTTATTTTTTCCGAGACCCCACAAGAACTTGAAACACAGCTGCGTATTTTTCAAGGAATGTGTTGCTCGGTTCCACCAGTTCCGAACACGTGGGGGGGATTCTTAACTTTTCTGCAATATACTAAAGTTCAGCGTCTAAGAAGAGCTGTCAGCCGATAATTTGCGGCCCCTCCACCCCTTCTGAAAATCCAGACATTGGAGAGAGACGCTAGAGAACGCGGCCTGCGCGGATGTGTGTTTTAGGCTCTGTTGTGAATCTGCACGGGATTTTTAAATTGAATATGTTGCACTGTTTAAATGTTAATTATTTTTGTTAATAAATTGTTAAGTTTTTGTTTTAAAAATTTGGCCTTTGCTTTTAATTAGAACTCTGTCTTTCTTGGTATGGATCAATAGTTGTGAAATTTCTTCAAAATACCTCAGAGAGTTTATCAGCCTTGGCCTGACGCTACAATACCGACCACCAACTCGTCTGTTCGACTTGGTCTGAAGGAAATCTCCAGTTTTGTTAGATCCGCAAGCTATTTTGTCAGTTTTGTAGCTTTAACCCTCAAACGATACAGTGGGGGGGGGGTCGGATCCTACCTAAGGATGTGCCTTCCCCCTCCCGTAATCTCCCCTCTCATTGCAAGAGATCGAGTTGACAAGGAACCCTACCAGATAGACCTACTAGACCACCCTACTAGATATAGGAATAAGTAAATACGAGTGTCTCTGTTGAAAAACATTATTCATGATCACTAGTCATTTTTAAAAAAAATTTATTTTCGATTTTTCAATTTTTATTTCGATTTTGAAGGTCAAAATGACAGAATATATTATTTTTTACATTTTTGTGCTCGGAAAGTTGGTTTCACTAACTTCTAAAACAAGGTAGACTAAATCACATTTTTGACCTAATATATACAACATTCTATGTAAATACCAAAGAGATTTTCTTTGTTTAGCAACATTATGATTCTTTGGTCATTTTTCTACAAAAAGGGTTTAATTGCATGTAAAATATTATCGATATAAATGTTATTATACAACAAAAATGTTTATTGCTTACTTATTTCTACCAAAAACCTCATCAAAAAAGAGATCGGGTCGGATCCGATCCGACCGTACCATTTATTTCGTCTCAAACCACTGTACCGTTTGAGAGTTAATTTTGTTTGTTTAGCAAAATTCAATTTTGTTGGTTTAATTCGATCGCAGTACTTTTATTGTGTATTATGGCTAAAGAATACGCAATAATTATAGGAATAAAAAATTCCATATAGGAAATTTTAAAAAATTTAAAAATTACAAGCTTATTTTGAGGATTTTCGACCTTGCTTATCAACACCGCCGCCCAGTTTTGTTCATAACACAAATATTCAGAAACATACTTCCATAGACTTATGAGTCTCGTTTCGTAAATCCATCGACGGAAGGAGCAGCGGTTTTATTTCTACGCCATTATGCTGCACGTATTCTTCAGAACCTTCCCTAGAACTTCCTGTAAGTATCACAGATGGCTTAGTTATATATTCGGCTACGCCTCTGCTGACATCAAATGAACCCGAACAATGTGATTATCGAATGTCGATCAGGCTTCACTTTCGAAATCGTCTATGCTCTTCTGATTCGGATTTGAATGTGGGGCATACATTTCGGTGCATTGACTGTGTTAAATACGAAGACGATGACAATAGGAGATTCTCTTGGAGAGATTCATTAACTTTTCTGTTTGGAGTATGTTTTGCTCCTTTTGACGTTTATAATGTCAACATTAACAATTTATTATTCGTGCCTACGATTAAAATTATTTCTTACATACGGTGTTGAAATTGCATGAACTCAATTTCACATTTTTCGTTTAAGAATTTTCTTTACATGTTGTTTATTGTCGATTAATAAGTAACTTCTCAGGAATTGTCTAGTATACATCTGTCTGTATGTATGACTAGCTGAAAACCCGCGCTTCGCTACGGAGTACATTCAAATTAAATACAGCGGTCAATGTATGCAATTAATGCCAAAAAAATAAATATATATATATTTATAATAAATGTGACGTTCAATGTATACAATTGATGTAAATATATATATATATATATATATATATATTTATAAAAAAAAAATCGTAAGAGATATTTTTCCTTTTTTTTTGGATAATATCTAATCGTCTGCTGCATTAGAAAGAAAAAGAATATTTTTTGCCTATTTAGTTGTTATGCACGTGACGATAAAGTTATTTAAAGTACCAGAAAAAGAAATCACGTGATCGGCATTTAATAAATTAAATTAAATTCTAAAAATGAATCTTTAAAAATTCACCAAAAATCAGAAAATCGAGGTAAAGGTTCGAAAAAGATTTCATTTTAAAGGAATTTTTATGATCTTTCTCGTGATATAAATTTTATAACCCTCAAATTATTATTTTAAATGCAAACTTTAAAGAATGTTACAAAAACAGCTTAAAAATTTAATTTAAAAAAGTCTAAGAAGAATTTTTCAAAAATCTTTCTTAGTGCACCCCTACACTATAAGAAGAATCGCCATGCAAAATTTCAGCCCTTCAGGTCCAGCGGTTTGGTCTGTGCGTTGTATGTCAGTCAGTGAGTCAGTCAGTTACGGAACTGTTTTATATATACAGACTAGCTGAAAACCCGCGCTTCGCTACGGAGTACATTCAAATTAAATGCAACGGTCAATGTATGCAATTAATGCAAAAAAAATAAATAAATAAATATATATATTTATAATAAATGCCACGATCAATGTATACAATTCATGTAATATATATATATATATATATATATATATTTATTTATAAAAAGATCGTAAGGGATATTTATTTTTTTGGATAATATCCAATCATCTGCTGCATTAGAAAGAGAAAAAAAAAATTTTTTTTGTCTATTTAGTTATTACGCACGTGACGACAAATTTATTGAAAGTACCAGAAAAAGAAATCACGTGATCAGCATTTAATAAATTAAATTCTAAAAATTAATCTTTAAAAATTCTCCAAAATTCAGGAAATGGAGGTAAAAATTCGAAAAAAATTTCATTTTGAAGGAATTTTTATGATCTTTCTCGTGATATAAATTTTATAACCCTCAATGCATTATTTTAAATCAAACTTGAAAAAAGTTACAAAAACAGCTTAAAAATTTAATTTTAAAAAATCTAAGAAGAATTTTTGAAAAATCTTTCTTAGTGCACCCCTACACTATTAGAAGAATCGCCATGCAAAATTTCAGCCCTTTAGGTCCAGCGGTTTGGTCTGTGCGTTGTATGTCAGTCAGTCAGTGAATGAATGAGTCAGTTACGGAACTGTTTTATATATATAGACTAGCTGAAAACCCGCACTTCGCTACGGAGTACATTCAAAGTAAAAACATCGGTGAATGTATGCAATTAATGCCAATATATATATAATAAATACGACGATCAATGTATATAATTGATGTAAAATATATATATATTTATAAAAAAATCGTAAGGGATATTTTTATAGACAAAATAATGTAGAAGATGATATTCAAATTAAATCTAATATAAAGAATACTAAGGAATATAGTACAGTTAATATAGTACAGTTTCTAGAACATTTCTTTTACTGTATTTTAATATTTTTTTGGATAATGTCCAATCGTCTGCCGCATTAGCAAGAAAAAAAAAATTATTTTTTGTCTATTTAGTTTTTATGCACGTGACGATAAATTTATTTAAAGTACCAGAAAAAGAAGTCACGTGATCGGCATTTAATAAATTAAATTCTAAAAATTAATCTTTAAAAATTCACCAAAAATCAGGAAATGAAGGTAAGGATTCGAAAAAGATTTCATTTTAAAGGAATTTTTTATGATCTTTCTCGTGATATAAATTTTATAACACTCAAATTTTTATTTTAAATGCAAACTTAAAAAAAGTAAAAAAAACAGCTTAAAAATTTAATTTTAAAAAAATCTAAGAAGAATTTTTCAAAAATCTCTCTTAGTGCACCCCTACACTATAAGAAGAATCGCCATGCAAAATTTCAGCCCTTTAGGTCCAGCGGTTTGGTCTGTGCGTTGTATGTCAGTCAGTCAGTGAATGAATGAATGAATGAATGAGTCAGTTACGGAACTGTTTTATATATATAGATAAGTGTAAAAGAGGATGTATATATTTTATTTTTTTAAATAGAAGAGCTCTCTAAAGTGGGCACAAGATGAACGGTTTAAGTCGACGAATTATAAATGCCACCTTGAAGATTTATTGTTATATATTCGCGTGTTTTTACAATTTAAAATACTTAAAAATCTAGAAAGATTTTTTTTCCCAAACGTCAGCGAAAATCTGTAGAGAAATTGGTGCATTGATGAAAAGAAATCCAAAATGAAGCGAACAAATAAGCATCATATTTACGTTGTCATTAGAATCTCACCCGAAAAAAATGGTATAAGTTTGTAATTAAAGTAGAACAACCAAACATCTTCAAAATGGATTTCTTACTAAAAGTTACGGAAAAATATCAAAAAATACTACCCCATCATTAGCTATTTTTATGCGAAACTTAACGTACCCCTACCTATCATTAATAATGGGTATTGCATTTTAATTCAATGATTTTCAAAATTTTTAATTTTCCTGAGCATGCACTTTGTTCACCTACACTTACATCCGCGTTCAAAAACACGGGTAGTGGTTTGTTTAACTCACGTCTCACAATAACCTACGCGAAGTGGGTTGCAGAACCCACTTATTCCGGCGACTGACCGACTTTTTTTTCTCTGTGCACAGTGATTCGAATTTGCAATTAGAAGGCTTTCTTTTTCCTTTTCATTACTGTTTTCGAATTTATTTTGCCTGTGCTATCATTTGTTTTTTTACCGTCTGAGGTGCCAAAAACACCGTAAGTTCTCCTCATATATTGCTCCTGTATAAGTGAATAAATACTGTTGGCTGTTTGCCTCTAATCCGAGCTAAATAATGCATAATCCGTGCGATCAGCTTTTATTTTGTTACAGGCAGGAACGTACGTACAAATGAAATTTAGGGTGATCTTAGAAGCATACAATTAAGTCTATATAAAGCTATTTTTGATTTAAAAAAAAGTTCCAGTGATTTAAAAATCAATTTTTATAACTAAGCCCTCTAATTGCAAATTCGAATCACTGTGCACAGAGAAAAAAAAGTCGGTCAGTCACCGGAATAAGTGGGTTCTGCAACCCACTTCGCGTAGGTTATTGTGAGACGTGAGTTAAACAAACCACTACCCGTGTTTTTGAGCGCGGATGTGAGTGTAGGTGAACAAAGCGCGTGCTCAGGAAAATTAAAAATTTTGAAAATCATTGAATAAAAATGCAATACTCATTATTTATGATAGGTAGGGGTACGTGAATTTCGCATAAAAATATCAAAATTTCGGAAAAAAAAATACAATATATGGAATTTTGCATTTATTTTCAAATATATATGTATGTATGTATTCAAAGATTTCGCATTTAAAAAAAAAATCGAAATTTTACTTATTTGGTTAGGTAAGTATCAAAATTCTAAGTTAAAAGCTAACATTGTAGTAGTCTTCATTCCCTTCCTTAAGTACGTAAAAACTTATGAACGTAAAAACTTATGTACGTAAAAACTTATGAAAAATTGCAAACCTGTCAGGTTAAAAAAAAGAAAACATATCTAAATTTAAAAATTGATTATGAAAGCATAAAATTAAGATTCATCTAATCCTCTTTTTCTCTGATGCCAATAGAGGTCACATACTCATTTTTCTAGCGCCTTGAATAATTTAACGCCAAAGCAAAAGCAGCGAATCCCCAATGACTCGAAATGCCTATGTAAATTAGCCAAATTCTTAAATCCTTAAATGAAGTGCAATATATAAATAAACTGTGAGTCAGTTAATTCTTTCTATTTTATCAAAATGAAAATGTGAAGAAAATTTTCCCCCCACAGTTTCGATTAAAAGCAGGAAAACGTAATTCACCTGCTTTAATATTATCCTCGGTATCCACTATATTTAAGTACATGGAAAATGAAGAAGCCATAATTTAGGAGAAGTAATATTAGGAAATAATAATTACTGTAATGATATCCTTAATCATAAATGGATGGTCATTTCGCGTTTGATGTAATAAGCCGGCAGATAGTAATATATTTCTCAATACTTTAATTCATTGCTTTAATTTGCCTTATGTCATATCATTCTAGAGAGAAATTGTTGAATTTTCGTATAAGTATCTTTCTAGATATATTTTCCTGTGCATCATCAAGATCTGTCTCGTTTTTACGATTTTCATTTCCGCTTAGAGCTTATTTTCTTGCATAATGCATCACCAGAAAAAGTTTTATGACATTAAAAAACAGACTCTTTAAGTGTTAGACTCTCCTGGTTTTCTGTTGACAAACCTCAATCTCGATTATTTTGCTAGGAATGTCTGTCTTTCATCTTTCATTGTCTGCTTCCCGGAGTATCATTTGAATCTTGTTCAAGGGACCTTCAATCTCGTTCTCCTTTAATTTTCAATATTTTACTCTATATACACCATGAGTATAATAAGTATTCTTTTCTACTACATTGAAGATGCTTAGAATCCACAAATAAGTATTTTATGGAGGAATAAGACCTGTTTGTCAAAAAATTCTTCAAAAATTCTAGAACTTTTCAAAAGGCTCCATACGTATTCATTTTCCGCTGATATATTCTAAATTTCTCAGAATTGTTAATTGAAGTGTTTGTCGCAAAACTGTGCATAATTCTTTGAAATCACAAATATTTTTCAAATTTATAGACCATAAAATAAAGTAAAAACATAAAAATAGCAGGCAGAACGGAAAAAAATATTTAAGACTTTTAGATTCATACAAAAAACATGCACTTTTATATTTATATACACGTGGTAAACGTATAATACAAAATTTAAGGATTTTAATTAATACAGAATGCGCATAGGGCATTTTGAAAAACGTTAACATTTTTGAAAAATTTTGAAAATCAGGCATCATTCTACCAAACATTTTTTATTTTGAATTTTAAGGGTTTTCAATGTAGTAAAAAAAGAAAATTAATTATTCTCATTTTGTATATCGAGTTAAATATTGTAAATTGAAAAATTCGAATTTGATGGTCCCCTGTCCCCTTAAGGAGAATAGACACCCCTGGATCTTCTCTTTCATTTCCAAAGAGAACCGTTTCTACCCTTTGAAAAATTCATTTGTGCAAGACCACCCGCAACGGTGAGATCTCATCCATCTCGTTCAGTCAAGCCTTTTTTATTACCCGGCCATTAGTAGGCCAATCGTTTCTTTCGTCGGCACTGTACAAACAGGAAACGGTGCAAGGCCAAAAATTAACCCTTTCGCTTATATACGCCTCTTACAGCTTCAATATCGTTTCGCCGTAGCCGAAAATGAGAAGAGACATCGTGCTCCGCCGATTAAAAGGGCCCCAAATGGCAGACTCGTTTGCGAAAGCAGGTGACACGGCCTGCCTGGCGCAGGTGGACAAACTCAGTATGCAGTGTGTGCAGGAACTGGACGAGATTGGACGTATTTAGACACCTGATTAGGAGCGTGTCGGGTTCAAAGCCACCGGCAGCTCTCTCGGTAGTTTTATGACGCAGGTTATTAATTGAGTTGTCGGAGAGAAAATAAGGAAAATCGCCGTGTTAGTTGCTTTTTACTTTCCTTTTGTGGGCTGAACTGATATTGAGATGAATTGATACAGATTAGCAAGACTTTGTCATTGGAAAAACGAATGTTTTAAAGACGGTAACTGTGAATTTCAGAGACTTTTCAACAGACCAAAAACAACAGTAAAAAATAAAATCACGAGGGTAGGCTGAAAAGTAATGCACACATGCTTGTAGAGAGCGAACAGAAAGAAATAGCGAGATCGGGCAAAAAGAACATTAAAGTACAATTCTTAAGCTTCAAAATCATATATTTATTTTTCAACATAGTCACCGTTAAGGCTAACACATTTGTCCTAACGTGTAACAAGTTTTCTCATTCCGTCACTGAAAAATTCTTCCGAATTTTCTCGAATCCACGACTTGACAGCTGCCTTCACCACATCGTCCGAGGTGTAATGATTACCCTTTAGGTCTCTCTTGAGTAGAGGAAAAGAATAAAAATTGCAAGGCGCAAGATCGGGGGAATAAGGAGGGTGTGGAATCGGTTCAAACTTCAGGTTTCGCAGAGCCTCTCCAGTCCGACGCTGTTCTCGCCTGTGAGATGGCGTGGTACCCATCGAGCACAGATTTTACGGTATCCCAATCGTTCCATAATGAAACAGACACATTCCTTGGATACTCCATTATGGTTTCCGATACGCTTTTGAGTGATTCGCCGGTCATTTTCAATCAAATCGTCGACGAGTTTGCGATGTTGATCGTCTGTGGCAGTGATCGGACGTCCGTTGCGTGTTTCATCAACAATTATGGCTTTTCCAGGCTCGAAACCACGAAATTTTATTACCCATCAATTTACAGTACCCCTATCAACAGCATCGTCACCTTGAACAGCCTTTAAACGACGATGAATCTCAGTAGGACTCACTTTTTCAGCTGTTAAAAATTCGATAACAGCGCGCTGTATAACTCGCCGTTGACATAACACTAGAACACGTCTCCATACTACCGCTTTTCAAAATACACAGGATGAACACAACGATTTCAAACCTGCGCATGCGTATTGAGGAGGGATAGAACTTCCAAATGCCACTTGGCGCTGTTTTGAAGGTCATTTCGTTCTCGCTCTACAAGCATGTGTGCATTACTTTTCAGCCTACCTACGTATTAATACGGTATTATAATAATCTATGAAGATGGGGTAACTTCTGCATCTATTTTCTGTCTCGTAAAAGGAGACTTCGTTATTTTTCTGGCCGACTTTAATGCTTGTAGTCTGTACAGTTGTTCTGTAGAACACAACTTCACAAATTTCAATTTTCCAGTATTGGTTAAAGGGAGGAATTAAAACACAAACACAAAAAAAAAAAACCCGTAGTATTGGTTAATTCGGATTTCTTTGAAGCTCTTTTCTTCAATTTTTCTTTAATTTCTAACATTTGTTTCCCAAATGATTTTTTAGCTTTAATGTATGGAAACTGTTGTATTCTTCTTAGCCCCCTAAGAAGTGACTGATTGATTTTAAGATATGCCTATATTTAGAAGCCAGTGAGTAGGTGTAGTCATTGTTAATTAGATTAACATGTTTCTATAGGCAGTACATCCTTTAATTGTCACATATACATTGAGTAGCATGTTATCATTTCTTAAAGATGAGATTCAGCGCGGTTTCTGAAAAGATGTTACAGCATTTTAAAGTACCAAATTATTGACCGGTGCAAAATGCAAAGAAAATTGCATAGAACTTATCTGATATTAGTCAGTTGATCCTCCATAAAGTTAATCTATATAATCCAAAACGGCCCCCTCTCTTTCGAGTATCGGCCATGAAACACCTGAAGACCAGTCACTACGTAGCAAGAACCTGATTACGCAGTAGAGGGTTATTTTCCCAAGTTCGGATGCATTTTCAATTGCTGTGGGGCTGAAGGCTGCCGGATATACAGTACAGATCTGCAATCCACCCAAGGCACCCCCAGCCCCCATAAAGTTAAATGATAAATAAAAAAAAAATCGAAAGTTCCACGACTGTATTTAATAGTGAAAGTAAGAACATTTCCTACCATACACAATGAGACAGCAACTTAAGATATTGCGACTGAAGAGCTGAATGCACTCAAGGAAACCGTGTGACAGTGAGTCCTAAAAATGACCTTAGTTTGTGACGAAGCATAAAAAGTGGATAAAGGAGAAAGTTATGGAATTTGCCGAGTTCAGATTTACCCTTTTCCTATACGTTGAGTGTATCAGAGAAAAAAATTTAAAAAAAAAGGTTCAGCTTAACGTTCATTGCACAAACCTCCTAAGGCTGCAGCAATAAAATAAAGCCAGCTGACTGTATGAAATCAATGATAAATTTCATTGGTGAATTTTCCTTTCCTAACAATGTGCGCATATTTCATTACGACAGTGCTAAGATTCATCACACGGAGATAGTGGGGGGAGAGGTACAGGGAGCCCGATAGATTTTTTTTTACTCATAGACTCACCGCGAGATCTATAACCTTAAGGCGACAATGGACCTTCAGATGGACAAAAATAAGTCCCCAAAACGATTTTTTTCCTTTCAGAAAATGATTCTGCAACTCATCAGCTTTAAATTAAATTAAAAAAAAGTATGTTGATCCGATCATTATTAACCGAGTTATAAGTATTTTTTTCAAACGTAAACAATGGAAATGTTAGTCAAATTAAAACTTTGTATGTCATTTTCTCAAAACAAGTTTTCGTATCGTTTCGGTAAGTTCAAAATGTTCCATGCGTCATAATTTTTCTTGAATTTTCAAAAAATTTCATAAAATGATTATTTATATATGTTAGAATAAATTTTAGTAATAAATTCACTATATTATTTTAAAATAACTTAAAAATTTTTACAATAAAATTTTTTTTCTGATAAAATTTTGCATAAAATGACCTATTTTTATCGATTTCTTTTCTAGTTTTTATAAATATGACTGTAAATCAAATATTACTACTAACTTTTATTATAACTATATAAAGCTAGCATAAGAGAGAAAACTAGATATCTGAGACAAAAATTAATGCGCATGGAGCATTTTTAAATAGAGAAATTCCCAAACTGACTTTAATTAATATCTTATTTAATTAAATTTTGATTTTTTTTTAAATTTATAATTTCCATCTCTAAACAACACTGTATAAGTATACAAAATTTCATAGCAATTGGTTAATAAATGAAAAAAAGTTTTCAATGGTCCATTGTCGCCTTAACTCCATTGAAAGTCTCTGAAACGTACTGGAGATGGATTACGGAGTGTTCGGACCTGTCCGTCTAAGGCAGGGATTCCCAACGGGGTCCAGGTGGACCCCTTGGGGGTCGATGGAAGTTTAAAAAGGGTCTATAGCAGGGGTCAGCAACGCGGTGCCCGCGAAAAAATTTTACGGTGCCCGCCATTCAAATTTCGAAAATTTTTACATATCTGATCATTAAACGCTCGTACTTGTAATGAATAATTGTAGATAAAAATTTAAAATCGCAAAACCTAAAAATCAAAAACTGAGCAGCCTGATCTCTCGACAGCGTCCTTCTTCCCTTGCTTCTATGATAAGTACGATAAATGCATTAAAAGATAAATTGTCGCTCTGGAAATCGCATATTGAGAAAGATAATTTATCACATTTCCCAAATTTAAAATTAGAAAATTATTGCGATGGAAACAGGGCCGCCCAGCGACTTTACGGGGCCTGGGGCAAACTTCTGTTGGGGACCCCAAGAAATCTGATTAATCGAATAATTTTTTTTTTTGGGGGGGGGGGCCTTTTTTCAGGAGATTATTTTGAATTTTGAAGTACGGTACAAGTTTCAGAATTTTCTTTCGGAGGAAATCTAATAAATAAATTTTTTAAAATTTTTTTGGGCCCCTCCGGCAGTTGGGGGGGCCTGGGGCAAAGGTTGCCCCAGTTCCCCCCCCCCCCCCTCTGGGCGGCCCTGGATGGAAATGCTACCACCTATTAGTTTGTCAAACATTTTGATTCCTTATTGGAAGAATTTAATACCAAGAATTTATGCTTGTAAATCTTTGATTTCTAATATGCAATACTTAAAATCAAGCCCCAGTGACACTTACTTGCACCAATGCCTGAGAACTGGGAATTCAACTTATGTGCCACATTACAACAAGTTGGCCGCTGATTTGCAATGCCAAATATTGCATTAGCAATTTTAGGATTATTTTGTTAAAATTAGGTATTAAAAATTTATGTCGCATTAATATTTTCATGTTTAAATATTAATCCCCCCCCCTACTCCTCTTCATCCAGTGGTGCCCGCCGAACATCAGCATTTCTGAAATATGCCCTCCTACTTAAAAAAGGTGCCGACCCCTGGTCTATAGTATTCAAGGGGTCTATTGGGGGGTCGATGATAAATTTTTTCTGTTTTAAAATTTAATCTTTAAGAATGTAATAATTAACCCTTAGCTTACGGGGCCCATTTTTCCGATGCCCTCTTTAGAACGGGAAATTTCCTACCCCCTTTGTAAGAACGGCCATTAAGGGGTATATATATATATATATATATATATATATATATATATATATATATATATATATATATATAAATATAAATATAGAAATAAATAAATAAATATATATATATATATATATATATATATATATATAAATATAAATATAGAAATAAATAAATAAATATATATATATATGTATATATATATATATATATATATATATATATATATATATATATATATATATATATATATATATATATATATATATATTATTCATTCTTGGGTCCGTATTCTTGGGATACATGCTATCCCACCCCGTAAGGAAAAGGTTAAATAATAATATCCGTTTTAATATATATGAATACCGATTTGCATAGGGCGGAGTGATCCACCCTAGGGATGCGACATCGAGAAGAAAACTTCGATGTTTTGAAACATCGGTATTCAATATTAAAACATCGATGCTAATAAAACATCTCCCAAAAATCATCGATGTTTTTAAACATCGATGTTTTAGAACATCCATTTTTTTAAAAAAAACTGGTTTAGTAACCTCTAACATTAATGTTACTTCGGTTATAGTCGTGGGGGGGGGGGATGATTTAATTTTACTCTCTGACTGGGCTGACACATATGACAAAAACTTGGTTGCTAGAGTCAGCGCATATCATATAATTTCCATCATACATTTTATTACTTTTACCAGAAAATTGAGGAAGAAATTATTTCAATAAAAACAATAGGTAGGACCGAAGCCATAAAGAAATATCCGTGATGTTTTCTAATTAAAATTGGTTGAACGTGAAAAATTATTGTCATATTTATTTACAAGTTGGAGAATAATTTACTTCCAGGAAGCTTAAATAATTTATGTTAGAATAAAAAAATTCTAAAGTTCATGACTGTAACACAAGACGGAAGGATTGGTTTCATATCAATAGAGTATAAGGCGAAATTATTTAAAAGAATATTTGAGTTTGGTTCAACAGAGTTTAATATTAAAAAATTAATAAGAACAATTTATTAACAAATCTTTTATTTTCAAATTAAATAATACAAAAAAAAAATTACATATATTTGCACCAATTTGAAGTACTGAAGCAAAACCAGGGTATGGAGGAAGACTGAACAAGCTTATATTTCCTTTACTGTAAATAACAATTATTGGGGCTTATAATTATTATATGCCCTATATTTATTATTTAGTTTTTAAAAAAAGAACTTTGTTGGTTGCCATTTGTCTCGTTGCTAGAGTATCGTTCCCCCTATGCATTCGTCCTTCTCAGAATACATTACTTTACTTACATTTACTTACATTTACTGAGTAAAAATTATGCTACGTGGTAAATTTTTTTATTATGGTACTTTTTCATTACAAAAAAAAAAACATCGAGACAACGTAAAACATCGATGTTAAAAAAACATCGGCTTCAATAAATCGATGTTTTGAAAACATCGACATCGATGTCGCATCCCTACTCCACCCATCTAAAGTCGAATGCCATGACGCTTTTGTATACGTGTCGAATGAAATTATATTATAATTACATATAAGTCAGTAAAATTGTTTAGTAAAATATATATTTATATTCGTGATGTTAGTTATTGGGACTAAACGTTGATTAGTAATTTCAGGCCAAACATTAAAAAAATTGTATCAAGGCATCAAGAACAACCACCGCATTAATTTGGGAACTTTTGTGGAATTGCAATCTGTGTTTCTGAAATCTTGTTTGCATTTGTGAAATTAAAAACTAAAATAGCACAAAAAAAATAAAATATAAACCTAGTGAACCATTTTTTTCTAATTTTTTGTTTATATTCTTAGTCAAATTGCTATCTTTTAGTGTTTTATGTGCAATTATTTATATCATAATTATGTTGTATGCTGCATTTTATAGAGAAAAATGTGAGAGGGGTGGGGGGTCGATGAAGAAAATCATTCTTTTAGAAGTGGTCGATGTAGAAAAAAGGTTGGGAACACCTGGTCTAAGGTCTTGTTCACATTGCTTCCGGAGCGGAGCGTGCCGTATATATATATGCGCGCGCACACACACACACGTATGTATGTATGTAAACAGATCTATGGTTCGTAAGCCGTGATTTCAATATAACCCCAAACACGAAATAAATTAGTTTCATCGGTGTTATAAGGGTAGACCATTTTATGCTCTTTTTCTAAACTTTAGTCATCTCTTTAGCTATGTTCTCGCAGAATCGCTTCTGTGAACGCCTGGTTTGGCCCCTGAAGTGAGTAAAGCGTCATTAGTCACCGGTGCCGCGCCGCACCCGTTTCTCTTGCGGGATTCTCGCTTTTTACGAACTAATGATATCGTCATTAACCTTTGCGAGGGGGGTGGAGAGGGGTTCTGGGCGAAAGTTATTCCATCCGAGAACGCTCCCTCTCACCTATATTCGCCTCTCATGGGTTGATCAACGCCTTCAAAACACCATATCGGTTTCCCCGGGTGTACGAAGGAAATGGTATTGTATTGTAAGCAGAAATTGTAGGAAGATAACATCTGGAAGATGAGATAAGTGTTAAATCCAACCCGAGACGATGTATTTAAAAGTTAAATGGGTACTGCTGAGGAAGTTCCCAAGAAACGCTCGGACGTTTATAAACCATGATATGTAGTGATAAAAGGGTATGATAAGAAAGTTACCTATAACCTTATAATAACAAATATTTAACACACGTCCTCACAAACGTTATTATTTAGAGATTATAATGTAGATGATGTGAAAGTTAAATAGATACCCCTGAGCAAGTTCCCAACAAATGTTTTGACGTTTATAAACCATGACTGTAGCGATAAAAGGGTATGATAAGAACGTTACCTATAACCTTATAATAACAAATATTTAACACACGTCCTCATAAACGTTATTATTTAGAGATTATAATGTAGATGATGTAAAAGTTAAATAGATACCTTTGAGCAAGTTCCCAACAAATAATGTTTTGACGTTTACAAACCATTCCCAGTACTTCCCGATACTTCCATTCCCAGACGTTATTATTTAGAAGTAATAATGTTCATGGGTAAAAAAAAAAATATCTTGCTTATTAGTAAGTTATTTATTTATTCTTGGGGAAGTTCAAGATAAATATTATAGTCGTAATCATTAACAGAAATTTGTTTTAAAACTTTGAATAATAAAATGTAGAAAACGCTTGTAAATTTTGAACTCGTGTATTATATTCTGTTTCAGGAACTATTTAATAGAGCAGAACTATTTAATGCTTAGTTCCTTGCGTAATTTGATATGCATAAATGACATCCTCTGACTGAGAATAGGTCTAAACTACACAGCAAGAATGACACTGATTCTCTGAATGTAGAGACCAGGGACTATAAATTTGAAGTTATAATGGAGGCAGCAAAGCCCCGCTTTTAGCCGATTGGTCTGATTTCTCTCAAATTGGCACCGCGCCTAAGGGTTAAGCTACTCGTGGATTAACATGACATGACATACATTGCATGACATACCTAACGCAGCATTGCAAGTTTACTGAAGAAAATTTATGGCATTTTTTTTGCATTTGAATCCGGAAAATTTCAAATATATTTATATTTTAAATATAATTTGTATCGATTTTGTAACTGCTATATTTTCAAAGGTAAGCATTTCATTTTGTATAATTTTAAGCTTGAATGTGTGCGAAATTTTTTTTCTTTTTTAATTAAATTGAGCCGTTTAGATCCGTTTGGCCCATTAACTCATTGGATTCTTTAAGCAATTACAGTCGAACCTCCATATATCGAAGTAGCAAAATGCCGGGAAAAAATTCGATATATAGAAATTTCGATATATAGAATTGATCTTAGTTTTATCATAATTCTCCTAAAACATTAAAATTAAGGCTAATTTTTGTATATGAAACTCCATTTCCAATTTATATGCGAATCACATTAAATGAAAGTTAATATCTAAAAATTGAATTAATGTGAAAGATTTATTGAGTACTATATACCTTTAAAAAAAATAATCCAGACAGTGGTTACAGTGATCACAGTTACATTCCTTTAAAAAAAAACTACGAATATCTTGCTGAAGAGCTAGTTTTGCGGAAAGTTCATCAAAGAAATGCTCGCATTTATTCAGTCCATTAAAAACTTCATCAGGGACATTTTCCACGAGTTGAAGTCCACGAAGTATTGTTTCAAAAGCCAAAAATTGGGATATTTTATTCTAAAGTGGAATAAAATCTCCCAATATGTCGTGAAAAAAAATTCGATATATACAGATTTTTCCGATATATAGAAACAGTTTTTCTATGTAATGAACATGGAGATTTGCTAAGAGTTCGATATATAGAAAATTTCGATATGGGGAAGTTCGATATATGGAGGTTCGACTGTATTTAGATTGCTCTTTCATACTACCATAAAACCTATAATAAATTTTGATACTATGAAATTCTGCCAACTACCGTTACGAAACTAGGGTCCACAAAATATTTTCCCATAGGACCCCAACTAATCGACTTTTATAGTAGATACTGGTATAAATCCGTATGCACTTATCTGTTTAACCTTACCCTAAGAGACGTGACTTAGTATTACTTGAGTGTTTAATTGGAACAATATACCAAAGCGTCCTAAACTGGTGGTTTGACCAATAAAGAAGGCTATTTGAGTATGTGCATCTACTGTCTTTTTGTTCCTGGATGGGAAATTAATTACGGTCATAAAATCAAATTGGTGGGAACATTAACTTACTTGTCTTAATTAACCAGAGTGGATTTTGTAAATTACGTTTATTGCCTTGTCAAAAAGGTTTTAATGCACTGTAAAATGTATCCTAAACCTTTTTCAAAATGGATTCTTGTAAATCGGTGGTTCTTAATTTTGTAATTTCGGAACCTAAATGTGTGACGAGTTGAGGAATAAAATTCTGTCGTTTCTCTGGTTAACGGTTAAACCACTCGATAAAGCTATCCAGTTAAAAGGGGATTGGGAACCTGGACAGACTTGTTTTATTTTCACTAGCCCATGCGTACG
The DNA here is from genome assembly GCA_907164885.2 of Dolomedes plantarius. Classification (NCBI taxonomy): domain Eukaryota; kingdom Metazoa; phylum Arthropoda; class Arachnida; order Araneae; family Dolomedidae; genus Dolomedes; species Dolomedes plantarius. The sequence continues at coordinate 195,383,202 of OU015495.1, forward strand.
ACTTTTTTTGAAATATGGCACTATCAGGGAAAAGGTTATGTAATAATATCTTATAAAAATTTCGAAAGACGGCATTTTGATAGGATAAATGTGTATTCAGCAATGTCCATCCTACTTTGCTTCCAGAATCTCATTCTCCTTCCCCCCCACAACCTTTAATGTATATAAAAACTTTTTAAAAACATATTAATTTACATTCATAGAGCCACTTAACTATATATACATACTAGCTGAAAACCCGTACTTCGCAACGGAGTACATTCAAATTAAATGCAGTGGTATGCAATTATGCAATGTATGCAATTAATGTCAAAAATATGTATAAATATATTTATAAGAAATTCAACGATCTTTGTTTCTTTTTACATCAATGTATGCAATTGATGTAAAAAGAAACAAAAAAAATTTATTAAAAAATCGTAACGCAAAATTAGTTTCATGTATCACAAAAAGAAAGAAACCGCGTGATCAGCATTTAATACATTAAATTCCAAACATGAATCTTTAAAAATTTACCAAAAATCAGAAAATGGAGGTAAAGATTCGAAAAAGATTTCATTTTAAAGAAATTTTATGATCTTTCTCGTGATATAAATTTTATAACTCTCAGATTATTATTTTAAATGCAAACTTGAAAAAAGTTACAAAAACAGCTTAAAAATTTAATTTAAAAAAAAATCTAAGAATTTTTCAAAAATATTTCTTAGTGCACCCCTACACTATAAGAAGAACCGCCATGCAAAATGTCAGCCCTTTAGGTCCAGCGGTTTTGTCTGTGCGTTGTCTGTCAGTCAGTCAGTCAGTCAGTTACGGATGTGTTTTATATACATAGATTTGCATCAAGTGTTATAATTAAAATAATGTCGCTACAAAGGAGATATCCGTGGATGTCCTTAAAAAATTACTTTTTAATGAATTTCATTTTCCAATGCATTTAATGTTACATCGATTGTAATTATTTCATACACTGGAGTCCGACGCATTCCACAATGATAATTCTGAATGAACTCTCCATGTTCTGCGAAATCTGCGATTATGCTTTTAAAGAAGAAAAAAAAAATCTGCCTTCCTAGATTTTCATCCTTTTTAAAGCATTTATGAGTCACAAAGAACATTTCGAATCGAGGGCCCCAGTCAGAGAGAAAGGGGAAGTCGCATCAGCTGTCTGTCATGTCCACGATAGGGAGACAATCCATCAACCTGTCTAGTTCTATTTTACGTAGCGGGGCAGCGATGCACATAGGGCTAGATAAAAGCATTTTCCTCGAAAAGAAATTCTTAAAAAAATGTTTATTCACTATTAAAAAAAAAAGAAAAAAAAATAGCTGGGAGCCATTATAACAGATTCAGATTAAAAATATTATTAAATGTCATTGGAAATATGACTTTAAAACTAGACAACTATGTCAGGAATTAGAAGAACTTAACGTTAAAATATTTTCCTTAAAAAAAAAGAAAAAAAATAGCTGGGAGCCATTATAACAGATTCAGATTAAAAATATTATTAAATGTCATTGGAAATATGACTTTAAAACTAGACAACTATGTCAGGAATTAGAAGAACTTAACGTTAAAATATTTTCCTTAAAAAAAAAGAAAAAAATAGCTGGGAGCCATTATAGCAGATTCAGATTAAAAATATTATTAAATGTCATTGGAAATATGACTTTAAAACTAGACAACTATGTCAGGAATTAGAAGAACTTAACGTTAAAATATTTTCCTTAAAAAAAAAAAGAAAAAAAATAGCTGGGAGCCATTATAACAGATTCAGATTAAAAATATTATTAAATGTCATTGGAAATATGACTTTAAAACTAGACAACTATGTCAGGAATTAGAAGAACTTAACGTTAAAATATTTTCCTTAAAAAAAAACAAAAAAAAAACAAGCTCAGAATTCGTGAAAGATGTAATAGTACTATACACCAAGCAAGGAAGCATGCACTGAAAGAAACTGTGTAATTGTAAGGCCGTCTGCACACGGAACAACTCAAAAGAAACTGATAACTGACTCAAATCACAAACCAGTCCGTGATGAGTCGTAACCTATGTAATTGAATGGAGCCACGCACACGGCGCAACTGGTTACAAAGCCTTCGGACGGGTTTGTAACACGGGTTTCCAGTCCGTGATGAGTCGTAACCTATGTAATTGAATGGAGCCACGCACACGGCGCAACTGGTTACAAACCCTTCGGGTGGGTTTGTAACACGGGTTTCCAGTCCGTGATGAGTCGTAACCTATGTAATTGAATGGAGCCACGCACACGGCGCAACTGGTTACAAACCCTTCGGGCGGGTTTGTAACACGGGTTTCCAGTCCGTGATGAGTCGTAACCTATGTAATTGAATGGAGCCACGCACACGACGCAACTGGTTACAAACCCTTCGGGCGGGTTTGTAACACGGGTTTCCAGTCCGTGATGAGTCGTAACCTATGTAATTGAATGGAGCCACGCACACGGAGCAACTGGTTACAAAGCCTTCGGACGGGTTTGTAACACGGGTTTCCAGTCCGTGATGAGTCGTAACCTATGTAATTGAATGGAGCCACGCACACGGCGCAACTGGTTACAAACCCGTCGGACGGGTTTGTAACCACTTGGAAAACCCTGCTTTAAACACTAGTGCACTATCGCCATCTGGCACACTCCTTATCAGATGTTTCAATAACACTTCTGATTTCTTCCACACTTTACTCTAATTTCTTATTAATTATTCTTATTACTCTAATTTCTTATTTATCTCTTTTCTTAATTTCTCTTATTTCTTTCTACACTTTACCTTTGCACGAACAAAAATTCTGTTACGTGAAAAGTTGAGAAGTTTGGGAAAAGCTCTGCAGGTTTCGACGTCAAGTTCCTATAACTTCTTCCTTCAAAATGACCTTTTATGTAATTTTTATAGTTAGCACACATACCACCTACTTCTAAAAATAAGCAATTTCTTTACGTCAATAACTATTTATCATACTTCTTTAAAATGAAAGCAAACTTCTCCCACTTCTTTTTCAGTCCAGATGCTGTTTGGGATAAGCCAATACATTTTTAACCTAGTGTTTGTTTTATATTTTAAGCCTGCCGAATGGAGAGTGAATTTGCTCTGTTAACAATAAGGTAAACATATTGTAAAATAAAAGAAAGCGGGAAGAGTTTATCTTTCGCAGAGACAAAAGACTCTGTATACATCAGGAGAAATTACCGGGGGGAAAAAAAGTGGGTGGGAAAGAGTCAGACCAAAGCGAAAAAAATATTTCTTGATAGCAGGAACTTGAAAACTGCCGACACCAACAAAATGGATTGTTTCTACGAGCGACTCCGCTTCATCAATAACTTGCGTGCGCATCTCATCCATCTTAAAAGGGTATGTGGGATGTTCGGCGATTCTTTTCGGGCCCTTTTCGTTTTATCTCTTAACCATATGTCAGGAACCGTTACGCAATGACTCAACTTTTTCCTCATTAACTGATGTTACCAAATCATATTTCTTTCGATACATCCTTACAAAGAGATCAACATTTGTTGTAGTTTGATTGTTACAAGATTCTTTGTCCCTTTTCGTTTATGAAGAATATTTTCGAATAAATCTTGTGTATAAAAATTTAATATACACTGGTGAAATAAATTAAGAGAATTTGCATATTTTATCGAATTTCATGAAAAGAACTGAACTGAATGTAAAACCACTGCTTCTAGACAAAAATGCAAATCTTGTACGTCAAATACGTAAGCGTACACGTGTGTGTAGGCGGATCCAGTAGAGAAACAGGCTTTATAAGCGCGCGTAAGTTAAGACGCATTTCGTTCGCTAGCACACCTCGGCGAATTTCTTGGTATTATTTTGCAGCAATCGGTTAATTTCAAATTGTAACAGTAAAAATGAGTAACCACCAACGTTTAGATGATGGAATGAGGTGGCGAATTGTGGGGAGGCTAGAAGCAGGCCAATCTCAAGTCCAAATTTGCAGAGAGTTCAATTTAACGCCCAGCGTCGTGTGAAACTTATGGAAACAGTTCTAGGATACCGGATCCATCGAGAGAAAGCCTGGGCAAGGTCGTCCAAGTGCCACGACGGCCAGAGAAGATCGCCATTTGTCGATTATAGCGAGGCGTAACAGGAGTGCTACAGCTTCTCAGCTCTCTCATGACTTGTATGCAGCCACAGGAACCCGTGTATCAAGGGTGACTGTTTCCAAAAGACTTCATGAGAGAGGGTTGTTTGCAAGAAGACCTGCTGTTTCCGTCCCGCTCACTTCTACGAGCAGGAGAATCCGTTTATCATGGTGAAGAGAGCAGAGAGATTGGAGTATGGATCAATGGGCGACCGTTCTCTTCACTGATGATTCCCGGTTCAGCCTAAACACCGATTCTCGCCGTACGTTCATATGGAGAGAACCAGGGACCCGCTACCTACCCTCCAATGTCCGCGAAATCGACCATTATGGCTGAGGAGGTTTAATGGTCTGGGCAGGCATCATGTCGGATGGCCGCACACCTCTCCATGTCTTTGAAAGAGGCACTGTGACTGGTGTGAGGTATAGGGATGAGGTCTTGGAGCACTATGTTCGCCTTTTCAGGGGTGCAGTTGGCCCTGAGTTCATTTTAATGGACGATAACGCAAGGCCACACAGAGCTCTTCCGGTCGACGAATTTCTAGAGAGTGAGGATATTCTCTGGATGGATTGGCCAGCCAGATCTCCAGACCTTAACCCTATAGAGCATGTCTGGGACGCTCTGGGGAGGGCAATTGCAACTCGCAACCCTCCTCCGAGAACCATCCAGGGAATGAAAACATCGTTGCTGAACGAGTGGGACCAATTGCCACAGTAAATGGTAAACTGCCTTATTTAAAGTATGAAATCACGCTGCGAGACCTGTATATCTGTAAGAGGGGACCATACCCCCTATTCACCCATCTATTAACCCATTTTTTTTTGTTTATTCTGCAACCGCTATTTCATACCTTCTGAGTCCAACGAGTGCTACGCACGATCATGCGTGTGTATTACAATTATTAAATGGTTATTTGTTTTGTATTGTATCAATGTATGTACATATCAAATTTCATTAAAATCGGTACAGTAGTTCTAGAGATAATCGACCAGGTCTGCAAATTCTCTTAATTTGTTACACCAGTGTATTTATACTGCTGTTATCTACCGGTTTGGCTGCGGTATATAAGCATGTCGCTTTAAAGAGACTTAGATACAACGTTCTGAATATGCATTAGAGTCCAAATTTTTAATTAAATGATATTTATTTAACTTTAAAAACTAATTTTTACCCTAATATATCTATTTTTTTCTTAGGTAAAAGGAATAATTTTAAGAGTTTACCGCTCTTTAAAAATAATAACTGACTTTCTGAAATTTAATGGTCAGAGTTATCTTTTAACTTAAGTTATCCTGATATTTGTTGGTTTGCATCAAATGTGATACCGTCTAAGAAAAAGAAGAAACATATTTTTCTTGTGTCCATTTGATCAGAAAGATCTCACACAGAGAGATGAAACCAATAGTCAAAACTTTATATCTGAAAATAAAAGCTTAACAGAATTATCGTTTAATCGTCTTCTTGATAAATACATCTTTCATAAGGTGATTTCTGGATTCTCTCAGCTAGCATTTTCTTCATTTATTTTTCATCCGTAGTATATTTGAAGTAACCAACTATTTTTTTCTCTTTTCATTTCGGAAATATGTCACAAGTAAAGAAGCAACATTCCCCTCTGATGAGTATCAATCAATATTCGATACATCTCAGTTACTTTTGCCATTGAGCTTATTACAATAGTTAATTATTATAGTTATGGGAAATTCCCACAGAGTATGAATTTTCATACCCACTCGCACAATTAAAAGGACATTTTATATGTCCGTTGAAAACTTTATGAAGTAAATTCAAATAATTTGAACAACTCTTACTGAAAAAGCAAGAATATTGAATAACATAATGCCAAATAATAAAAGTAGATTTAACGTATAATATACCTAACAGTTTAACAAAGACTTCTGTCATACGTATATAGATCCTCATTTATTTTTATACCTTGAAATAATTTTAAAAAAGCATATTTTGATGTGCACTATACTCAAGTTCCACGTGTCGGGTGGTAATTTTTTCAATCCTTTAGAATTCATCGTTTGACTTCGATTAAAAACAGTCCAATCTGTTAACTACTATTATTACCATCTTAAATATGACTATGCAATTGAGTTATCTTCGATACCGGCTACTTGCGGTTTATAGCCAGTTTCTCTCTTGAAGAAGTTAAAATTGATCGACGGGTAACGGCCTGTTCACACTGAAATCGTAGCGTTACGTAGCGTCAGCGTTAAGAATTTTAACCAGTCACAATTCATTGACAACGTGATATGTCCAACCAATCACAGGCCAGGTCAACAATCTCGGAGCCAACGTAGAAACGCAACGCAACGCGCCGAATGCAATGTGAACAGGCGTTTAGGGTCTGTTCACATAGAATCCGCTAGCGTTAGCGTAAAAATTTTTTAACCAATCATATACCAGTCATTGACCCATTTAACCAATCAGCGCCAACGGAATCTTTGACGCAGACGGATTCTATGTGAACAGGCCCTTAGTCTTGATGAGGCTGTTGATTATACATGTCCGCTGAATTTTTCGTTAGAAGCATTGATTTTTTCACAACGGTACCTACTTTTCCTGGAATTAATTCTCGATGTATTATACAAGAAATTTCTGTGGAAGTTGTTGTGTTGTTGTGGCTTATTCCTCAAGGTCTGGCCGAAGGCTAGATCAAGTCCAAGAGGTCGTGGATTCTCTAAAAGTCATACACGAGAAGAGGCGCAGTAAATAGGTCCTTATGCAGAAGCCCTACGCAGTTCAATAGGTGGGCAGGTGATGCCGGTGCTGAAGCACATTTAGTGCAACTTCGAAAAGTTTTCTGTCCATTGATAAAAGTAAGGCTCCCGATATGTCCGTTCATGAATCTACCGATGGTGACCTGGACAGCCCTGTCCCCTTTAACTCTTTCAGGGGCAACAAACTCCACAGTTTGTAGGGTGCAGATTTCTTTCCAGACTTTTTTTTTTAACCTAAAGAACCTTGAAAAGTTTTCCATTAAAGGTTGCAAGATGTTTTTGCTTCTTTAAACTGATGACAGATGGCGGTACTAACATTTTTCTGCTCATTTAACTGGAATACGTTGAATGCAAGTGAAAAAAAGACTAGATTTAGGTGTTTGCATTGTGCAAACGGCGCCCCTCAGAGGGTTAATTGTGAAGGCACCACCAGGAGATTTCCCAGAAAACCAGGAAAGGGATTGAGGAGTCTTTGGAAGTTCTCAATGTATGCTTTATATATGTTTGGAATTTCTTTTTGTATGCTTTTATTCTGATTCCGGTTTTCTCTGTATTACATCAGTCAAATTCCTTTTTATGAGACAATATAATGATTAAATTATTGGAGACAGATTCTTAAAATCCACCATAAAAATTCAAATTTGCAACTAGTTTCGAGCGAATTGTTTTAGTTCTCTCACAGGCATTAGGTATGTCTCTAACGACAGTTTCCAAATCCTAGAGGTACAATCCATAGACATTATGCGCCTCAGACAGAGGAAGAAATGTAATTATTTGTTTGAAAGTTGTTGCAATTTGAATTTTTTTATTATTGTGAATTTTAAGGAGCTGTTTGTTTCGCGTCCCCCACAAGTTTATCTGAAACTAGCTGAAAACCCGCGCTTCGCTACGGAGTACATTCAAATTAAATACAACGGTCAATGTATGCAATTAATGCAAAAAAAAATTATATATATTTATAATAAATGCGACGATCAATGTATACATTTGATGTAAAAAATATATTTTATAAAAATATCGTAAGGGAATCGTCTGCTGCATTAGAGAGAAAAAAAATATTTTTTTTGTCTATTTTGTTGTCATGCACGTGACGATAAATTTATTTAAAGTACCAGAAAAAGAAATCACGTGATCGGCATTTAATAAATTAAATTCTAAAAATTAATCTTTAAAAATTCACCAAATATCAGAAAATCAAGGTAAAGGTTCGAAAAAGATTTCATTTTAAAGGAATTTATATGATCTTTCTCGTGATATAAATTTTATAACCCTCAAATCCTTATTTTAAATGCAAACTTAAAAAAAGTTACAAAAACAGCTTAAAAATTTAATTTAAAAAAATCTAAGAAGAATTTTTCAAAAATCTTTCTTAGTGCACCCCTACACCATAAGAAGAATCGCCATGCAAAATTTCAGCCCTTTAGGTCCAGCAGTTTGGTCTGTGCGTTGTATGTCAGTCAGTGAGTCAGTTACGGAACTGTTTTATATACAGTGATTTCCGCTTATAAGAATCACGTTTGTTATTACTGTTTTTGATTCTTATAAGCGGTTGATTCTTATAACCGAAATTTAGGTTTTTGGACTGGAACACACACACCTATATATACATATATTAGATAATTTACCATAAAATACTCTTTAATTTACATTAACTATCTTTTATTAAATTTTTTTTTATAGTTTTAAAAATAAAACTTAATTTTTAGACCTATAAGTAGATACACATGATTATAGTAAGAGAAGAAAAAAATACAATATTTGTTACAAGTTACAACATACCTGCTTAACAGTTTTAACATTTCAACTACAGGAAGGGAGCAAGAAAAGTTTTCTACTGTAGTTTGACGTAATGAAGTTTTCAGAAGGCTGTTTATACCTCTTTCAATACTTATAGTCTCAGACGAAGATTTACTCGGACGGGTAAAGTTGCCCCCGGGTCAAGCTAATAGGACAGTGTTGTGGTAAAGCGTTTAAGGGGAAACGATTATGTTATGTCTAATAAAGAAAGGGGTGAATTTTACGACTATATTCCATCCCATCTTATCAATCTTTCTTTAAAAAAAAGAACGAACTTCGTGCCTTTTGAGGGTTTAAGTAGGTTTTTTGGAAAAATGGAAGTAAAGCGAAGAGTGTAAACTGATTCTTAAAACCGGTGGATTGATTCTTTAAAGCGAAAATTTTAACATGGAAATAATTCATTTGTTTTTGTTTTCGCGATATTGATTCTTATAAACGGTTGACTCTTATAACCAGTGATCACTATAAGCGGTGGTTACTGTATATAGATAAGAAGCTTTTATAGGAAACATATATGAAAGTAATTACGAGAGAGCTGTACTGAGGCACATGGCAATAATGAAGTAATACTTATGAACTTTATAATAGTAATATTAAGTAATTATAAACAGTAATATCAAGACTTAAACAAGTGTGGGGAAGCAATTGTGAACTCTTGAACTCGAAGCTTTAATTAAGAGGTATATTTATAAATATTTATAAGCTAGTGCATCTAGTTTATTCCTAAAGTTATGAAGATGCACAGGAAGCAATTACTAACTGATTTTGTTTAAGGTGTGTTTATAGGTTATTTATTACATAGCACTTTCAAACCTGGCTGTGTATGTCTAATAACAGCTCATTCTGAATTCATTCATGACCCTACCCACTTATCAAGGTCACTAAAGAGCCTCAACGTATTTTATTCCTTTCATAATGTAGGTGCCATTTCTTATTAAAGCTAATTGAAAAAAGAAAGAGAGAGATATATATGCGCCTGCGTTTGATACTTAAAATTTTACTCTACTAGCCGCATCATGGTCGCTTTTAGTTTTGTATTTTCTTTTGTAAAACAACTCGACTGAAAGTAACATATGTAAGGAATGTATAGAGAATAGCTCACTTCTACCCGCACTTGGGTGTATATAATTTGAAGTGGCACTCTAAATGAATTTGATACAAACACAGTTTATACATGAAACAATGTTTATTGAATTCGTTGCACATATAGAATTTGCTTTTACAGCAATAAGCATACATACTACTTGTACGGAATATATATTAATACTCACAAACCAGCAGAGAGTCAAACCAGCAGTACTGCCACGTAAACTTTGGGCCCCCTAAGCACTAGCGCAGGATAACACCTGGAACTGCTTACCTCGTAGCTCCCTCTCGCTTATCTATCAACCTTAACAAAACCTCTTCCACTTAATCAAGCTGCTTGGTATTTATACCAAGCGCGTATGCCGAAATTAACATATCTCAAGCAGCTTCTTTAATTCATTCACTCAAAAGTTCGATTCTTGTGAATCGAATCTTGTGTATACCTTACAAATGTTACCATTACCTGCCATCATAAATATACGTTGTTAAGGGGTAGTGAGAGCTCAGCCAAAGAATCTACAATCATTGCTAAATTCACTATAAGGCTGATTCTAAAACATCGTGATTAAAAAATGTGAATTTCCATTATTTCAGAACAGATTTAAAGATAAGAGAGAAACCCAACACCAATGATTTTAAAAATTACATCCCTCTCTGTATGTACTATTTTTTGGAAAATTAAAATATCTACAATTTATTATTACATCAAATAAGAAATTGTTGGGGAAAATTTTTTCATTTAAAAAATGGAGTAAAATTTCAGCAAGTACTAAAATATAGTGTGGATTACATCACTCTGTATGTACTATCGTTCACAATTCAGGCAGCTGCACTTAATCATGTCAAATAATAAATTGTTGGGAAAATTTCATCAATTAAAAAATGGAGCAAAAATTCAGCGAAAAATTTAGTGTAGATTACATTACTCTCTGTGTGTACTATTCTTTAAAATTCAGATATCTCCACTTAATCATATCAAATAATGAATTATTGAGAAAATATCTTCACTTTTAAAATAGAGTAAAAATTCAGCAAGTATTAAAATATAGTGTGGTTTACAACTATGATCCACACTTCTTGATATACACAGTTGAGTATTTCAGAAGTAGGAGATATTACAGTGACAGAATTTAAAGAACGGACTCTAGATAAACCCACATACAACTAACTGTCCATGACAAAACACTGGATTTGATAGGTCTAAACATATTTCGTCAAAAGATCAGCGGTTGTAACAAATGTCACCACTACACGCACGCGGTTTTAAATTACGGACGGCCGCTAATGTTTACATCCGGCAGTTGCAGCCGTTGCCATTTGGAATGTAGAAATATCGTCGATTTTTGTGCCGCATACCTACGCGTTTTATATATATACAGTCGAACCTCCATATATCGAACTTCCCTATATCGAAATTTTCCATATATCAAATTCTTAGCAAATCTCCATGTTCATTACATAGAAAAACTATATATCGAAATTTTTTTCACGACATATTGGGAGATTTTATTCCACTTTAGAATAAAATCTCCCAATTTTTGGCGTTTGAAACAATACTTCGCGGACTTCAATTCGTGGAAAACATCCCTGATGAAGATTTTAATGGACTGAATAAATGCGAGCATTTCTTCGATGAACTTTCCGCAAAACTGGCTGTTCAGCAAGATATTCGTAGTTTTTTTTTTTTTTTAAAGAATGTAACTGTGATCACTGTAACCACTAACTAGATTATTGTTTTTTTTTAAAGGTATATAGTACGCAATAAATCTTTCACATTAATTTATTTTTTAGTTATTAACTTCCATTTAATGTGATTCGCATATAAATTGAAAATGGAGTTTCTTATACGAAAATTAGCTTTAATTTTAATGTTTTAGGAGAATTATGATAAAACTAAGATCAATTCTATATATCGAAATTTCCATATATCGAATTTTTTTCCGGCATTTTGCTACTTCGATATATGGAGGTTCGACTGTAGATTGTTGTCAAAAGGGATCCATACTTTCGAAAACAAAATAAAATTTAACATTGATTTGATAATGAATAAATACCCGCATGTATGGTGAAATTTTTCAAGCCAGGGGGCAGCGACAAAGGAAGACGTTTCGGACAGATTTATTTTGGAGAAGCTAGTGATGGATTAAAATACCGAGAAAGTTCCTTATTTTGGGGGCAGACAGCAATAAGTCTCCCCATGATAAAAAAAAATAAAAAAAAAATAATGGTACCTGTCGACAGATAAAATAGATTGTTTCCACAAGGAAGTCCGCTTCATCAATAACCCCATATGTGCGTGGCGTTGGTCTTGAGAAGTATGCGTGGGATTGTTGATGATTCCGTTAATGTGATCCTACGGTCGCGTTTTGAATGATGGTTTTTTTTTTTTCTATATAAATGAGAAGAAAAGGAATTTAGTTTTAAAGGCGATCTCCTTGATTTGCTCTGGTATGGAAGCAGATACTCCTGGGAGTTAATTTCGGCAGCAATGAGATACCCATTTATGTTGCAATTCTGCAGCGATATACGGTTCACAAACGAATTTACCCGGTTTCAAACATTCTTAATTTTAAAAATAGTTTTAAATGTCCTTAAGGGGACTCACGACCCTTAAGTCGAGGAAATAAGGCATTTTTTCATACATTTTGACTGTTTGTAACTATTTCAATTTACTCCCAATTTTTCCAAATTTTATGTATATGGTAAATTGATATAGTTATTTTAATAAACAAATTTTCAACTCTAAAAATCATTTTAAATAATTTTTTTTTTTAAATGCTTTAGATATACCTTGTTTTTTAAGTATTTTTATTGTATACTGGCTTGCGCGCAGAACTATGAAACTAATTTTACACTTAAACGTATAATTCCTGTTTTATATTTAAAATAAATAATTAAAAATACAATTGAACGTAAAACATTCAAGATTAAAATATTTTTTCAATTTTTTAAAACTGCTCAAAATATACTTAAAATTTCCTTAAATTTTTGCATTAATTTACCCCTGAAAAAATAAAAAAAATGTGCAGTGATTACAATAATTGTAGCTCAGACGCAATAAAATAACATGATTATGTAGTGATAAAAATTTCATGGAATTATGTTTCATAGTTTTTGAGATGTCAGTTGCGGAATGATGCAAAATTGCATTTTGAGAAAAATGAGTTTAAAATTTTTCTTACCATAAACTTGATGAGTAATTAAATATTTAGAATATCAATATCTCCGGAACTAAGCGGAACATTTTCATGCGGTTTGCTTTATTTTGTTCAGAAATGATCAGACTTTAACATATATTTTTTTTCAAAAAATCGAATGTTTTAAAGATTTAAGAGTAGTGAGTCTACTTAAAAAGCTTTTCTAATGTCTAAGAGTTCTTATTTTTTGGAGCTTCCTTTTTTTTAAAATAAAAAATGCTCAGGTGTAATTTTTTTTCCTTCATTGCCATATTATTTTGTTCAAAAATTACATTAAATGGTTCTCAGTTTTGCTTTTTTAGTAAATTGAGAACCATTTAATGTAATTTTTTAATTTTTTTTTTAAAAATAAGGTATTTTGTAAACATGTAAGTGCATTAGCTTGCCATTAAATTATTTTTACCGTTCATAAAATGCAAAAATGCATCTTTGCTAACAGAGGTTGTGTTTACTTAACAAAAGAGAAAGCTTAAAAAAAAAATCTTGCCCAAATCTTTCGATTAATTTAATTCTTTTCCATTAATTTAATGCCCTTAGATATCATTTATTTAGGATTCCAAATAGAATTTTTTGATAGAAAGTTCCTTTAGTTTTGTTTCATGAGAAAATTTATTTTAACAATTTTTGAGTACTTCCCGAATGAGGGTTAATCCACTTGCGATACGCAAATTCTAAATTTATCGACTCTTGTATTTTAAAAATTTTTATGATACTCAGGAAATTGCTGATGTGGAAAATGGATGGAGAAATGTCTATGTTTTAATATACCGTTAAGTGGTATGTATAATACTTAACGGTAACATAACATCATCAACTGTTTCTCCTTTAAAAAAAAAATAGGAAGTAGATTCAATTAGTTCTTAAAAAGAATTTAACTTCTAGCTTGAGATCTGAAT
>OU015495.1:195402020-195444520 GCA_907164885.2 Dolomedes plantarius
ATGGCTTAAAATGTTCAGTTTTTGGTGTCATAATGAACCACTTGACCGAATTTGACTAGAAGCAACTGCTTTCGCGTTAAATAAATCTCAGAAGTGTGTTTGAAACAGGATACACAAAAAATATGCTTCCATAACTTTTTAAGAGTAGCTATAGAGATTTTTTTTAAGAGTACTTTTATAAGAGTAGCTATTTATAGAGTAGCTATAAATTAAAATTTAATCTTTTTACCTCTATGAATATAAACTATCCACCGCATATTTGCTCCTGCGATTTGTCTCCTTTTTAATGGACAGTCCCGAAATAATCGCTGTGCTGTCAATGGGAATTTCCCCAAATGTTCAAGTAACCTGTATTTATTATTTACTCCAGGAAAGCTCCTTTCTTATTTCTCTGCCACTGCTATGACTCATACTAAAATAAATGAACCTTGCTTATGAGAGGGATCCAACAAATGCATTGGCAGGGAGTGGAGTTGTAGCGGGTAATCCCTGCTTTGACATGCTATTGGAGCCTGAAGTAGCCAGCAAAATCCTCAAGTAGGATTATTGTGGAACATTTAAATTTTACTTTAATTCAGAAATGTAGGGAAAGGGTAGCAATCTCTCCTTTTTTTAATCTTATGTTGATTCTATAAGGGGTTTTAAGAATATTATGATTATCTATATATATAAAACAGTTCCGTAACTGACTCATTCATTCATTCATTCATTCACTGACTGACTGACATACAACGCACAGACCAAACCGCTGGACCTAAAGGGCTGAAATTTTGCATGGCGATTCTTCTAATAGTGTAGGGGTGCAGTAAGAAAGATTTTTCAAAAATTCTTCTTAGATTTTTTTAAATTAAATTTTTAAGCTGTTTTTTAAACTTTTTTTACGTTTGCATTTAAAATAATACATTGAGGGTTATAAAATTTATATCACGAGAAAGATCATAAAAATTCCTTCAAAATGAAATCTTATTCGAACCTTTACCTCCATTTTCTGATTTTTGGTGAATTTTTAAAGATTAATTTTTAGAATTTAATTTATTAAATGTTGATCACGTGATTTCTTTTTCTGGTACTTTAAATAAATTTATCGTCACGTGCGTAACAACTAAATAGACAAAAATGATATTCTTTTTCTTTCTAATGCGGCAGACGATTGGATATTATCCAAAAAAAATAAATATCCCTTACGATTTTTTTATAAAAATATATATATATATATATATATATATATATATATATATATATATATATATATATATATATATTACATCAATTGTATACATTGATCGTCGCATTTATTATAAATATATATATATATATATATATATATATATATATTGGCATTAATTGCATACATTGACCGTTGTATTTAATTTGAATGTACTCCGTAGCGAAGCGCGGGTTTTCAGCTAGTCTATATATATAAAACAGTTCCGTAACTGACTGACAGACAACGCACAGACCAAACCGCTGGACCTAAAGGGCTGAAATTTTGCATGGCTATTCTTCTTATAGTGTAGGGGTGCACTAAGAAAGATTTTTGAAAAATTCTTCTTAGATTTTTTAAAATTAAATTTTTAAACTGTTTTAGTAACTTTTTTTAAGTTTGTATTTAAAATAATAATTTGAGGGTTATAAAATTTATATCACGAGAAAGATCATAAAAGTTCCTTTAATATGAAATCTTTTTCGGATCTTTGCCTCCCTTTTCTGATTTTTGGTGAATTTTTAAACATTAGTTTTTAGAATTTAATTTATTAAATGCTGATCACGTGATTTCTTTTTCTGATACTTTAAATTAATTTATCGTCACGTGCATACAACGAAATAGACAAAAAAAAAATATTTTTTTTTCTTCTTGCTAATGCGGCAGACGATTGGAGATTATCCAAAAAAATATTAAAATACAGTAAAAGATATGTTCCTCAAACTGTACTTTTTTAGTAACTTTTTTTAAGTTTGTATTTAAAATAATAATTTGAGGGTTATAAAATTTATATCACGAGAAAGATCATAAAAGTTCCTTTAATATGAAATCTTTTTCGGATCTTTGCCTCCCTTTTCTGATTTTTGGTGAATTATTACTATATTAACTGTACTATATCTTTTAGTATGTTCTATTAGATTTAATTTGAATATTTTCTTCTACATTATTTTGTCTATAAAAATATCCCTTACGATTTTTTTAGAAAAATATTTTTTCGTTTTTTTTTTTTTTTTTACATCAATTGCATACATTGACCGTTGAATTTAATTTGAATGTACTCCGTAGCGAAGTGCGGGTTTTCAGCTAGTAGTACCTATATTAAAGATGTACATATATTATACTCATTCAAGAGACAAATTATTCTCGTCAAAAAGACAGTGTTATGGAATGTAAAGATCTTTTAAGTGATCTACCTACGGGTTTGGACAACAGTTTAGAAACTGTGATATGCGAACAACCAGGTGCCCTGGAAGACAATAGTCAAGGTCCCCGAACAGCAAAAGTTTTCTTTTAGTTGCTTTTCTTGGAAAATTACGATTGCTTGTTAGGCTGTTAGTTTTTTAATCCTAAATGAAATCAATATGAACTGAACGATTTATTACCTTTTTTAAAGTTGAAGACAAATATTAACAATTCTTAAAATGCCTAACTTCTGTAGGATTCTATTTTAAAATGATGTTTCGAGGTCGTGTCCAATTATACCTTAGCTTGTTCAAAGGTCTGGAGAAAATGGGATTTGTTTCTGATACTTTTGACCATACACTTCAAAAGACTGGAAGAAACTCTTAGACTGTATTTAATTTCACCAGATTTTTCTAACAGATATATCAGAGACACGAAAATTTGACAGAGTATTGTGCGATGTCTTTTTAAGAATTTTTTTCAAAAAAAAAAGGTCTGCATGATATTAAGTTATCAGTTACACAACATATCAGAAAAATCCTTGCAGTATATCACTTTTGTATCACTAAACTTTAGTGAATGGCCTTTTATTCATGTGATCCACATGGAAAAAATACCGAATCCGTTTGAATGTGGAATATGATTTGAGGATGATATATGTCAACTATATATGTCAACCGACGCTACAAATCTTATAGATAGATAACGATGACATCCATTGCATCGATAATCAATAAAAAATATTATTTTATATTATTTATATATCTTTGAATGACAGACTTCCGAACCGTCAAAATGTTTTTTAACGATTGTAAGTAAATTATTGTATAACATAAAATAGGTATTTAAGGAGAAAACGTTCTTAAACGTAATCGCAAGTTTATTATTATTGCTTCAAATCTAAGGGTTGAAAACAGGTTGTCAGCAAGCTCTCGAAGTTTCGTTATCTCCCTAGATTGTGACTTCATTTTGTATGATTTAACGCACGTATAATCGAGCAGTATACTTCATTAGGTTCCTTGTAGTTAAAGATATTCTATGTTCTAGTGAAAATTTATCAATAATTGGTTGTAATATTGGTTCAGCACGCCAGGTACTAGTTATATAGTTATAAGAATTCAAACTTTTCAAATAAATTAAAGAAAACCCATTAATTTCCCTTTCTTTTCCCCTCTCTTTTAACACATTTAACACATTAACTTTCTTATAACACATTCCGACGCGGGTTGCAGTTTGAAGAAAATACGCCTGAAGGGGTTTTTGGTGCATTGCAAAGATGAGAGACGTATTACGAAAGAAAACACTTTTTCAAACAAAAAACTCAAGACAAAATTAACAGACTTTATCAGTAATTAAATTTAAGGACACATGGGGTAATGTATGCTTAAAATTACTTGTTATTATAAATGCGATAATGTCATTAAAATTCATTAATTTTAATATAATTTTTTTAAATTGAAAATACAGTGTATTCCCGGAAAATGTTTTGTTTTATTCTTGATTTCCTTGCAGATTACTGTTTGATGGGTAAGATATATAAAACAAATAAACATTAATTTACAAAATAAAGGTGGGATCAATTACTTTTATTAGTAATACAGTTGGCTCTCTGTTTAACGACGCTCTACTTAACGACGATCTCTATTTAAAGACGATATTTCCCAGTCCCGGTCCCTCCGAAGTTATGGGAAATGTTACTTCTTCACAAATTCTGTTTACGGGCGATCTCTACTTAAGGACGATTTTTCACGGTCCCTTGAAAGTCGTTAAACAGAGAGCCAACTGTATTTAGTATTTATGAATTTAAAATCTGTTTTGTGTAGTTTAAAGTATTTTAAAAGGTGAATCTCTATTTAACGAATTTTCCATATAACGAACTTTTTTTCGGGATTTAGCGACTTCGTTAAATAGAGGTCCGACTGTAATTATATTTTAATATCCATACGGTGCACAGGAGGTAAAAGCACACTGAAAATGTTTTAAGAATGCAAGTTAGAACCATACTCGAAATATCGGGCTTAATCAGACCATCGAAAGATAGTTTTGAAATATTTTCATTGGCAGCTATTTAAAGTTATCCAACACCTTTAATTTAATTGAGTAATATTAAAGTGCCGGAGGAAAATTAAATCTCGTGAGCGTTGTAAAATCTCGAATCTTCTTTTTATTGTTTAGTTTTATTGTTGTGATTTTAGTGACAAATAATGCTTCTCCGCTAACGACACGTGGCGAGAAAGTTCCTTCTGCAAAAGAAGAAAAAAGAAAGTTATTTTCACTGAAAAAAGACAGAAAAAATGGTGTCACATTTTCTCTTGACTGCTTCGTTTTTCTTACAGAAATGATACTCCTTTTATTTCTAACTTCTAGCAACTTTTCTTCAACACTTTCATACCAGAGTTGGAAAGTGCTTGTATGTTTTACTGTTGTCTTTCCATAATTCGAAATACAGTCGAACCTCCATATATCGAACTTCCACATATCGAAATTTTCTATATATCGAACTCTTAGCAAATCTCCATGTTCATTACATAGAAAAATTGTTTCTATATATTGAAAAAATCTCTATATACCGAAATTTTTTTTCAAGACAAATTGGGAGATTTTATTCCTCTTTAGAATAAAATCTCCCAATTTTTGGCATTTGAAACAATACGTCGTAGACTTCAATTCGCGGAAAATTTCCCCGATAAAGTTTTTAGTGGACTGAATAAATGCGAACATTTCTTTGAACTTTCCGCAAAACTGGCTGTTCAGCAAGATATTCGTAGTTTTTTTTAAAAAGAATGTAACTGTGATCATTGTAACCACTGTCTGGATTATTGTTTTTTTAAAGGTATGTAGTACTCAATAAATCTTTCATATTAATTAATTTTTTAGTTATTAACTTTCATTTCATTGGATTCGCATATAAATTAGAAATAGAGTTTCATATACGAAAATTGGCTTTAATCTTTTTTAGGAGAAATATGATAAAACTAAGCTCAATTCTATATATCGAAATTTCTATATATCGAATTGTTTTCCGGCAATTTGCTACTTCGATATATGGAGGTTCGACTGTATAATTATCTATTATACACGTTTATTAGATGGTGGTGGGTTTTTACCGCCGTAATTAAACGTTCAACTATCAAGAAAGTGTCTTTTCTATATGTTCATTCAAACGTTAAAATTTAAACATTTCTTGATGAAGAATAAGCTTTTTTAAAAAAGATATATGAATTTGCTTATCACACAAAACATCGATACAGTAAACTATACACTTTTAAAGGCCTTGATTATCTTTGCATTTCTGTCCCAGGCATAATGTTTAAAAGATGACGCAGAATGTTTTTATGTCCTTTATTACTATACCAATATTAACCTTTAGCTTACGGGGTCCATTTTTCCAATTCCTTCTTTAGAACAGGAAATTCCATACCCCCTTTGTGATAACGGACACTAAGGAGTTTATATATATATATATATATATATATATATATATATATATATATATATATATATATATATATATATATATATATATATGTATGTATACGTATATATATATATATATATATATATATATATATATATATATATATATATATATATATATATACATATATATATATATATATATATATACATATATATATATATACATATATATATATATATATATATGCATATATATATACATATATATATATATACATATATATATATATATATATATTTATATTTATATATATATATATATATATATATATATATATATATATATATATATATATATATATATTCATTCTTGGAATACATGCTATCCCACCCCGTAATGAAAAGGTTAAATAGCTAATTTTTGGACCTTATCTATAAATGGTTTTGTCTGCATGATTTTTAGTGAAGTACTCATTACTTTATACATAGTAATGTGGTATAATTGCATATAAAATGAATTATTGTAATTTAATATTAAGTTTATAAGAAAAAAATTATAATCTGCGCAGTTTTTTCTTCGGTGAATGCTTTATAGAGCCGCGATTACTAAAAATGTTTTATGTTCTTTGTCACACATGATTTAATTTTAAGTATTGTATTTCAGTATTGCTTTTCCTCTATGTAAAAGACCGAACAAACAAAAGTTTTTCCTTTGTTGTTGTTTAGCCGTTTATATACAGCCGCTGTTGAAATGTAAAATAAAGAAACCCATCATGATTTCTGTTCATTTTCTCATTAAACAGGGCTTGAAATTATGCATGCAGTAAGAAAAAATACTTATGCACCTAACTCTATAATACACAAAGAAGCAGAAAAGGCAAACAATATATGATGACGATATTTGAGTTAATGAAACTGTAGTTTTCTTCAACACTTGCAAGGTGTGTTAAGCTTATGGTCACAGACACACGCACACATATGTATGTGTGTGTGTATATTGTACAGAGGCTGTTCGCACATTTTTTAGACGATTTTGGTAAGCGGTAATAAAAAATCGTTTGCTGCAAAAGAAATAATTGCAATTGTACTATGTTTTTAAAAGTCAAAATTATCGTCTGTGGCTTGAAAGTTTTGTTTTTATTCAAAATGGCGTTTTTAACAAAGCAGTGGTTCGAAGGCTACATTTATGCTCTTTCCGAAGAGAAATATGCATACTCCGTTATCCAAAAACGATGTGAATTATTGTATGTCATGGTTTTGTGATATCTAAAGCGTCGATAGGTAATATCGTCAACAAGAAAGTAAAAAAAACGTCAAATTGGAGCCTCAAGTGGGACAAAAATCCCAAACAAGTATCCAAGGAAAAAACGGACATCTTCGACTATTGCAAAGGTACGTTGTTTAATGTTAAAAGAAAATCCCCCTATTCAAAGGACAGTTGCAAAATCATTAAAATGCTCGGTGTCCACTGTAAGCAAAATGATAAACGTTGATTTAAATCTTAAGAAAGCGAAAAAAACGCAATGTGCATCGTCTTCTTCCAAATCATATCGCTGAACGCAGGACACGCTGCAGAATTCTATATGAGAAACACTTATCCAAAGAAAAATGGAAAACAATTGTCACAATAGATGAATCATGGGTGTATTTCAATGATTGCAGCAAAAAAAGAGCCATTTATTATCATAAAAGGGGAGAAAAAAATTTAAGTACATGGTTCAAAGAATCGAAAGAAAGTTTTTCTAAGGGATTCATGATTGTTGCTGGTTTTTCTTATAATGGCAAGTTAAAAATAAAGAGAGTGAAAAAAAATGTCAAGATTAACTCCAAATACTATCAGGAACATATTTCATCGCCAATTTTTCTGAATGAAATACCATCGCTTTTTTCCCACAGTGCCATCAATCTGTGAGACTCCATCAGGACAAAGCTAGCAGTCACACATCAAAATCCACTGTAAATTTCCTAAAAGAAATGGAACAAAAAACTGGTATCAAGGCCATACCCTTCACTGGTATCCCTAATAAATCTCCCGATGTATCACCTATGGATTTTTGTGCTTTCGGACTTTTAAAATCTGCATTATCCAAACGTCGTCCCAAAACCCTTACGGGACTCTGGAAAGCTTCTGACACTTCAAAAGGCATTATTATCCTGGAAATTGCGGTGTCGAAAGATAGTCCAGAATAAGGGATGTCAAATAGAACATTTAGAACACAAGAATTTTATGTAATTTAGTTTTGTGAATACAATATACATCGTCTAAAAAAT
Source organism: Dolomedes plantarius (assembly GCA_907164885.2). NCBI lineage: Eukaryota > Metazoa > Arthropoda > Arachnida > Araneae > Dolomedidae > Dolomedes > Dolomedes plantarius. Next base: position 195,410,098 of record OU015495.1, read on the forward strand.
GTGTGAACAACCTCTGTACATATGTATTACCTCTTGCTATCATACAAACGTTTACTGGGATCATCTGAAGGACAAAAATATAATAAAATTAAAACATAAAAAATATAGACTCTATGGCGGTTTTTAAGCCGTATTTTCCAGTTTTACATTGCTTTTATCCTCAAGTGGATGCTTTTATCCCTAAGGAATCATCTTAACTAATTACATTAGGATTGAGCCTTGAGGAGCACTATTAAATGAACTATTTCAATCGCGCTCTGTCGATTTATGTTGAATCTGCACTCCGATATTGAATAATGAAACGATTCCTTATTGAACGTAAGCAGTAAAAGCTATGAAAACAAAAGCAACCCATAAGGATGTTTTTCGCACACTTCAGCTGTCCCTTTTTTTTGGTATTTTCATTCATCCCAGGCGAGAAATCCGTGCCTTTCAAACGCCGCGGTACGACGAGTGCGCTGATCCTGAGAGAAAAGCTTCCTCATCCCTCCGCTCTCACCATCCCTCCTTTTTACCGCATCCTACCCCTACCGCAGCGCCCCCTGTCGCCCGCTCTCGTACGCCTCCCGCCGATCCGAGCTCAGTCTGCTTCCCACCTCCGCCTGGATCCGCAGCGTTTCATCTGCCTTGTGTGTATCTTATGTGACTTCTTGTTTGGGCCGCGATATCTCTGCGCGATACTTGTTTTTATTTGCTCCCCCCTTCTCTTCTTTTTCTGTGTGTGATTATTCGTCTGGATGGCATCCGCGGCGAGGTCGGTCTGGTCTCCCGGCCGCCGCCGGCACCACCACGGCCAGCACCACCCTCGGTGGTGCGAGGATTCGGCCACCAGTGACGAGGACCTGCTCTCGGATGCGGGGATTGACGTCGAAGATGATGAGGTGAGTAATGGGTCTATGTGTCTTTTGTTCGTCTGGTGTTCGATACCCTTCCCGCGCCCCATTGTACTGCATTGCGTGTGCCGTGTTACCTCTCAGGGTCAAGTACTGCATGTTTGCACATTGGAAGTACTGAATTCTTAGGCAGGAGAGGGTGCGTTTTCAAGATACGGTCTCCCTTTCTATTTCTTGCCTTCAACTTTTGCATAACTCTTTCACTGATGTTTCCTTGTTTTAATTCTATTTTCTTTATATGATAATACTAGCTGAAAACCCGCACTTCTCTACGGAGTACATTCAAATTAAATACAACGGTCAATGTATGCAATTAATGGCAAAAAAAATAAATATATGTATATATATATTTATAATAAATACGACGATCAATATATACAATTGATGTAGAAAAAATAGATATATTTATAAAAAAAATCGTAAGGGATATTTTTATAGACAAAATAATGTCCAATCGTCTGCCGCATTAGAAAGAGAAAAAAATATTTTTTTTTTGTCTATTTAGTTGTTACGCACGTGACGATAAATTTATTTAAAGTACCAGAAAAAGAAATCACGTGATCAGCATTTAATAAATTAAATTCTAAAAATTAATGTTTAAAAATTCACCAAAAATCAGGAAATGGAGGTAAAAATTCGAAAAAAATTTCATTTTGAAGGAATTTTTAGGATCTTTCTCGTGATATAAATTTTATAACCCTCAATGTATTATCTTAAATGCAAACGTAAGAAAAGTTTAAAAAACAGCTTAAAAATTTAATTTTAAAAAAATCTAAGAAGAATTTTTGAAAAATCTTTCTTAGTGCACCCCTACACTATTAGAAGAATCGCCATGCAAAATTTCAGCCCTTTAGGTCGAGCGGTTTGGTCTGTGCGTTGTATGTCAGTCAGTCAGTCAGTGAATGAATGAGTCAGTTACGGAACTGTTTTATATATATAGATTGTAAGCATTCTTGAATAATAATATTCATTGAGCAATAATATTCATTCAGTATTATTTTAAACTTTAAAAATCGCCCAAAATCTAAAAAAGGTGTTTTTTTTATCTATTTCATTGTAAAACATTTTGAGTAGATTTCACTCCGAAAGATTTATAATTTCTCTACTCTCTTTGAGCATTTTGAAACTATCTTAATTAGTATGTTCTACACGCATTCTTTCGCAAGAGAAATAATTTTTTTCTTTTCTGAATGATAGGTTTCCCACATATTCCTATATTTAATTGTTTATTTTCTCTTCTCCGAGTAATGTGTTTTTCAGGTATACTTACATTTTGTCGAAAATATTTTTGTATATTTTCCTTTTTAAACGTCTTGTCCATATATTAATGCAATATACGGCGTTTTTACAATTGAAAAAAAAAATGAACGTCTTTTACAAGTAGGAACTACTACAATGAAAGAATCGATTTTTTAAGCCATGCGAATGTTAAAAGGCAAAAATTTCTCTTTCATCTTAAAAGAGGATGGGGAATAATCCTTAATAAGGGCAAAATTTATTTCTTTTAAGGGTATTTTTTTATTTCTTGTTCATTAATATTTCATTGCAAACGATGTCCTTGATTCTCTTTCTTTTTAAATATCTTTGGGTACTTTTAGCATAAGGATGGTCCGTATATGTTTCGCTTAACCGTATCTGTATCATGTATAGCACGAATTGAAGATTTGTTTTCAACTTACCGTCTGCGTATCTTTTCTCCCGATCGTTTTATTTTCCACTACAACTCACTTGTACATGATCCATGATGCTATCTATCATCAGCTATCGTGCTACGGGAAGCGTACACTGAAATGATAAAAGTATGGCCAAGCCTGAGGATATGAGTTTCGTTAAGGAAGACCATAACATACTGTTTCGTGGTACTGTGGTCAATACTTCTATCCGGAAAGGAAGAGCTCTAAGCTCGATTTCTAAGTCTTTTAAAAGGCTGTTTGTTCCCTATTGGATTCGCTCACCTCAATGTTAACCTATGGAGAAAAGGTGACTACGATGTACAGCTACATAAATGCTGATAATCCAATAAAGATGGTATTTTCAGATAGCCTGAACTTTTTCTGCACCTTGCTACTGGATTAATTTTATAAATTTCGTCCACCAAATGAATTTAGGTGCGTTTAAAACACACTATACCAGATTTTTTCCCCCGAATAAATTCAATTTTAAAATGCTATTTGCATTTTTTTTAAACGAAAAATTTCCCACTGTGTAATATTTCTTACTCTATTATGGAGTATAATTTAAAAAGAAAGAAATCTTTCTATCCAAGTCAGCAATCCTTGGTCAAATTTTATCCCTAGGTTAACATTAATCTCATTTAAACTTCAGTAGCCTTAGCTCGCTGATGAAGTTTGAATGAGATAGTGTGGTGGAGAGTGAGTCGTTTCTACATGATGAGTAAAAAAGTAACGAAATTTCTGCACATTTCTCACAGAGTAAACGGAATTTTTTTTTAAAACCATTCCGAATTCTTTTATAGCAAGTTGCTTTCTTTTCAGATTGAAATTTTTTTTTTCTCTCGTTCAACTGCATGTTGCAGTTATTTTGACGAATTTCTTTACCAATTCATGAACGGGCCGTTGGAATTTTCGTAATTATGGAAGAGATACTAGAAAAATATAGATATATAAATACATGAAAAGTGAAACGAAATTTGTAAGTATTCCTACCTTAAAAGAGAGTAGAGGAAGATAGAGTAGTTGTAGAGTAGATGATCAGGGTAGATGTAGTTTATGAAGACGTAGACCATCTTTTATCTGGAAGGAATCTAGAGTGTAACAATAATGCTTAGCGATCTATTATATATATATATATATATATATATAATAGCCGTTGTCTCTGTATAACACTTCCGGGCTGTACTCATCTTTCAATTGAAGCCCTCAGTAAACAAACAGCCGGTTAGGCTTAATTTCAATTTCAGATGTGGATCAGAATTTTTTCTTACCTAAAAACTAATATCTTCTCCATCAAATCGCGTTTGTTCAGCCTATTTTTCTATAAAACATTCAGAACTAAAAAAAAATTGGATGCTTTTAGATGTATATTTAACAGTTTTTAAAAATCTGCTTACTTTTGCGATGAATTCTGAAAGTAAACAAACTTGAATGTGAATGAATAAAGTAGCTCAAGTATTCACATCGCGTAGTGAGCTGTAAAAAACTGGATAACTTTCATATACTTTTTCCATTATGACGTCATTATTAGTATTATGACGTCAAAATGACGGGTTAGATGGCAGTCTACTACTCCAATCGCATGAAAAACTAAATAAATAAAAAATAATGAAAGGGTTTGCTTTTAGAAGGTGTGGATTAAATGCAATATTGTTAGATAATTCGGGATATTTTTTAATTTTCATATACTTTTTCCATCATGACGTCATTATTAGTATTATGACGTCAAGATGACGGGTTACCTTCTAGTATGGTATATATTGAATCTAGAAATCATATTGCTCGTAAGAGGATCTTCTCAGGCTCTAAACCTTCTTATCTAAACTCGCTGATAATGCTTTCCATTTATTTTAAGGGTCTTAAAGTTAATTGTAGAATATTTTAGTGTTTAAAGTTCATAGAATGTTTTAATAAAACTAGCATTTTATATATTTTTTTCAGAGCATTTGTGTGTTGTAAATTTACAACAATAATGCTTAGCGATCTATATGGGAATAAGTATGGACTTACTTAATTATTGCTAGTGTAGGAAAATACGACTAATTCTGTATCGTGCGATCAGAGTTTTAAAATTTTATGGGTTATTGTTGTTGAATCTAGATCCTCTTATGCGCAATGTTTTATTGCGCATAAGAGGATCTTCTCAGGCTTCTAAACCTTCAAAACTGTCTTATCTAAACCCGTTGATAACATGGGGACATGGCTGGTTTTGGTATCAGTTTGCCAGAAAATTGTCTGGATCTTAACTGGAAATTTTATTTCAGGTGGGAGTCAGTTCGGTTTCAGATAACTTATTTTCAGAACTAGAGGTCGTGCCTCTAGATTTTAGTTGTTATAGAGGTTGCTAGTTCAAGTTATTAGATTCAAGCTTTATTAGATTTTCAGGTTTTATGCTAGTGTGTTTCCGTTCCCGCCTGAGATTTATCTCCCGAAACCCACTTAAGAGGTCAGAGAGCAGTATGTTTCGAATTAACCAGGGGTGGAGAACACAAACCGCGCTAATGGATTGTGGTTACCGCTGAGTCACATGTTAAGGGTTTTTCTTCAATGCTTAAAAGGTAAGATTTGGAAAGAAGAATAAAAGGTTGTGAGTATCGCACTGAATCGGTATTACAATTTTCGAGGAATAATTTTTTTTTAAACTAGGAATTGTGGGATGTATTATTTTAAGCCTTTCTACTGATGGCGCTCTGTTTTGTGCTCCTTACAAAACAGTAGTTTTTCTTCTAATTGTTAACGCAAGGTTGTGTGCTATTTATCACCAGTAAGACTCTTAAGTAGTCACATAGCTTTCCAAGCTTAAAAAGAAAAATTATTTTTCTATTTTATTGGACACTAAGGGCCTGTTCACATAGGAGTCCGTTGCGTTGCGTTAAGCGAAAGATGACGTTCAGACGAAAATAAACCAATCATAGACGTTAAAATTTTCATTGCTAATCATTTGGAGGCCTATGATTGGTTTATTTTCTCGTATGTGAACAGCCTGTTCACATAGGAGTCCGTTGCGTTGCGTTAAGGGAAAGATGACGTTGAGACGAAAATAAACCAATCATAGGCGTTAAAATTTTCATTGCTAATCGTTTGGAGGCCTATGATTGGTTTATTTTCGGCTCAACGTCATCTTTCCCTTAACGCAACGCAGCTGATTCCTATGTGAACAGCCTGTTCACATAGGAGTCCGTTGCGTTGCGTCAAGGGAAAGATGACGTTGAGACGAAAATAAACCAATCATAGGCGTTAAAATTTTCATTGCTAATCGTTTGGAGGCCTATGATTGGTTTATTTTCGTCTCAACGTCATCTTTCCCTTAACGCAACGTAACGGACTCCTATGTGAACAGGCCCTTAGGCTCGGTGCACACGAGCGATCCGGTGTCGTTGCGGCACCGCAGTTGCGATCAAGCAATACATAGAGTTGAACTAACCGACTCACACGGACGACGTGTGCACCGAGCCTAAGCGTTACATACAGCAGTGCCGTTGTAATGCTCAGAGGCTCCGTGTGGAACCATGCTCACGGATTCTTTAGTTTGAATCTTATCAAATGAAAATGCATAATGGTTACGTAGCATGCTTGGAAATTTAAAAACTTCCCCGATATTACGTTACATAACTGTCACAATATTTTTCTGGGTCGAGGTTCCGATCTCTAAATCTGAAGAACTGTGTTCAGTGCTTTATTAAATACAGACAGCGCTGGTTTCTTCAAATATATTCAGCTAAATATTGTAATATTCTAGGAATTTTCAATCCTTTTTCATTACCTGTATATCGTGGCAGGCTATAAGTGCAGAGGGAAGAAAGTCAGAGAGTTGTAGATAAATTCATCTTTGGGTGCTGACTGATTAAACGTAATTTTTAAGCTAATGCATTCAATCGTAATTACAAGATAAAAAGAATTCTTATATACCATTTTTTTAAATTTTCTGTTGAATCATATAAACTTGACAATTCTATGTATTAATAAATACTTTTTAAAAAATTTTTTGATGAGTTATCCCATCAACTTGAAAGAAAATGAAGTTAATTGGAAGTTAACGTGCATTTAACTCTTCGTTCCCGTTTCGGCCAATAGATGGCTGTACCAGTCTACAAAACAAAATTAACTGAAAATAACTGAAAATTAATTTAATTCTGCTTAAAGATGGCTAAAAGTATTGAAAAAATGCATTGTCATCGTGTTCTGAGCTATTCTAAAAGTTTCAAATGTCTAGCTAGTCGGGAAGTTAGTTAAAAATCGATTGCAAGATTTGTACTTGACAAACACGCAAACACACAAGAAAGCAAGTTAATAAAAACATGGTAATAAAGGAAGTTTATTATCACGCTTTTTACGGAAGAATTTTTTTCATCTAAGTTAACAATTTTACTTCATTTCTAAAGAAATTATTTTTTAAATTAAGCTTTTAACTTTGTCCACACTTTCTTATCCTTTTTGCGTCATCAGTTTCAACCATAAAGCCTAAAATGCAATTCTCGAGGGATCGCAAATTTTCGTTCTAGACTAGTAAACCCTTGAAAAATCGATATGGCATTTTTCTGGAAGAGTTCGTTAACCCTTAAAATTTGGTGTAATAAAAGGTGTGATGTAAAAAGTTCCTCGTAATCGATATTTCATTGATGTTACTTTACTAAGTAACTTTTAAATATCTTCAGTGACGGACAGATAATTTTAAGTTTTATTTTTGATTATTTTCTTAGAATATAGAAAAAGGAAATTCTCGAAATATTTACGAGTTGACGTGAAATTTTAATGAGTCAAAAGAGACATGTTGTTAGATCTTTATTTCATGCAATTGTACCGTGTTTTCGTTCGTTTAGATTTCCTTTCATATTTTTGCAGAAGTCTAACATTTGTTCTGATGTACCATCCTCAAGAACGCGTTACGCTTGTATCTGATACAAGAAATGAGAACATGTGCTATAGAACGTCTGAGATTTTTCTCGAAACTCATAAATAATTGTATGAAAGGAAAATAACATTATTGCCTCTCTTCTGTGGTACATTTATTTCAATATCTGACATTTTCACTCAAGAGTAATTTACTGACTTGGGTAAACTAGTGATGCGACATCGATAACAAAACATCGATGTTTTGAAACATCAATATTCAATATTAAAACATCGATGCTAATAAAACATCGCCCAAAAACCATCGATGTTTTTAAACATCGATGTTTTATAACATCCATGTTTTAAAACTGGTTTAGTAATCTCTAACATTAATGTTACTTCCGTTAGTCGTGGGGGGAGGGGGTGATTTAATTTTACTCTCTGATTGGGCAGGCACAAATGACAAAAACTTGGTTGCTTTGGGCTACATTGATGACTAAAAATTCTCGTTGTAAATACCGCCATGTTTTGCCTTCAAATGTCCAGATAAATTCGTGGTATTGCCAGAAGTTTTGAGGGACTTAAGGCAAATATTGCATTTCGCCAATTTCTCAGAGGTTTTGTAAAAATATTTCCAAACGGTACTTTTGGGAGGCATCTTACTAATAATATTAACGTCAACTTATATAAAACCAGCACAAAACAAAGGCTTAAATGGATGCATTCGTGTATATACTATTTGTAAAATAAAACCCCATGGAAGGTTCTGGAGTGTCACGAACATTCCAAGCCCTCTGATTGGTTCATTGGTTGTTAATTGCCATTTGTCTGTTTGCTAAGGAATCATTCCCCCTTTTGTATTCGTCCTTTTCAGAATTCAGACTTACATTTACTGAGTGTGAAAATTATGCTACGTGGTAAATTTTTTTAATTACGGTACTTTTTCATTAAAAAAAACATCGAGACAACGTAAAACATCGAGCACAAAACATCGATGTTAAAAAAACATCGGCTTCAATAAATCGATGTTTAAAACATCTATGTTTTGAAAACATCGACATCGATGTCGCATCCCTAGGGAAAACTAAGAACGTGATAACTTTTGAAGAAAACATAAGGGTATCTCTCAGTTACAAGATACCGCATTCCCTCCACATTAACATAATATTGATTTGAATAAGAATATACTATATCATAAACCAAAAAGAGAAAGTTATGGGAGCTATAACTTAGTTGAATTAATTGTTTTTGTGTTTCATCAACTAAATTTTTATACTAACATTCCTTGATTTATCATTTCATACCTTGTTGATGGTCGTATAATAACGAAATGCAAAAATTTTGAAAAGTAAATTAATGTAAACGGAGATTGTGGATTGGATTGTCTGCTGGCTGACTATTTTGCTGTTATCCGGGCAAAAAAAAATTCAAGTAAAACTCAAAAAATGTCGAAAATAATGCCAAATTATGGCTCGTACACGAAAGAATATAACAAATTTTTTCCTTAAGAAAAACAAGAAATTTTCAAAAGTTTTATTATTACTTTATATGAACCATATATAATTCACTAGCTGAAAACCCGCACTTTGCTACGGAGTACATACAAATTAAATACAACGGTCAATGTATGCAATTAATGCCAAAAAATATATATATATATATTTATTTATAATGAATGCGACGATCAATGTATACAACAAATGTAATATATATATATATATATATATATATATATATATATATTTATAAAAAAATCGTAAGGAATATTTATTTTTTTTTTATAATATCCAATCGTCTGCTGCATTAGAAAGAAAAAAAAAATTATTTTTTGTCTATTTAGTTGTTATGCACGTGACGATAAATTTATTTAAAGTACCAGAAAAAGAAATCACGTGATCGGCATTTAATAAATTAAATTCTAAAAATTAATATTTAAAAATTCACCAAAAATCAGAAAATCGAGGTAAAGGTTTTAAAAAGATTTCATTTTAAAGGAATTTTTAGGATCTTTCACGTGATATAAAGTTTATAACCCTCAAATTATTATTTTAAATGCAAACTTAAAAAAAGTTACAAAAACAGCTTAAAAATTTAATTTAAAAAAATCTAAGAAGAATTTTTCAAAAATCTTTCTTAGTGCACCCCTACACCATAAGAAGAATTGCCATGCAAAATTTCAGCCCTTTAGGTCCAGCGGTTTGGTCTGTGCGTTGTATGTCAGTGAGTCAGTTACGGAGCTGTTTTATATATATAGATTAGATGTAATACGTTTCAAGCCTCCAAGGTCGTTCCTCTTTTTAAAAATCTGCGTTTTTGGGTTTTGATTGTACACGTTAGTAGTAATTAATACGGTAATTGGGAGTTCAGCGCAATAGTGTTGCACAATACTTGGTAAACCAAAAGTAACGTTTTTTCCTCTAAAGTAATTTATATGCACACAAATTGGTTATTTTCATACAACGGTATTGTGACAAATTTGTCTTAACTAAATATTTTCAAAATTTTGTATTGGACTATAATACGAATATAGGTGCTTTTACTTAAGGCGACAATGGACCATGAAAAACTTTTTTTTATTTATTAACCAATTGCTATGAACTTTTGCATACTTATACAGTGTTGTTTAAAGATAGAAATTCTAAATTTAAAAAAAATCAGAATGTAATTAATTAAGATATTACTTAAAATCAGTTTGTTAATTATTCTATTTAAAAATGCTCCATGCGCATTAATTCTTGTCTCAGATATCTAATTTTCTCTCTTAAGCTAGCTTTATATAGTTATAATAAAAGTTAGTAGCAATATTTGATTTACAGTCATATTTATAAAAACTAGAAAAGAAATCGATAAAAATAGGTCATTTTATACAAAATTTTATGAAAATAAATTTTTTTATCGTAAAAATTTTAAGTTGTTTTAAAATAGTATAATGAATTGATTACTAATTTTATTCTAACATATATAAATAATCATTTTATGAAATTTTATGAAAATTCAAGAAAAATTATGACGCGTAGAACATTTTTAACTTACCGAAACGACACGAAAACTTGTTTTGAGAAAATGGCATTTAAAGTTTTAATTTGACTAACATTTCCATTGTTTACGTTTGAAAAAATACTTATAACTCGGTTAATAATGATTGGATCAACATACTTTTTTTTAAATTTGAAGCTGATGAGTTGCAGAATCATTTTCTGAAAGGAAAAAAAAATTCGTTTTGGGGACATATTTTTGTCAATCTGAAGGTCCATTGTTGCCTCAAGTCTTTCTAATTGGAATTCCCACAGGTAACTTAAGGTATTTACTTCTTGCCCTAAATTTTGACCATATGAAATATGTGTTATTTAATTAAGTTCAAGACAAGACTATTACTATGTCGTTATAGTTAGGACGCTTCTCTGGCATAAGAGGATTTTCTGGGCTTGCATCCTCATACCAAAAATATATTTTTTGAGTTGAAAATATAATGGTTAAGAGACTATTTTTCTAATGTACGAAGTTCATCTAAATAAAATAAAATTTATTTTTATAGCCTATTAAATACTAGTAAACAAGGTTTTTGCCCAGTATTCAGTACACAGTAGAAACTTTTATCGTCTACTCTTGTAGAGTTAATTGTAGAATTATTTATTCACCCCTCTGATTTACTGCCAAATTCGCATTGACCAGCCAGATTGATAGTCCTAATTTTACCTTGCAGTTATTAAAGTAAGCCAACCCCAACTCGTCGGGTATTTCAAACAATAGCATGCAGTTTTACTCTCACACCAGGAAACTCGATTGATTTCATTTTCACGGATGCGAGCCCAGAATTAGCAAAAATGCAATCAAGACTCGCTGATTCAGAATGAGATTTTTTCTCCCGATAACAAAATCATTAAATTCGCGGCACCCTCTGCCGATTTTATTTATTGAAAATCCGTCCCTGCTGGGGTCGGAAATAGGGCAGAGAGCTCGGGGGGTCCATCCAGTATACTCTATCGCTCCCCTTTCCTCCACAGACATGGGATTACTGTTCTGGAGTCCCCAAAACACCCACGCCTATTTGCTGTCGCATGTCCCGTTCATTGAATCATTTTAAAACCTTTTAATTTTAAGACCGGTTGCAGAGTGGTAGTAGGTGATAAATGGTTTTATTATGAAAGTCTTTACCTATCGTTAACGTCGTCGCAGCATCACTAGGTAAGGAAGAAAGCCATAATGATGTCATCGCCTGAAATTCGAATACAGTGTTGTATTAAATTTAAAGTGACGTCACTGTCACTTTTAATATTTATTAATTAAAACTATTATTAATTAGTAACTATTATTTATGTTTTTTTTTTTTTTTTTTTTTTTTTTTTTTTTTTTTTTTTTTTTTTTTTTTTTTTTTTTTTTTTTTTTTTTTTTAAAGTTGGAGGAAGGAAAGGTAACAGAAAATGCCCGAGAATATATCGTAAATTTTTTTAACTGAATTATTTTACCCCTCATTGAAAAGTATTGATATGTACGACACGTTTATGGGATGTGTTGAAGCGAATGTTTTCTATATTCTAAACCAGGGGTGTCAAACTTGCGGCCCGGCCAATATACTGGCACACAATAATATATAATAAAATAACCGACGCAGAATTATAAGATAGGAAGAATTCGCTAAATGTTTTTTTAATTATACTCTTTTTTTGCTATTATTAAACAAAATTCATATATTTATGTTGAATATACTGTAATCAGGTAAATAAACCTACGTTTCTATTAATATTGATTTTTTTTTTGCGGCCCGCCTATAGTTAAACCTTGTTTGTTTGGCCCAAGTTAGTCTTTGAGTTTGACGCCCCTGTTCTAAACAAACGTAAATTTTTTTGCCTGTGTTTTGAAGTTTTTTTTTTTTTATTGGTAAGAATATTAATCTATATTCTCCGTGTAGTTATGAAAACATAATTTACTGAAAACATAATTTTGTTTAAATATGAAAATCTAAAAGGATTAAAAAATAGAATACGTAAGGGAATCACTTAATTGTAATAATTTAGTTTTGTCATGTTTAACGTCCTTTTGTCATGTTTGACCCGTCTGAATTCCTCCGTCATTAGACTTATTCATATTTATAAAAAAATCGCCATATTTATAATTTATCCTATTTAAAAAATATTTATCGTATAGTTACCATATTTATAAAAATTAACGTCTGAACTACCGTTATCTCAACTCTTTTTCTCGACGCCTATGTTAATTATGGTATTTCCATCCCACCTCCCAAATGAATGTTTTGTTCTTACATATGTACCCCAACGATATGCGAATCACTGATGTGTCATGACCAGTTTCATATAAGAATATGGTATCAGATGACCATTTGACGTTAGTACACATTGTTATGTTACAATACAATTGCATCACATAACTGATCCTGTTTGATATGTTTAACGAAGTTAATATGTTTCCTGTTTATATGTTTTTCAAAAGATGCTATCGATCCGAAAATCAGTGGCGATTTGTTATCATATATAGCGCATAGTTGAAGTGTTTTAAACAAAAAATCAGTAGGAATTTTTTTTGTTTCATAATTACCTTTTTTTTAATGCTTTTCCTTTTCAATAATTCTTCCACAGAAAAAAAAGTAAATAAAAATATTAGATATGGTTCATTAACATCTAAACCTATCATCCTGAGCTATAATATGTTCAATTTAAACGAAAAATAAATTTTAAACGTATTAGGCTTTATGTTTTTTCACCCAACCTTTACTGATAAGACTTAAAAACTGTGTAGCAAAATAAAAAGGTGCTCATAAAAAATTTTACGATGAGTTATGCGAAAATAATCAGTGCTAATTATCCGTTAAAGGAAACTTGTGATAAATTTTCTGTTTTATTAAAAACCATTTGTTATTTTGCTGAAGTTATCAGCTACGAGTGCTGGGTAGAAAAATTAATATGAAAATTCAGTTCAACTGGAAAGGAAATTTCTCTCTCGTGGCTTTTTAAAAAATAACAAATATTAAATTCCATTGTAAGAGGATATTGATCAATACGCTCAGATGTGCATTTATTTCATTTATCAACACAACTTTTTAAAAATTATAGAAGTTGGGTGTACTTCAGGTTGTTATAATTGGCAAATTTTAGGAGAAAAATCCTAACGATCCGGTAGAAAAGCTGAATTAAGCTTTTAAATGCACAAAATATAAAGCTATACTTTTAGTAAAACGGGAAAAATTATTTTCTAGAACTATTTTAGGTTTAGTTTGCTTATCTTCCGCTGGACCTTTTTCATTTTTCAATAATAAGGTATGGGGTGCCTAAATGATAAGAAATGTTAATTTCTTTTCTTTTTTTTAATTGTAATCCTCGATTCTGAGTTTACTTTTCTTCATTTAGAGCAAAATTATTTTTTAATGAATAATAATAAAACGTTTTCCTTTTATACCCGTGTGAGGACATGTATATTAGCAATTAAATATTTAACATATTTGTAGACGTGAAAGTATATAAAGGTCAAATAAGTTGAATTTGTGCAATATCAAAAGAATACTGCCCAGTACACTATGAAAAGGGGGGGGGGGTACGAGGATGTAGTTTTTATACACTAAATCTTTAAATGCTTAATGTTATATACGAGTATATAATGTGTATGTGTGTGTTGGGGTTCTGCTTTATAGGTATACGCTGAATCGAAGCATTTACCCATCACCCATTACTTTGTACTGTCTGTTTGTATTTCGAACATCAAAAGATGACCGTGACTCCAACCAACATTTTATGTTTCAGATCGCTAGTCTTTATAAAGATTTTGCGCTGGTCTCTAAGGGCCTCTTCACATAGCAGTCCGTTAGCATAAGCGTTAAATTTTAACCAATCATAAAGCTGAGCGCTATGACATCATCCGTTCACTCACGTATCATCATCCTTGAACGCTCCGTTGACCTTTTACGCTTACGCTAACGGACTGCTATGTGAACAGGCCTTAATCCAATGAGTTTTAGTAAATATTAAATTATTTGTGTATGTGTGCTTGCGCAGGGCTATAAATTTTGCAGAAAGTTTTTTAAAAAAAATCTGATTTTAAATTCCATTATCTAAAGTAACCGTGTGATATATTATTAATTATATTTTCCGAGAAGTTTAAATATCTATACTATTACTTGCTGAAATTTTTGTTGTTGCCGAAGAGATGGAACTATTACCCTTCAATAAATTTCGCATATCTATTTCATGTTTAAACCTTCATTCTGCGTGCCTAGAGAGGCAGTTAATTTATCAATTGGGGGCCTTCGTGCTCGATAAACTTCTATATAGTTTGCTTTTAGATATCCCTCTTATGTACACATCACTGATAACTCTTTCCGCTAGGCTTTTTTTTTTTTATTTTTCCTAAGTTACTGTGATTACTATTTCCATCGTTCGGAGATGTACCGAAATTATTCAGATTGAACTTGCCCGCGGAAATATTTGTGTAATCGCTATCGAGTTATTCGGAATTTGCTTTTAACGTGCAATTTTTATTTCATTCTTCTTTACCTAAATGTTTCAGAGAGAAAAAGTAACCTCAGGGCGTTGGCAGTTTTCCTCTTCGATGAAATACGAAGGGTCTTAAATTAGAACGCAGAAGTGTTATTAGATAAGAAAAGAGAACGAAATTTTGTCAAAATGATTTTGTGTAAAGAAGTATTGTAGAAAAAGAACAGAGGAAAATATATTGACCTGAGTAGTTTCGAGAGAAGTTGTAGTATCTTCGAAATTCGAATATCTTGCGCATTATATTAACATTTGTGCATTCTTCTACAGCAGAGCTCCGCAACCTTTTATCTTCCACGGCACAACGTTTTTTTTTCGATAATTCCGCGGCACACCACAAGAAAAAGCTTGCAAATATATAAATTACAATAAATACGTATATGTTTTTATTAGATAAATAAAACACAACAAAATAGCTCTATGTATCAAGATAATTTTAATCATTTAAGTTTTATATAAATCATTTTGAACTATACACTAACACAAGAACAAAAATATAAAATTATAGTTTACAAGTAAAAATATTTTTTCTTTAAATTTTTATATTAAAATTTGTTTTTTGGTCTTTACTTAAGCCTAATAAATCAAAGTTAATTTAAACATAACTAATTTATTAATGAGATATTTGAGATTGTTTTGATAAATGTGCGTTTTATATTTGGTTCTATATTAGAAAGAGCTACAGTTCATGGTCAAGGCCCTTTAAATACGATCGTTTGTCATTTTCAATTAGAACCAGTGTCGAAAAACGTTGTTCGCATAAAAGCATAAATTGTATGTCGTCGAAAAAGGGAGCAAAATAGCAATGGCCTCGTCAGAAATTTGTGGATATTCTTTCTTAACTGAAATCCAGAAATATGACGCTCGAGCATACATGCAATGTATGGCTAACAACATGTGTTTGCTTTGTGTATAATTTCGACCCAGAAAAATTACATATTAACAAAAAGTTAGAGGAATATTTTACTTAGAAAAATTTATTTAATGCGGTGGTTAATTTTCTTATTATCATAATCGATAAAATCACCGCGGCACAGTCAAGATCACCTCGCGGCACACTAGTGTGCCACGGCACAGCAGTTGCGGAGCACTGTTCTACAGCACCAAAAAAATCTAATTAGGTAATTAGTTCAAAACTGATAAATTTACAGTTTATATTAATAAATTTAAGGTTAGCCTATTAAATTATTATTTTTTGATCTTCATTATAGTTGGTGATATTCTATATATAAACATGCTATCCACTGCGCTCACGCACTTATGTTAGGCGTTCAGGATATAATTTTTTTCGTTGTTCTCAAGAATTCGCCAAGGCAAACAAACGCCATCTCCTGTGACAGATGGGAGTTGCCTAAATAGAAGCTTACCCAATAATTCTCCCCTCCACTCTCATCACTGTTAGCTGATTATACCTTCTTACTCTACCCTTAGGATACACTCTCTTCTGCACCTGATTCTCTTGCCGTCCTATTAACTTCTTATTCTTTCCATCGGAACCGTGGCACATATCACTACATCCTCCTTAATCCCCTTTAATTCTCTAATTCGGCGCCTGAATGAAAACGAAAAATGATTTTCTTTCCCACCCATTTACTCCACACAAGAATCCCTTCGTTTCGGAGCGTTCCGTTTTTCAACGAATAATTTCTCACCAAAGCTTCCTTCGGACCGCGGGATGTAATTATGAATTTCTCGGATGTCTTACCGTGAAACATGACATTTCGACACCTCATTGTCTCGTTGAACCAGATCCTCCCTGCTGCTTTTCGGAAATGGCATCTTAATGAGATTTTCGAGAACCCGCTCTTCGGAAACTTAAGAATAGACATATGTTACTTCCGTCGAATCGATTCTTTTTCGGTAGTAGTCGTTCGTGTGGCCGTTCGTTCATCCTGTGTCCTTCGCCTGTGTCCTGAGAAAGTGTCACGCAGATGCTGAATTCTGTCGCACAGTGAGTGCATGGTTTGGGGGTGCCGAAAGGAGTTATTACTTTCAGGCTTCTAAACATCGTCGTGTTATCAGTTTTCTTTCTGCGCTGTTAGTGTGTTTTTCGGTGTATACGTCAAACGTTCGTTCCCGCTTTTTTTTTTCTTTTTCTTTTTCAATTCCTGCTATTAGTTCACACTCTCTCTATATATATCTTGTTCAAATTTTCAATCGTTAATAAAAGTACTTTTTATTCATCCACTCAAGTTCAAATACATTTTTTAAAACTTGTAGTGGATGACACTTGATGTTAATACAGTTTTTACAAATATTAATTCATTAATTAAATTTAATTAATCGATTTTAGTTTTAGACCTAGAGCGTCTCTTGCTCTTGAATAGTAATTTCCCTCTTGTTACTGTGTAAACGGTAGCACTGCGGTATCGCGGGCTTCTCCCGTCCTGTAGGTTGCGAAATCAAATCCCCAGCCTGACAAACTTTTTCTCTCTCTTTCCCCCCTTCCTAATCTCGCACAGTAGGCAAGGTTCTGGCAGGCAATCCTTTTTTTCAATTCTTACTATTAGTTCACACTCAAATTTTTCTTTGTTGACCTAAGTAGGAATTGACTTTAAATTTTTTTTTTTTATATATATTACTTGTTTTTTTCTTAAATTGGAATTAGCATTGTTACAGCATTCATTGCGCTGTACCACCCCTTTTAGAAGGAAGAAAGGTTAAGAGAAATTGAATCATGGGTTTTAAAAATAAATTAAAAAAACTCCTAAATCTCAACCATTTTTGAAAATAGGCCGCCCACGCTGTATATATAATAGCTAGCGATCGCAGTTGAGTCATGACGTGATTTCTGCATTTTTCTGGCGCTTGCAACGCGCACTCGCCGAAAAAAAAGTCTTGAAAATGAGGGCAACCCTCCCTTGCGGTACATCAGACTAACAGTGCATATCCAAGTATTGATCTTAACAGCAAAATCTATCGCTACCGAAAGCTTCAGTATCGGCGTAGCGAATTTTGTTTTTACAGAAAATCTCAATACGCTATCCAAACACCACTATCGGCAACATTTTTATAGTAGTCAATTCTGATTACACTGAAGCGTAGGGAATTTTGTTTTTACAGAAAATCTCAATACGCTATCCAAACACCACTACCGGCAACATTTTTATAGTAGTCAATTCTGAATACACTGAAGCGTATGGAATTTTGTTTTTACAGAAAATCTCAATACGCTATCCAAACACCACTACCGGCAACATTTTTATAGTAGTCAATTCTGAATACACTGAAGCGTATGGAATTTTGTTTTTACAGAAAATCTCAATACGCTATCCAAACACCACTACCGGCAACATTTTTATAGTAGTCAATTCTGAATACACTGAAGCGTATGGAATTTTGTTTTTACAGAAAATCTCAATACGCTATCCAAACACCACTACCGGCAACATTTTTATAGTAGTCAATTCTGAATACACTGAAGCGTATGGAATTTTGTTTTTACAGAAAATCTCAATACGCTATCCAAACACCACTACCGGCAACATTTTTATAGTAGTCAATTCTGAATACACTGAAAGCGTATGGAATTTTGTTTTTACAGAAAATCTCAATACGCTATCCAAACACCACTACCGGCAACATTTTTATAGTAGTCAATTCTAATTACACTGAAAACTGCGAACACTTCCAGAATGACTACTTTGCCTAATTCAGTTTTAAAGAGTTTTAAGAAAGATGATTTAATATTACACTTTCCTTAATTATTAGCATTCATTTGAAAATACTACAGAAAACCAACGACAGAGAATACATACTGTTGAAATTTCGATACCTTTTCAATCGCCTTAATTCTGCCAGTGATGGTTGTAATCTTCAAAGTCGTCTCGTCCCACACCGCTATCTATCTGTATCAACAATATGTTTTCTCTCGTCGTCCAATAAGATTCTAATGATTCGATTGAAACTTAGTCCTAGCTGTCTTGATTCGATTACGTGGAAGAGAATCTTAATGAAAACCGAGCCCCTGGCGTTCTTTTCTGGCGAAGAATCCTTCCTTTTCTTGGGAAATGAAAAGACTTGGCAATCAGGGGGAGCGTTCCTTCGCAAGGGTGTCCTTAATGGATTCTCCCTGAATGGAGTGCTGGGTATATTTATTTTACCCCTAAGACTCTATTCACCTGGTGATCGAAAGGCAGTAGGGAAGCCTTGAGATAAAATATTTGATTTGAGGCATTGACGATGTAGCTTTATCGCGGATATAGTAATGATCACACTATATTATAATTTAATATTGAGGAAATAAATTTTTGGGGTGAGAGAACGGCTTCATCTGTACGAACAAGTAAAACCGTTTTGTCTTCCCATCCGTATTTCGTGGTGGGTATCTTTATTTTTTTATCCTCTTTTTTCATCTTTTTCTTTTCTTTTTTGCTCGCTTCCTTTCTTAATCCATTAGTATTTCTTGATTTTTATTTGGGAGCAAGAAAATTATTTGATTTTTTTTTCATCAAAGGGAGGTAAAATTTATTTAAATAATATCCATCTATTCTTATTTATAATTAATGAATTCTTTGTTGCATTATATATATATATATATATATATATATATATATATATTATATATATATATATATATATATATATATATATATATATATATACAGTGGAATCTCGATCGATCGTTTTTCCGTATGTGTCGTTCATTTTATCCAGTCCTAACGATCATATTGCTTTGTTATGTTTCTGCATCTATCGTTTTCCCGCATTTATCGTTCATTTCAATCGGTCCCTTGAAAAACGATAGATCGAGATTCCACTGTGTATATATATATATATATATATATATATATATATATATATATATATATATATATATATATATATATATATAGAGAGAGAGAGAGAGAGAGAGAGGGGGGGGGGGGCAATCTTTGAAGGCAGAATCAAAGAATGAAATTTTATTTCTTGCAATGGTTCTGTTATAATGATAGGATTCATATGTTAGCAAAAAATGTACAAAGAATTTTACTTACGTGTTGCAAGCACTTATATAACAAGTTTAAACATAGACATTTCTAGTTATGCCATAGGGTGTTTCCTGCTTTTAATATGTTTTTCTAGCATGTTGCGAGCACCCCACTCTGCCTCTCTAAAATTCTGTTTCTATTTAAACCCTCCTTTAGAAATAGAAACAGAATTTCATAGCGGTAGAGAGGGGTGTTTTCTATTTAAACTCTCCTTTAGAAATATAATGGTGATGGCCTAATGGCTAGGGCGAGGGCATTCGGTTTAGATCCTGTGGGTTCGAGTCCCACTGTTGGCATGGGTGTTTATAGCCGTTCGGAATCGGCTTAAACCAAGGGTTCCCAACCTTTTTATAGTACCGTACCTGTACGTTGTAAACAATTTGATGACGTACCGGTAGACCAAAAATTTTGAAATGGGGAATAAAATGCAATTGACAACATTTGTAATAAAGACAAGTAACTTGGGATATATTTTTATTGCTAAACATATACACAAAATATAATAATCACTTTAAAATATATATAATTAGTGAGAAGGTTGGGCCTGTTTATTATTAACTTAAGAAGTAATATCGAGCTCAATGTTTGTCAGTTTAAGGCGAAGATCCGATTCGATGTCCAGCAAAGCTTTATATTTGGTTTTCGTCGCAGTCATTGCAGAAAATCCTTTTTCACACAAATATGGGGTCGCAAATGGCATTAAAAATTTTACTGCTTGGCAAGAAACTTCTCAGACACAGTTATAATTCGCAGGCGAGAGCCAAATTTTTATGGGGCGGTCATAGATAACACATTCAGGTGTAGACGGCATCTTTTCAGATTAGGTAAATCCCAATAAAGTATTACAACACAAACAATGGATAAGAAATTCCATACTAAAATATTAAAACGGATGGATTATTAGTTATTATAGTCATTTCTTTTCTTTTTTTTTTGTAATACAGATTTTTAATAGATTTTTGTTTTAGATTGTAAAATCATTCGCGTACCGGTAGCTGCTTGTCCACGTACCGGTACTGGTACGCGTACCCAAGGTTGGGAACCACTGGCTTAAACTATAGGTAGCGGTCTAATTAGCCCTCGTATAGCAAAAAGTTGACCGTAGCGCTTCAAATCAAACCAAATCAAACCTATATATATCCTATATATATATATATATATATATATATATATATATATATATATATATATATATTCATGATTTAAACTGTATTTTATACGCTTACTTCGATTAGTTTAGTTTACTTCATGCATTTAATAAAATACTCTAACCATTTTCTGGTGATTTATAATATTGCTCAACCAAAATAGCTTGAGCCGAGGTATGGTTCCGATATTTATGTAAAGCCCAATCATCCTCATTCATCGCCCGCACGTTTGTTATTCATATTTTGGATGCTGAATATATTCCTGGCATTGACTTGTGAATTTTGAATATTTATTCGAAAGTAAGTTCATTAGACTTCAATCTGCCTGCATTGATAATGTAATACTGTTTTGCAATTTCGCGCCTGAATGCATCTCTACAAATCGATATTGGTACAGGGTTTTAACTTTATCGATTGCCGCTCTTACCAAAGTAAAGCGATTTTCCCATCCTGATAGACTTAAAGGACAAAACAGCTTCTGTATCATAGAGGGCATACAAATTTTTTTTAACGTCATTACAAAAAATCGTTTACGAGAAAAGAAGTCTAGTTAGCTAAGTCATTTTTTCACTGGCCCCAGCCCTACATTTATAATTTGATAATGTAATATGAATGGGTAATTATAGTAGATTTTGTCGTGTTGTTATACTTCTTTTTCCGACTCTGAAAAAAAATTCTTGCCCAGGGCACAGGAATGGCTATTTACGGTACTGTGCATATACAGTCGAACCTCCATATATCGAACTTCCCCATATCGAAATTTTCTATATATCGAACTCTTTGCAAATCTCCATGTTCATTACATAGATAAGACATACATAGATAGATTTATAGAAAAACTGTTTCTATAAATCGAAAAAATCTCTATATATCGAAATTTTTTTTCATGGCATATTGGGAGATTTTATTCCACTTTAGAATAAAAGCTCCCAATTTATGGCCTTTGAAACAATACTTCGTGGACTTCAATGTCCTTCCTGATGTCGTGGACTCAAATGTCCTTCCTGAAGTTTTAGTGGACTGAATAAATGCGAGCATTTCTTTGATGAACTTTCCGCAAAACTGGCTGTTCAGCAAGGTATTCGTAGTTTTTTTTTTTAAAGAATATAACTGTGATCACTGTAACCACTGTCTGGAATATTGGTTTTTTTTTAAAGCTATATAGTACTCAATCTTTTATATTAATTAATTTTTTAGTTATTAACTTTCATTTAATGTGATTCACATATAAATTAGAAATGGAGTTTCGTATACGAAAATTAGCTTTAATTTTAATGTTTTAGGAGAATTATGATAAAACTAAGATCAATTCTATATATCGAAATTTCTATATATAGAATTTTTTCCCGGCATTTTGCTACTTCGATATATGGAGGTTCGACTGTGTATATATATATATATATATATATATATATATATATATATATATATATATATATATATATATATATATCCACTTGAGGTACATTTCTCATATGAATTAATTATATTAAAATGACAGTGCTATTTTTATGTTTTTTTTTTTATCGTCAAACTTTCACACACCGATGACATAACTTTGGCCTTTACTGTTCGTCTATATTTTCGGATCGTAATCCACATTATTTTCGTTGAAAAAATTTCTCACCACAGGCTCCGAGTTAACAAATGTATTGAAGGGTTCAACTCTTTAGTTCCTCTAATTTTTGTTTGGATCAGCATATATGATACATTCAAACTATACGCCTACAGCGAATGTAAAAACTGTAAATTTGTTGTTCGTGCTGGGAAGAAAAAAAAAAAACTAACTTATATGTGGAATTTTTAATCACTTATTATCATTGTAAGTTTGTATAGATATTCTCTCCTGATTCACTTAACTGTTTAACAACATGTAAATCAGTTACTTTGTTTCTTATTGATACACGAATCGGGAAACAAAAGATATCTGACCTTGAAATATAAATATTAGGTTTATTCTAAGGGCAATTAGAAGAAATGAAAAGAAAAAAAAATCCAAATTGTTCAGTGTTACAAACTTGTGCAAAAACTACGAGTATCTCAGATCTTTATCTGCATCGGCCCCAAATTTGTTTTCAAAGATGATTGTCGTCCGATGCAAATGAACACTTTGATATTTTAATTCAGTTATGTAATGCAATTATATTCGTCTTTTTGTGATTGAGTTTTTGTTCATTTTGCGCAGATTAATACCTTGATTAATTGGAGAAAAACTCTCTGTACTTAAGGACTATGATGAAGAAAGAATTGCCCTTATGTCTCTAGATCCTGTGTGAATTAAATATCTATCTACATAATGAAAGAAGCGATGGTCTTGCTATTATTTTGCATTTAATTGTCCTACCGTTAGATGCCTATTTATGTTATAACTTATCGAGTGTAATTAAGTTTAGTCATGCAATATCGCGTTTCCGGGATGTATCGTAATGGTTCATCCTTAAAAAGCCTCTAACACGTCACTGTTACTTTCCCTCCAATGAGGTAGTAGGATAGATAGATTGCCATTCAGAATTGAATGAAATGTAATCAGTGAACACTGCAATAGTTTAATTTTTAAAATAACATATGTATCCAAAGTTTTCCATCTGGTCGATGTAAAACTTTCTTTTTTATCACCCCGTCCTCTCTTTATTACAGTATTGGGAAAATCATTGCATTGGACAGAGTTTCCATTTAGAAATTTCAGTGGGAATAAACGTATTCCACGAATTTTCAAAACTGATTGCTACGAATCCAAATATCTGATTCCGTGATTTATAAGGATTGTGTGTTCTCAAAAATTATCTTTGGCCGTTCTATTGGTAGGGCCATAACACAATACCAAAAAAACAAATTGGTTTACACCCCTGAAAATTTTTATTTCATATAATTAATTAATTAATTAATACTTTATATATATATATATATATATATATATATACAGTGGACGCTCGTTAATTCGAACTCGAAGGTCCTCTGAAAAAAGTTCGAATTATCCGATGTTAAGAGAAAATATATAACTTTAAATGTGTATCACTGAAGAAGAAACTCTCCTAGTATGTATAACCCCAGAAAATATATTATACTATGTTATCTGAAGTTAAACATATTAAAAAGCAATACAGACTTACCTTAATCATAAAATGAAGCAGAAGATATGCAGTATAAAGTAAACTTTTATTTAAAATATGAATTACACTTTGGGGAAAAACTGAAAAAGAATTGTTTTTTGTCAAATTTTTAGTTCGAATTAACCGAAGTGATAAAAATTTAGTTCGAATTAATGAGATATTTTTAACATTAACTCCAATACAAGTTTTTTGGGGCCTTTGAATTAGTTCGAATTAACCGAAAGTTCGAATTAACCGAGTTCGAATTAACGAGCGTCCACTGTATATATATATATATATATATATTGTTTTATTCCTTCTCTCTCTCTCTCTGTATATATATATATATATATATATATATATATATATATATATATATATATATATATATATATATATATATATATATATATATATATATATATAGGGTAGACCGGGGCTTGTTGGCCCATTTTTTTTCTTCAATATTTTTAAAAAAAAAAATTTTATTTTTTTTTTAGTTTGTACAATCAGCACATCTTAAAGCATAACCACGTATGAGAAAATCTGAAAACTATTAATTAATAGTTTCTATATGAAGCTCAGCAGGACATCAAGTCATTGGGCCAAGTTGCCCCGTCGAACGGGGCAGGTAGGCCCTCTAAGTTGATTTGATTTTCGGATTACTAACGGAAATGAAAACCCCCACAAAATATCAAATGTAATTTTAATATGGTATATAAAAGACACAAACGATAAGAAAAGATATTTTGTCCAACTTAACTACTGCCTGCATCGATCTTTCTCATCATCACAATGAATGCAAACATAAAATATGGTCTCCCCAGTGACACACGATTCATGTGCCCAGCGATTGCACATGGTACATTGAATCCAGTCTTCTCCTGATTTATTGACAATTTTATTGACTTTTATAGGCTTACTAGCTGAAAACCCGTGCTTCGCTACGGAGTACATTGAAATTAAATACAACGGTCAATGTATGCAATTAATTCCAAAAAAAAAAATATATATATATATATATATATTTATAATAAATACGACGATCAATGTATACAATTGATGTAAAGAAAACATATTTATAAAAAAATCGTAAGGGATATTTTTATAGACAAAATAAATTCCAATCGTCTGCCGCATTAGCAAGAAAAAAATATTTTTTTGTCTATTTTTTTTTTTGCACGTGACGATAAATTTATTTAAAGTACCAGAAAAAGAAATCACGTGATCAGCATTTAATAAATTAAATTCTAAAAATTAATCTTTAAAAATTCACCAAAAATCAGGAAATGGAAGTAAAAATTCGAAAAAAATTTCATTTTGAAGGAATTTTTAGGATCTTTCTCGTGATATAAATTTTATAACCCTCAATGTATTATTTTAAATGCAAACGTAAGAAAAGTTTAAAAAACAGCTTAAAAATTTAATTTAAAAAAATCTAAGAAGAATTTTTGAAAAATCTTTCTTAGTGCACCCCTACACTATTAGAAGAATCGCCATGCAAAATTTCAGCCCTTTAGGTCCAACGGTTTGGTCCGTGCGTTGTATGACAGTCAGTCAGTGAATGAATGAATGAGTCAGTTACGGAACTGTTTTATATATATAGATGTAGAAAACAAATTCTTTGACTGCGGGGTATCTTGGGCCACTGGGCCAACATGCCCTGGATTAAATGGGCTAACTTGCCCCATATCGCCATTTTGGCTTTTGATCGTTGTATCAAATATTATGTTAATATTTTTTCAAATCAGTAGGTAGAAAATTAGCTCTGAACAACGATCTATTACATTGCTATTCACCTAAGTGAAACTCAAATTTAGAAACAAATCAGAAACGATTATTTATAAGTGAAAAAAAAAAAACTCCGGTGAAAATTTGAAGTGGCTGTCGTTTGATTGCTTCTTCACTGCTGACGCCATTTTAGGTGAAAGAAAATGTGCTAAGACACACGCCGCTTAGCTAGTAACGCAATCTACCGGTTAGTTTGAAAAATATCGCAGATGAAAAATATCGCCCTACATACAAAAAAGGTAGGCAACGATAAGTAATCCTACGTTAATATCCCGCGGTAGTTTCGTTAGAAGAAACTACCTCTTTTTTTTTTAAACAGTAGTTTTGCAGAAGAAAGAGCTTTGACCTGAATTTAGGATCGAGTTACTGTTACTTAGATGATTTGACATCAATAAAGAAATAAATTATGCAAGTAAGGATATTTGGTACGAATGATTAGGTGCCCTGTGATATCGTCTTGCAACTCAAAATTATCCTTTTTTTCAGAAGAAAGGTTTGATGTAAAGAATAAATTTAGCTACTATCTCTCCAACTAAAAAAAACGAAAACAGAAAAAAGAAGTCTTCATGCAGATATTTATTGATTTTTAATGCTCAACACATTGTGTAGGTGATAATTAGGGGTACGTAAATTTCGCATAAAAAAATATCGAAATTTCGAAAAAAAAAATTAATTACAATTTATAAAATTTCGCATTTATTCGCAAATAAATAAATAAATAAATGTATATATATATATATATATATATATATATATATATATATATATATATATATATATATATATATATATATATATATATATATATATATATATATATATATATATATATATATATATGCATGCGTGTGTGTGTGTGTGTATACAGTAAAACTTCTATTTGGCGGCCAGTCATGGTTCCGAAAAGAAGTGGCCGTTTTGAGGGGTGGCCGTCGAATATATATATATATATATATATATATATATATATATATATATAATGTATATATATATATGTGTATATATATATATATATATATATATATAATGTATATATATATATGTGTATGTATATATATATATATATATATATATATATATATAATGTATATATATATATATATATATATATATAATGTATATATATATATATATGTGTATATATATATATATTAAAAATTTTCGCATTTATTGAAAAATCATGATTTTACTTACTTGGTTAAGTAAGTATCAAAATTCTTAGTTGAAGGCTAATATTGTAGTAGTCTCCACATTCTCTTTCTTAAGTCTTTAGCAACAAGTAATCAGCAAATTTCGAGAGTGGGATCTGTCAGTTAAAGACCGTGGATGGTTTTAGATAAGCAATTATGTTAATAAACTATTACTATTAATACCTAATTTCGCTTAAAAAGCCATTTATCACCCAGTTTTCATCGAAAAGTAGTAAAAAGATAATTTCCGCATTTGGTCGCTCATAGCGGCAAATTTCACATTTATTCGCATCTATTTCGTAAAAACGAAAATATCGTATCCCAGGTGATAATTTATCATCTTCGTAACTATATTTGGAAGTTAAAAAGAAAACTTTAAAAAAAAACAGAATTTACATCTATCCTAGAAATAAATTTTATGCAAAACCATAAATTCTTTTTCTCTTAAAGAGTCATTTTTTATCATTCAGCATTTGGATCTGTAGAAAACTATTATTTCAGCGGTTTCTATCTCTGAATTTTTTATTGATTGCTGAAAGATAGAAATCTTCCGAAACTCTACTTGACAACCGATTTTTTTTTTGTTCTAGGTGGAAGGGCAAACTACCGCTTTGATCTTTGAAAAAATTATAAGAGTTAACCCGTCAGGAATGCAACTTGCTTGGAACAAAAGCAGTTCCTACCGAGAAAAAAATCGCTCGATAAAGATCTCTTTGATAAAAACTGCGTTGCGGCCTGCGATTGTGCAGAAAAAGTGCTATTAAGTGCTATCAAGGAGGAGAAAAAAAAATCATCTGCTTTCTGTGATTTAAAAATATGTTTGAAGAGTTATTCATATTATGCACCTCGATATTTAATAATGAAGATTATGTATATAATTCAAATTCAGAAAGAAAACACTTTCTTTAGATGCATTAATTTTCAGCTTCAGTATTTATGAGTAAAAAAAAAAAATATAGTAGCATGTATTCTCAAAATTAATTTTTAATAATTAAGTCATCCCACGGTAATTGTCAAAGTCTCTTCAACGGTTATTTATGGGAAATATCTTATTTTGCCTTTTTTTTTTACTGTAGTATTCAGGATGTTTAAAAACAAGTAATATATAAAAAAAAATTTAAAGTCAATTCCTACTTAGGTCAGCAAAGAAAAATTTGAGTGTGAACTAATAGTAGGAATTGAAAAAAAGGATTGCCTGCCAAAACCTTGCCTACTGTGCGAGATTAGGAGGGGGGGAAGAGAGAGAAAAAGTTTGTCAGGTTGGGGATTCGATCTCGCAACGTACAGGACGGGAGAAGCCCGCGATACCGCAGTGCTACCGTTTACACAGTAACAAGAGGGAAATTACTATTCAAGAGCAAGAGACGCTCTAGGTCTAAAACTAAAATCGATTAATTAAATTTAATCAATGAATTAATATTTGAAAAAACTGTATTAACATCAAGTGTCATCCACTACAAGTTTAAAAAAATGTATTTGAACTTGAGTGGATGAATAAAAAGTACTTTTTATTAACGATTGAAAATTTGAACAAGATATATATAGAGAGAGTGTGAACTAATAGTAGGAATTGAAAAAATCACCCGATTTGGAATGAGTATATTATGAAAAATATTGAGCATAGAAACTTAAAATTAATTTTATATTACATGGCTAATCATAAAGTTTTTTTTACAAACCAAATTAAAGGTGCTCAATAGGTCCACCTTAGGATGCACGACATATGTCTATACGGTAAGAAAATTCGTCCCAAACTTTTGCGAGCATGTCTGCATGTACTGCTTTCTCGGCTGTTATGCGTACACAGACAACCCGTGTCTTGGAAATAGCCCAATGCTCTAATGCTGCGTTTGCATTCATGTGCTCTGCTCTGCTCTGCTCGGGGTAAGCCAGTGATTTATGTTCACTGCGTACTCCGTATATGCGTGGATCTCCTCCTCTCGCGGTCCTGCTACAGAGCATCAAAGATCCCGGGGCCCCGGGGGTCAAATGGTGTCAAGCGGGGGCGGGGGACACTTGATCAAGAAACACGAGGGACCTTGGGGGCGGGAATGGGGGGGTTCTAAATGGGGGAATATCTGGAAGACACGTGTTCATTCACATCGCTTTGGACGGGTAGGGTTACCGTGACTAATGTGATGACAGGAGTCGGGGGGTCTCCATGCAGAGAACTCTGCATGAATGCAGATGCACCATTAGAGGTAGGAACTTCAATCCACCAGGGTTTTGTCGACGAAAATCACGCTGAACAGTTGTTACGGACTCACACTTCGCAACGCGTAAAACACAAAAGGATTTCTGTTGAGCAGTCGCCAGCTTTACAAACACTGGAGTGGCGGGTGAAGGAAGAGCTTTAGCGCTTCTTGTCGACAACTGCGTGAAACTCGAGATTTCCCTCTTTCTTCTTATACCATTATTCTATCAAAAAGGATTAGAAGATGAATAATTATGATTTTTTAGAAATCGGATGATTCTTTTTGAAACACCCTGTACAATTTCTTGAATCTTTTCTTATGAGATGATGGAAACACCATTTTACACTTAGGATATCTACTTAGAAAAAGTGATTATTAATTTTCGTTAGCTTGTTTAGTTTCGAACCTTTTTTCTTACTTTTACTAAAAAAGTTAAAAACTCCCTTTAATTGATTTTAATTCCTTTTCTTGCAGTATGGAATGCAGAATTACAGTTTATTACTAGTTTTTACCATAGAAATACGCAATAAGTTGATATGCAAGTATTGACTGTCAGTGTACCTCAAGAATATTGTGTAGATTCTGTGAAGTTCACTGTTTCCTTTACCTTTAAGGTAATGTATAAACTAAACAATGAACTCACCATTAACAAGATCCGACGAGGTTTTCTACAGTAAACTATTTTCTACAACACAATTAGACTACATAGATACCGTACTCAATTGCTAGCAGGCAACGGGGAATTATTTATCGCGTGTGTTAATCCCGGTAGTTATATTATGGAAACCCTACTAGAATTCAGCCATGCCACTGCTTGCACATACGCCACACTAACCTTTTTGTCTTCACTTTATGACCAGTCGCTGGAACGATAGCTAACTTCAAAACGCGTACTTGATAATGCCCGGCTGCTGTACGGCAGAGTGATCTTCACTCCAATTGTTTTTCGTTCGTTGCTCGTCTCCGTCCGACCTCGCCTCGTACTGTTTTGCTCTCACTGTCAAGCGTGTACGCTACCCACGGGGATTCCCGTCTAGTAGAAAAGCCGCTCGTATGCATAAGGCGCTTCTTCTTGAAAGGGCGATTTATTTAAACCAGGGGGGTTAATTTTTATTCAATGCCTCACAAATCCATAGGATCAACGGAGAAAAAATCTGTTATGTTCCATGTGAAGAAAATCAGAGCTGTAGTTCATTTAAGTTATGACTCAAAACATGCCCTGTCACCCCTCGTGTATTCAATTTTTGGTAAAAATTTATAATGTTGAAACCTGTGGACAAAGTCCTTAGGTATCCAGAAAGAAGGGGGAAATACAAAATTGCAAAGAAGAACAAAATGTATAACACATAAGCAAGAAAAGTAACTAAGATAAAGTTCTCATGCGATCACTGGCTTTCCAGCAACGTCTGTACAGAGAACGCCCAGTTAAGGCAGTGGAAGACAATGTGCTTACCGTCCATGCTGTCTGAATTGCAAAGGGGGCATATAAGGCTAGAAAAAAGAAGAAAAAAATTTGAGTACTTATTCCTTTATAATCATTATTTTCGCGCTTCAAAGTATATCTAATGATGTGCCAGTAATCAAATGAAATAATTCTATAAACTTTTGAAAAAAACGCTTACGAATACTGTTCAAAAGAAAAAAAAAAGGGAAAAAACTTCGATATTTCTTAATAATCATAATTTTCTCAATATATTACATCTCAGAAACAGAGTCTCGAAATATCATGTCGCGAATTCTACTTACAATGCGGTGAATGACTAGTTGAATTAATGAATCCCAAGTCAATGATTCCGCTTGGGGTTCCTCAGGATTCAAGTGATTCATTAGGGCAAATGCAATGAATCCTAAATGATACCAGCTTGAAAGAGCTTTTTTTTTTCATTCTGAAATGAAGTTTTATTTATTTTATTTTATCTGCCGAAAGAATGAGTATTCTGTTTGATAAATGAAATGGCGGGAAAGCACTATTTGTTTCAGGTTCTTTTGGGAGTTTTTTTGTAATTTTTACGTGTATCGTCTTGAGACATTATGATTTAACGTTTCCGTGGTTTTTATTCATTCTTATTAGAGCCATTTAGCTAATTTGCGAGGAAATGAATTTTTGTGTTTTTTTTCTCGGTAGTTAATCTATTAGTTTCTGATAATTTCGAATGAAATGGTTTTTTTTTTCTTTTGCTTTAATGAAAAAGGTAAAGAGCATGACAACAAGCATTGGTCTTATATTTAAAATAATTAAAGACCCATTTTTGTACTGGAGCAGATTCTATTAGGTGTAAAAAATTTTGTTATTCTTTTAATGATAGATTGTTCATTTTGCGAAAACAATTTTTGCTTACAAAAAGAGGGGGAAAATCGAGATGAAAAATAGTAGATTTATATTTAACCATGCTTTATTACGAAGCTTTAATATTTTCTTCTGTTTTTCCCCACTTGTGTTAGTACAGTGTGATTCATTCGACAGAGGCCCCTAGTATAGGGCAGTGTCTCGCAGCATGTCACATCTCAACTCTTGCAGATTTTACTTCTTGTTTGGCGAGGAGTGGCAAAACATAGCATAATTTAACATGGCGTTCAATGAGCATTCTTACAGCTTGTTGAATAAAATGTTCTCAGATTACGCAAAGATACGGTATCTAAACAAAGGTATATCACTAAATTAAACATTCAGGCACAGCCCGGAAAGGTTTATTCAGTATGTGACCCGTATTTGTTGACAGAGGAAGACTGTAGTTACGATGCAAGACGCTGGCCTGAAGTAACTTATCCTGATATCTATACATATCTCAACATAATAATAATCATTCTCAACGAAGGATTGATTATATTCTCTTAAACCTTGCGAAATATTGAAAAAAAAGTGTTAAAATACCTGTTACATACAACTAATATGAGGAATTTTATAAATAAACTTCAATTATTTAACTCAAAATGAAGGTATCGTCCAAAAACACATGCAAACGCATAAGAACGGCTTCTGTTTTCTGCCACCCGATAATCACGTGATCTATAGTAGACGAAAACTGACGTAGCCAGTGACGTTGCGACGTTTCACCTTATTCTGTAATAACTCGCTAGGGTGAAGCACAACAATGAAAATATACTACAAACCTTGACGTAAGTATAATCGATTGCATTACATACTATGCTAGAAGTGATCTCAGTTTTCTGCCAGACACATTTCGACGTTACGCTCTATGTTCCTGAACGTATTAGCAAAGATATCGGGGAGAACAGCAGCAATTTCACGTTGCATGTTTTCCTTCAAGTCTTCGACAGTGCGAGGCTTGTTCCGATGGACTTTTCCCAAAGGGAGAAGTCTGGTGCTGTCAGATCCGGCGACTGTAGTGGCCAAAGCTATTTGAAATTACTCTGTTGCCTAAGAAGGACTCAATGTTCTTTGCCGATGTGTTACACGTTGCTCCATCTTTCTGGAAATAACCTGCCGTTAACTCACGATCATCCAGTTGATTCAAGAACTGTTAAAAAATGTCCAGGTACACATCGCTGTTCACGGTGATGTAAAAAAAAATGGGGGGGGGGGGCTATGATGTGCAACCGAGACATCGCGCATCACATACCAACTTATTAATCATGGAGCGGTGTTTGGTGATCGGCAAAGGAATTATCAATGGGCCATATACGGATGTTTTCCGAGTTACCCGAGAAATGGAACCATGTCATGTGATGCCCCATTTACTGAGGAGCACATCGTACTGTTGTTTCGTTCATATTGCGTCGTCCTAGAGACAGTTATTTCAGAATATTCGGGGCCGGGTGAATCACCCTGTATTTATCAGTTACACATACGAAGAATTGCTGAAGTGGAGTGACACTATTCTTCAATCTAAAACTTAGCAGAAACTAAATGATAACGGATGAAATAAATGTTTGATACCAAGCGAGAGGTGAGAAAAGGTGGAATAATTTTGAACTCGCATTTGGAATTTTTTATGAAAAGATGTATGTTAAATTACTCGTAATTATGTTCCCAAATAAAGTGGTGAAAATCTATATAGAAGGGATGGATTCTGTAAAATATCTATTTCGAACTCTAGCAAAGTTTTGAATTTTTTGGTATTATCAATTATTATTTTTCTTTATTTTGTTAATTTCCTCATAACTATAAAATTTCTTCTTTTTGTATCTGTAAAATTTTCTCGCGAATCAATTCATGAAATTACATTATATTTTCGTGGCGCAGAATTCCTAACAGTCTCTGTAGCTTTAAGAATATATGCGCTTATATTTCGTCTTTCTGATAAAAAGTGGAAAAAGAAATTTATTAAAAAAATTTCACGTTATCTGATACTTATTTTATTAAACATATATATACATACATATACACACACGCAGTGAAACTTCTGTAGCCGGCTACCCCGCAAAACGGCCACTTTTTTACGGAACCATTACTAGCCGCCATAGTGAAGTCCCCCCCCCCCCGATTCGACGGCCACCCCTCAAAACGGCCACTTCTTTTCGGAACCATGACTGGCCGCCAAATAGAAGTTTCACTGTATACACACACACACACACACGCATGCATATATATATATATATATATATATATATATATATATATATATATATATATATATATATATATATATATATATATATATATTATATATATGTATATATATGTATATATATATATATATGTATATATATATATATATATATGTATATATATATATATATATATGTATGTAATATAAAAATAATTATTATATTAATTATCTGACTTCTACGCTTTCTTGTAAAACATAATTTATTCAATTTCTAAAGATGATGTAATAGCTCATAAAGTTTGCAGTACTTAATCCCTTCGTTTCCCTGTAGACAGAGAAAGATCCTTGCAGATTTAGTTCAACCCCTGTCTAGGGAGAATGAGCCGATAAGAATCATCGGACACGCCCCAGTCCATGACGTAACATAGCATCATAGGGAATAACCCTTGCATCACCTCTTCTGTATTTTCCCGATATAAAAATTTGAACACGGCTGAGAGCCGGGTGTTTCTTCTGATATTCTTTGTACATATCATGTCACACGGTCTAGCTCCCTCCCTATGGGGAACTTCATATGAACGACAAATAAAACTATTTTTATTCATTCGCCTGTTTACTCGCCCAAGAACTC
>OU015495.1:195449520-195454520 GCA_907164885.2 Dolomedes plantarius
AATGATTTTGATTACCGAAGCAGCACCCCGGACTCTCAACTCCTCGCAAGTCCCATCCATCTTCCGCCTCAGTCTTTAAATCTCCAGCTCGCGGGAGCTGAATTTTTGGTTTTGTTGATGTGACTGTTATATTCCGCAAATGAAATATTTCTTGGTGGTTTTGTCGTTCATTTTTGCTTTTTTTTCACCCATTAGATCCGGATATTTATTCAGGTTGGTAGGAAATAAATGATGAGGTGGTTTTTAAAGCCTGTGGAATTTTAGGGAGTCGGGGATATCTATGAAAGGACCGTGTAGAGTCAATTAAATTAATCGATTTGGGGAACAAATAAATGCCGATTTTTTTTTCTTCTGAATATACAAGGAAAACATGAATTTTGACCACTGATGAATGCTAGTTTGTTTATTTCTTCTTTTTTCTTTTTTTTTCTCCAAAAATCATTAATGTAGAACTGCCGCCTTTTTAAGTTTGTAAGGTATGCATAAGATTCGATTCACCTGAATCGAACTTTTGAGTGAATGAATTAAAGAAGCTGCCTGAGATATGCTAATTTCGGCATACGCGCTTGGTATAAATACCAAGCAGCTTGATTAATACAGAGGTTGAAAAAAAGGTTGTTACGGTTGATAGATAAGCGAGTTAGGGGAGCTACGAGGTAAGCAGCTCCAGGTGCTATCCTGCGCTATTGCTTAGGGGGCCCAAAGTTTACGTGGCAGTACTGCTGGTTTGACTCTCTGCTGGTTTGTGAGTATTTGCAAAGTGTATTTCTATTGAATGCTAATATATATTCCGTACAAGTAGTACGTATGCTTATTGCTGTAAAAGCAAATTCTATATGTGCAACGAATTCAGTAAACATTGTTTCATGTATAAACTGTGTATCAAATTCATTTAGAGTGCCACTTCAAATTATATACACCCAAGTCTGGGTAGAAGTGAGCTATATTTCTCTATAAGTTTCACTCCAAATTCTTTTCTGACTTATTCAGTATGTATTCATATTTTATTTGAGGAAGATTTGGAAATAAATTATTATTTATTGCCAACTAAAAGTTGGTAGTATTACAAAATTGGCGAAACAGTTCTGTTTAAAGGATGCGTAATTGGGCTGTTCTGCGACTAAAATAAAACATGGAAAAAAGACAACGGTGAACCCCCCTTGGCACATTTGAGAGACAGGTATCCTGGCTTTTACGAAAAAACTGATGGGTCATAATGTAATAGCTAACTAAAGAGCCTGAGATTTATTTATTGTCAGTAACAGCCGATGCCAAGCCCACTATTTTTTAACGAGTTCTATATTTTAACGATCATTTTTAACGAGTAAT
Organism: Dolomedes plantarius; assembly: GCA_907164885.2. Lineage (NCBI taxonomy): Eukaryota > Metazoa > Arthropoda > Arachnida > Araneae > Dolomedidae > Dolomedes > Dolomedes plantarius. The sequence continues at coordinate 195,450,850 of OU015495.1, forward strand.
AATCCTGATGGGTCTCCACCCTTCGGAGTAGAGATTCAGGCCAATTTCTCCTCCGAGTAACGAAATTGGCCCTAACCGCAGTTTAATATGGAGCCGTAAAATTCGGATGCCATGATGTAGCGACATCCAAAACATGCTGCATGTTATATGTATAATCCTCAGGTACTTTTATTTATTTATTTATTTATTTTTTTATTTATTTATTATTATTATTATTATTATTATTATTATTATTATTATTATTATTATTATTATTAACGTAGGATTATATTTCTCCATAACGTTTTTCCCCTGAAAGCAAATTTCAGACACTAAAACCGTCCGTCCGTACCTCGCGAGTTATAATTTTGGCAGCGCGTCAAACCCGGTCTCTATCGCTTATACATTTATGTATATATATACATGCATTTATAAATACATAAATCAATAACACATACATACATATATACATACAAAAAAGGTAAGCAACGATAAGTAATCCTATGTTAATAACTTGTGATAGTTTCGTTAGAAGAGACTACCTGAAATTTTTTTATGTATTTCGTTTATAAATACAAATCATTTACAGTCGAACCCCGTTATAGCAAACCCAGTATATAACGAACTCGCAGATATAACGAACGAAAATTTTGGTCCGGCCGTTTTCCTATTGTACGTAATTTAATTTGTGGAGTGTCAGTTTAATGTAATCGGTTTTAGTCGATTTAATTCATTAATGATCATTTATAATAGACTTAATCATTTTTTAATACATTATTGTTGAATACACTTTGCAACTAATGAGTTATACATTTTATGAACGCTAGCATTTTTCTTAACGGTTCAGATAGAGCGAACCACCTGATAAAGCGAACAAAACCTCTGGTCTCTTGAAGTTCGTTATAACGGGGTTCGACTGTATATTTTTTAAAAGAACATAAAAACAATCTCTTTTTTTTTACTTTTCTTAATCTTATTGTCCTTTTCTTACCAATTACCACCGCAATATTTATTTATACCCTGTTGTCACAGTATGAATACCGTTTGGCTTTAGTTTTCAGTTTTAAGATCACCCTTTTTGTATCTCTACTCTAGACCAGCAGTTCTCAACCTGGGGGGCGCGTCCCCTGGGGGGGGGGGGGCGTAGAAGAATTTCAAGGGAGGCGTGAGTTTTTTTTCCAAGATTGAACGACCTCCTCGGGGATAAAAAAAAAACCACTCCCATTGTAACAGATAAATGAATTGAAGGACCTTATACCAGGGACTTTGGTAGCATTGCAAAATGAAATTGCAGACCATTTTCCAGATATTAGTTCAGAGAACTGGGAGTTTAAGTTGACATGAGATCCTTTTAAAATCGACGTGGATGTACTTCCTGATCATATTCAGGAACAGGCAATCGACCTACAATGTGATTCCCAAGCAAACGCGGAATTCGAAAACACGGATGTTGAAAATTTTTGGTTACGCTATTTTCCTGTTTACCCAGAAGTTACTTTGGAAGCTTTGAGGTTGTTAGGGCAGTTTTCATCCACATACCTCCGTGAATCTGGATTTTCTGCATTAGCATACGTAAAGTCAAAATATCGAGAAACGCTGGACGTTGAAAGTGACCTGAGGTGTGTTTTTTTCACAGTTAAACCTAATATTAAAAAACTTGTCAAGGACAAACAGTGCCAGCCCTCTCATTAATGTTGTGAAAGTGACTGGTAGTGCATGCCAACGTCACCTAGATCCTTGATTAGCTCAAACATATTTGATCTGTATTTAATTCTTTGATTTCATATGTTCTAATAATAATATGGTGCAAATTAAGATATGTGTAGTAATATTCGGGCCTTACCTTGTATCGACCACATATGGTGGTGGAGGGGGGGGGGAGGCGTGACCTCACATCAGTGTTCAAAGGAGGGCACAGGCCTGAAAGGTTGAGAACCCCTGCTCTAGACTGCGCATCCGTTGAGAATTCTGAGGCACCCAGACATCACATATCACTCAATATAATTGGTTTTTAAATGAAGGCATCAGACAATTTACGCCCAGGGTTCGTTTTTCTCCTATAAGCATTGCGTTTCATGCATAATTTACCTTAACAGTGGTTGATGAGTGCTAGGTGTGGACTAGCCCATTAACAATCACGTGTTGATCCAGCAGAAGCAGGCTTGTGGGAGAAGGTTAACATATTTTATTAAGAATCCTTGGGAGTGGTCATTCGCACGATGTATACTCGTGGACGTTATGCGTCTGTAAGTCAAACTTGGTGGATCACGTGCATTTAGTACCATGTTTTTATTAACTCGCTTTCTTGTTTGTTTGTGTGTGTGTGTGTGTTTGTCCAGTACAAATCTTGCAATCGATTTTTAACCAACTTCCCGACTAGCTAGACATTTGAAACTTTTAGAATAGCTTAGAACACGATGACAGTGCATTCTTTTGATACTTTTAGCCGAAAAAAATCCGCAAGGTGGCACTTCGATCGAATTCAGTGCTTGCACTTTTGCTTAACGGCGTTTGACGATTTTAAAAAGCAGAATACATGTGAATTTAGTTTGTTTACAAAAATATTGTGCGAAAAATTTTAAAAAATTATAAAAATTAAAATTTATAAAGTCTGTGGATAGTAGGAAACGACTAAAAAGGGATTAAAATTAAAGAAAATAAAGTGAAAAAAAAATAATTAAGTGAAGGTTTGTGCAATTAAGAGAGAATTGTCAAGTTTATATGATTCAACAGAAAATTTAAAAACGTGGTATATAAAAAGTTCTTTTTATCTTGCAATTATCTAAAGTATGATGACTGAATTCATGTCACTAGTTCACTTCACACTCGTAATAATGTTTTTGTCCTGTTGCTTTGGTAGTGATCGAATTACTACTGGGGATGTTTGATTTTAGTTATTGTGATCGGCTGAGATTAATTCTATCGAACATTTGACAATTCAACTTGGCCAACAAGTCAGATGCCTTGTTGAAATTTCATCTCATAGCTTCAGGATTAGAACTCTGTTTTACATAATTTACAAGCTAATCAAATTAGGTAAATCTTCTTGCTTTGGGATCTTTTTATCAAGTATTCATGTACACATTTTTTGCTGCGTTTATGCACCATTTTTATAAAAGTAGGCTGTTTGGGGTCTATTTCTGCATACAGGAGAAACAGCGAGTTTTGGTTCCCTAGATTTTAACAAGATGGCGTAAAAATCTTTTTAAAATATTGCTTACGTGACATGTCTACTTTATTCATCTGCTTTTTCAACCTACATATTAAGCATTAAATGTTGAGATTCATTTACTGCGTAACATCGCGCAATCTGAATATTAAGGTTAATGACGCTAATTAATTGCGGGCAAAGCGTTAAAAAAAAGTTTTAATAACATGACATCTGCGCCAGATGGTGGAAAAGCACAATCAGTGGATCAGTTGTATTTATAATACTATTTTAAATATAATTAAGGGCTTGTCGACACTGATGCTAATGTTAAAAAGACAAATTAACGAATTTAGATATTATCTTTTTACCGGTTTGTTTTGAAAATTGTGAGGCTTATGAATTTTGTTCGCAGGTTATGAAATAGGAACGCAAAAATAATAACGTTGTAATTCATTCGTTAAATAAAATCCTTGTTCATGTTACTACATGAATTTTTCTGTTTGGATATTCAGTGCCATGCAGTGTCTTGTTGCCTTTTTAT
>OU015495.1:195459520-195477020 GCA_907164885.2 Dolomedes plantarius
AGGCTTTGTGGCGAGGCTGATCGTGCTCGAAAAGCGCTTAGCCCTCTCTCTTCGTGATTCTTCTCTACGTTCGATCCTGTAGAATGATAAAAATATTGCGACAGCTTTTCCGTTGTCGCTTCAGGAAAGCGTGTTTTTAAAACGACGCTGTCTTTTTTTTTTTAATTGCTGAGCGAGAGGCGTAAAATGTGGAGCGTGTATAAAAGATGACTTAGAATTGTTACAAATAAAAAGTAGTATTTTATGCTGGTTTATTAATTTCCAGGTCGTAGTGCCGTGGAAGGTTTGCTCTCGTGTCATTTTTCTAAATTAACTGCCTTCTTCGCTTGAAAAGGTAGTTTCTTTAGATCTTTATATATATATATATATATATATATATATATATATATATATATATATATATATATATATATATATATATATATAAATGTGTGTGTATGTATGTATGTCTATATATATATATATATATATATATATATATATATATATATATATATATATATATATATATATATATGTATATATATATATATATATATATATATATATATATATATATATATATTCCCGTATCGATTGTTTACTTCATCCAGTCTCGATGATAATATTTCTTTGTTATGTTCCCGCGTTTATTGTTCAGTGCCCTTTGAAGACGATAGATCGAGGTTCCACTGTGTGTTAGTGTGTGTGTATATATATATATATATATATATATATATACAGTGATTTCCGCTTATAAGAATCACGTTTGTTATTACTGTTTTTGATTCTTATAAGCGGTTGATTCTTATAACCGAAATTTAGGTTTTTGGACAAGAACACACACACCTATATATACATATATTAGATAATTTACCATAAAATACTCTTTAATTTACATTAACTATCTTTTATTAAAATTATTTTTCATAGTTTTAAAAATAAAACTTAATTTTTAGACCTATAAGTAGATACACATGATTATAGTAAGAGAAGAAAAAAATACAATATTTGTTACAAGTTACAACATACCTGCTTAACAGTTTTAACATTTCAACTACAGGAAGGGAGCAAGAAAAAGTTTTCTACGGTAGTTTGACGTAATGAAGTTTTCAGAAGGCTGTTTATACCTCTTTCAATACTTATAGTCTCAGACGAAGATTTACTCGGACGGGTAAAGTTGCCCACGGTTCAAGCTAATAGGACAGTGTCGTGGTAAAGCGTTTAAGGGGAAACTATTATGTTATGTCTAATAAAGAAAGGGGTGAATTTTACGACTATATTCCATCCCATCTTATCAATCTTTCTTAAACAAAACAAAAAAAAAAAAGAACTTCGTGCCTTTTGAGGGTTTAAGTAGCTTTTTTTGGAAAAATGAAAGGAAAGCGAAGAGTGTAAACTGATTCTTAAAACCGGTGGATTGATTCTTTAAAGCGAAAATTTTAACATGGAAAAAATTCATTTGTTTTTGTTTTCGCGATATTGATTCTTATAAACGGTTGATTCTTATAACCAGTGATCACTATAAGCGGTGGTTACTGTATATATATATATATACATATACTATCTACCAACAAGTATTTGGTCACCTGTCATAGAAAAGAGAAACAAAATTTATTCAAATTCAATGGTTGGTAGGAGGCCTCCACGAGAGGCAATTACAGCCTCAACCCTCCGGGGGGCATGCTTTCCACAAGTCATATCCACAAGGTATTTTCTTCCACTCTGCTTGGAGAAGACATGTGTGTGCAAGTTAATGTGTATATTCTCCTAGTCTAATTTTTTTTGGAAATTCTAAATCTTAATATATATATAATAAAAAGTGTCCGACTCTCCTAGCATTCTGTTTATCTGTTTGTTGGTCTGTAAATTCTGGAATAACTTTTATTAATGGCGGAAAATTTCACCCTAATGGAACAATCGGCGAACTGATTAATGTTTTACGCATCAAAACTAGAGTAACCCGCTTCCTGTAAACTTAACAACTGTTACATTCAAACAATGCGCAAGGCCGGCGTATTTTGCAAATCCACGCGTCACAGCTGGAGGTGACCGCAATCATGTGATATTCATTCTTTTATTGGTCTTACACACAACTTATATCCGCACTTAATAGAAAACCACGAATGGGCGTCATAAAAATTGAACCATTTAAATATGTAAGGTATACATAAGATTCGATTCACAAGAATCGAACCTTTGAGTGAATGAATTAAAGAAGCTGCTTGAGATATGCTAATTTCGGCATACGCGCTCGGTATAAATACCATGCAGCTTGATTAATACAGAGGTAGAAATAAAGTTGTTAAGGTTGATAGATAAGCGAGTTAAGGGAGCTACGAGGAAAGCAGCTCCAGGTGCTATCCTGCGCTAGTGCTTAGCAGGCCCAAAGTTTACGTGGCAGTACTGCTGGTTTGACTCTCTGCTGGTTTTTGAGTATTGCAATGTGAATTTCTATTGAATGTTAATATATATTCCGTACAAATAGTACATATGTTTATTGCTGTAAAATCAAATTCTATATGTGCAACGAATTCAATAAACATTGTTTCATGTATAAACTGTGTTTGCGACAAATTCATTTAGAGTGCCACTTCAAATTATATACACCCAAGTCTGAGTAGAAGTGAGCAAAACTCTATAAATATAACCTCTGAAAAGTAATCTCTCTGATGCCAGTGCTCAGTAGTGGAATGACAATAAAGTACAGCTTCACATCTGATTTTAAGGCTCAGAAGAAAAATGTGTTGCTCTCCAGAGCTATAGCTGAGAGTGCGCTGATATACTTCCTCTGTCAATTACGGTACTAATCCCCCACTTCGTTCCGTTCCAAACAGAACCAACCCCCTCTTCAATTTTCACCACTTTCTCACGATTTCGTTTTCGTAACATCGTCTAGCCATAACCCTTAAACCTCAAAGAGCACGCTCCTGTAGAGCACTAAAATACGGTATAGTTCTTTTTTTTTATTCTTAGACTCCCCCGCACTTGAAGTGAAGATAAAAGTTTCTCGGTCGATTTGCACGTATCTTGCCTCTTGTCTCCATGTGTTGCCACTGATAGTAGGTAGCTGCATTCTCTTATATATACCAAATGCCAAAGGCATGCGAGATTGATGATAATAATTCCCCTGTCTTTATTTTCTGCGAAGGTAGATATAAATTAAAAAATTCCCTTTCATACTGCTCTTCACTGCCCCTTGAAATTTTTTCCTCTTTTTTTAAAAAAAATTATTTTATTTATTTTCTTTTAAATCCCGTGTAAGAGTGTAGAATGAAGAGAGAATCTTTTATTTCCTGAAAATAATGAATTTGATTTTGAAAAACTGATTAATAAAATTTTACTTACTTAAGAGACATTTTTCTAAAGTGCAAATTGCCTTTACTGGGAGATAACTCCGGTGTTGCTCATTGAAAATAAACCAAATTAATTATTGTATAAAGCATCTGAATGCGCTGATGTTAAAGTTAGCTGAATGCTAGCGTTACGTAACATTTACCATTGAACATAAGAGAGGCAGCATCTTAATCGTAAAAGGGCATTTTAAATAAATACGTACATATTTGATACTTTTGGTATGAGTTTTACTCAAACATTATATAAATTATGAAATTTATTTATAATAGTTAAGTTTTATACAATGCGCATTTAACATGGGGAAACGAGCTTTAAATAATTGAAACTGCATTTCAAAACTAAATTTTAGCTTCATCAATGTGGCTATGATCGTTCAAATCAATAAAAATTTGTTTAAAAAAGAATCAGGTAAAAAAAGGATTCGTTTTTTTACAAACCAAAAGGGACGGGATGCATTCAGTTCTATTAAAAACGAAGTGGGGCTTTACGCCCTACTGAAAACCTTGGGAAACTCTGAAGTACCGCAGCTGTCATTAGTAAATTACAATTCGAACACATAAATCAGAGTAAAAATAAAATTATAATTTATAAAAGTTTAAAAATGGTTTGTTAATTTTTGCCTATCGCTATGTTCGCAAAACTAGAGTAATTTCTGAATTGACTAGAGTCACTCTGTCCAATTTTTAAAAAAATATTCATACTCTCTGTGTTCCAAAATAAATGTCACAGTTGCATATTCTTTTTTAAGAGTTAAATGCGACTCTTATTTTGTGACACAGGAAGTAGTTTATTTTGTGATTCAATGTTTTCGCGAAATTTGGCAAAATTCCTGCGTGGTTCCTTGCCTTAAAAGAATAATAATATTCTCATAAATGGAATGGAGTCATTCAAAGAGTGAAGATTAAATGTTGGGGAAAAACTGAGAAAAACATTGTAAAGTGAATGCATGTATCTGTAATACAGCAGCGAAAAATGCTTAAATACTCGCAGGGTATATATTTTTTTTTAATCAGCCGTGTCCAATCCGCGGCTTTGGACAGCTAGCTAATATTGGTCTCACGAGATCGTAAACTTTATAAGGCCTATCTTCTCGGAGAAAAATATCCTTAGCATCAATAACATGCCTTATTCGTGTGATTACTTTTTGTACTACCTACATTTGTGAACAACTATTTTTAAAAATGAGGCACTCGTATTAGATTTAAAAAATTGTCTGATGAGCCCCTTAAAGAACTCGCTAAGAACTGCAACTACTTCCATCGAACAAGATATTCGTTCATTAGTTTCGCAAAACCAAGATCCAATATCCTACTAGTTTTATGTTTATGTTGCCTTCTTTTTTATGTGATAATGAAACATATAAAAAAATAAAGAAAGTTTTGTTACTTATGTGCATTAACTTTGCTATATATTTTATATGCGGCCCGAGTTAGCCAAAAGGTTTCACACCCATGCTTAAAAAATAAGACTTCCGCAAGTAATGAGAGTGCTTGAATTGATTCCTCACCCCCGCACCACACGTGAATACACACGTGACCATAATAATAACCTCTGATCCTCCCTTGATCAATAGTTTATCTTAAGAGTCCCACCATGATTGTTTTTCCCAGTAAACGAAGTGACAATCTCCTTATTATGTCTTTACTGTGTGTGTACGAAATTTCGTTCATATCTTGCAAGTTCTGATTGTGTTGTTCAGAGGTTTCATTCCAATTAAACGAAGAAAAGAAAGTCCGTGTCCATATTTTAAGGTGTTAATGCATATTTGCCGTAGAATTTAGATACGTCCATAAAAGATGGTGTCCGATTGGAGGAGTTGTGCTTTAGTTAGTTTTTGAACAATTTCTCTCGTCTTCGACGATTTTCTATCAGAATATAGCTGCATAACTGCTGTGTTGACCAATATACAGAGGCTGTTCGCACATTTTTTAGACGATTTTGGTAAGCGGTAATAAAAAATCGTTTGCTGCAAAAGAAATAATTCCAATTGTACTATGTTTTTAAAAGTCAAAATTATCGTCTGCGACTTGAAAGTTTTGTTTTTATTCAAAATGGCGTTTTTAACAAAGCAGTGGTTCGAAGACTACATTTATGCTCTTTCCGAAGAGAAATATGCATACTCGGTTATCCAAAAACGATGTGAGAGTCATGGTTTTGTGTTATCTAAAGCGTCGATAGGTAATATCGTCAACAAGAAAGGAAAAAAACGTCAAATTGGAGCCTCAAGTGGGACAAAAATTCCAAACAAGTATCCAAGGAAAAAACGGACATCTTCGACTATTGCAAAGGTACGTTGTTTAATGTTAAAAGAAAATCCCCCTAGTCAAAGGACAGTTGCAAAATCATTAAAATGCTCGGTGTCCACTGTAAACAAAATGATAAACTTTGATTTTTGTGCTTTCGGACTTTTAAAATCTGCATTATCCAAACGTCGTCCCAAAACCCTTACAAGATTCTGAAAAGCTGTTGAGGAGGAATGGGATAGAATACCTCTTCTGACACTTCAAAAGGCATTATTATCCTGGAAATTGCGGTGTCGAAAGATAGTTCAGAATAAGGGATGTCAAATAGAACATTTAAAATACAAGAATTTTATGTAATTTAGTTTTGTGAATACAATATACATCGTCTAAAAAATGTGTGAGCAGCCTCTGTATTTGTTTTCTATATTGTGGTGCTGTCATTCTTTTTTGTGACGGCTCTACATACCGACCAAGGTGTTGGGCCGTCGCAGAAGTGTAATGGTGGTAAGTTAATGCCACAAGATCTTGGTGGGAGGGAGTGAGATTGGTCATATCCGTGAAATGTTAGTTCCTGAGCATCAAGACATGACCTTATGGTTTTTCATGGGAAAAAAATGAAAAATCTTGGCTTCGAAATCACAGAAGCGTTGGCCTGGTGGTGTAATGGTAAAACAAATCTTTCCCTAGAATGCAGGGGGTTCCGAATTTTCTTCCCGAGTCAACCATTTATTATTTATACATGTGAGAAAGCGCAGCTGGGAGGCAAAAGTAAGAAATGTTTCTTTCATTTTTTTTCCTTTAGACCGTGAAGCATTTTTTTTTCTTTGCGTGTGGACAGCAGTTTATGTTGTTTATTCGTTTTTAGAGTTTCGGGTCATTATTGATTAAATAACAACGATAAAATTTCTTATTTTATATTTATCAATAGATGGTGCTGAAATTTTTTTATAAACTGTTTTAAAATTGTTAGTTATATATCTCATTTATATTAAGGTTAATTTCTAAACACATTTTCTCTTTATCAATAGTGGTGCACTATCATTGTTCACAAGCAGATTGAAAACTATTACGTATTTCTGTCTACGACAATACTACTGTACGGTTTGGCATGACAATTCCTGAGAAAAATAATAAAGCATTTGGACTATAGCCAACGTTTGCGTTCTCAGTAGAATACAGAGTGGAGATAGAAATAAATAAATTGCATTAGTGCTTTCTTGATTTTAACCGTTTTTAGCAATAGGATAAAGGTTCATTATTTATGTTTTCATTGCTTGTTTTACCTTCAAACCTAACTTTTTTTTGTTTTGAATAGATTTACTTGAAATTTGAATATGTGATTAGTACCATAGATATGTAAAAGTGGTTAAAATTTAATAATGAAATATTAATAATTTATGAATTATGAATTATTAATTATATAAAAAATTGGCCTCATTAAAAATGTTCCATGCGCATTTCTTTTGCATTTAATATGGTAATTTTTATTTACAGGCTACCTTATAGAACTAACAATGAAACTTATTGCTCATTTTAAGCATTCATTAAAATTATAAAGAGAAAAAAATAATAATAGTGAAAACACCCTTTTTCTTACGCAAAATACGTATAAATCATCTTTTCAAGTACAAAATTTAGAAATTCTGAGCTACGAAGCATAATTATTTTCAATAAGATTTATTTGATATACAGTTAAGTTTATAAAGCTTAAATTTCAAAGCAATACGGTAATTAGAAATGCGCCTGGAGCAGTTTGAATATTCGTATGACATGAAAATTTTTATTTTGAGAAAAACACATTTAAAGTGATTGCTATTAGTAACCACATAATATCTAAATTAAATACAAATGCCTATAACTAGGAAAGTAATCACAGAAATTAAAAATTCCTTTTGCAACACATTCCTACTCGTCTGTAGTTTCACAATTCAATAAAATAAAAAAAATCGAATTTTTGGACAAATTTCGCAAATTTGAAAGTCCACTATCCCCTTAATCTTTAGCTTACGGGGCCTATTTTTCCGATTACATCTTTAGAACAGGAAATGTCATACCCTCTTTTTAAGAACGGCCATTAAGGGGGTTATATATATATATATATATATATATATATATATATATATATATATATATATATATATATATATATATATATATATATATATATATATATATATATATATATATATATATATACATACATATATATATATATATATATATATACATATATATATATATATACACACATATATGTATATATATATAGATATACACATATATATATATATATATATATATATGTATATATATATATATATATATATGTATATATATATGTATATATATATATATATATATGTATATATATATATATATATATATATATATATATATATATATATATATATATATATATATATATATATATATATATATATACGCTCTTGGGGCCCGCATTCTCGGGATATATGCTATCCCACCCCGTAAGGAAAGGGTTAAGAGAGAAATTGTGGGCTCTGGGTGTCTAACACGTTTGTTTCCACATAGCTCTTTTTTTCTCACTCCTCGACTGTAAAAAATATGCCATCACAGATAATGCAATTTCGCTTTCACATAAATAGAGCTCATGACGTATATCCGAGTCGTACAGGATGGGTAGCCTCGAGCTCTGTGGGGTGCCCGCACACTTTTGGTAACATTGTATGTATTTATAAAATAACTAGCTGAAAGCCCGCACTTCGCTACGGAGTTCATTCAAATTAAATACAACGGTCAATGTATGCAATAAAAGCCAATATATATATATATATATATATATATATAATAAATACTACGATCAATGTATACAATTGATATAAAAAAAATATATTTATAAAAAAATCGTGAGGGATATTTTTATAGACAAAATATTCCTCAAACTGTACTATATTAACTGTAAAGAATATAGTACAGTTTGAGGAACATAATATTTTTTATTCTATTTTAATATTTTTTTGGATAATGTCCAATCGTCTGCCGCATTAGCAAGAAAAAAAATATTTTTTGTCTATTTAGTTGTTATGCATGTGACGATAAACTTATTTAAAGTACCAGAAAAAGAAATCACGTGATCGGCATTTAATAAATTAAATTCTAAAAATGAATCTTTAAAAATTCACCAAAAATCAGAAAAGGGAGGTAAAGATTCGAAAAAGATCTCATTTTAAAGGAATTTTTATGATCTTTCTCGTGATATAAATTTTATAACCCTCAAATTATTATTTTAAATGCAAACTCAAAAAAAGTTACTAAAACAGCTTAAAAATTTAATTTAAAAAAATCTAAGAAGAATTTTTCAAAAATCTTTCTTAGTGCACCCCTACACTATAAGAAGAATCGCCATGCAAAATTTCAGCCTTTTAGGTCCAGCGGTTTGGTCTGTGCGTTGCATGTCAGTGAGTCAGTCAGTTACGGAACTGTTTTATTTATACGGAACTGTTTTGTATATAGACTAGCTGAAAACCCGCACTTCGCTACGGAGTACATTCAAAGTAAAAACATCGGTGAATGTATGCAATTAATGCCAATATATATATAATAAATACGACGATCAATGTATATAATTGATGTAAAATATATATATATTTATAAAAAAATCGTGAGGGATATTTTTATAGACAAAATAATGTAGAAGAAGATATTCAAATTAAATCTAATATAAAGAATACTAAAGAATATAGTACAGTTTCTAGAACATTTCTTTTACTGTATTTTAATATTTTTTTGGATAATGTCCAATCGTCTGCCGCATTAGCAAGAAGAAAAAAATTATTTTTTGTCTATTTAGTTTTTATGCACGTGACGATAAATTTATTTAAAGTACCAGAAAAAGAAGTCACGTGATCAGCATTTAATAAATTAAATTCTAAAAATTAATCTTTAAAAATTCACCAAAAATCAGGAAATGAAGGTAAAGATTCGAAAAAGATTTCATTTTAAAGGAATTTTTATGATCTTTCTCGTGATATAAATTTTATAACCCTCAAATTATTATTTCAAATGCAAACTTAAAAAAAAATAAAAAAAACAGCTTAAAAATTTAATTTAAAAAAAATTAAGAAGAATTTTTCAAAAATCTCTCTTAGTGCACCCCTACACTATAAGAAGAAATGCCATGCAAAATTTCAGCCCTTTAGGTCCAGCGGTTTGGTCTGTGCGTTGTATGTCAGTCAGTCAGTGAATGAATGAATGAATGAATGAGTCAGTTACGGAACTGTTTTATATATATACTAGCTGAAAACCCGCACTTCGCTACGGAGTACATTCAAAGTAAAAACATCGGTGAATGTATGCAATTAATGCCAATATATATATAATAAATACGACGAACAATGTATATAATTGATGTAAAATATATATATATTTATAAAAAAATCGTAAGGGATATTTTTATAGACAAAATAATGTAGAAGAAGATATTCAAATTAAATCTAATATAAAGAATACTAAAGAATATAGTACAGTTAATATAGTACAGTTTCTAGAACATTTCTTTTACTGTATTTTAATATTTTTTTGGATAATGTTCAATCGTCTGCCGCATTAGCGAGAAAAAAAAATTATTTTTAGTCTATTTAGTTTTTATGCACGTGACGATAAATTTATTTAAAGTACCAGAAAAAGAAGTCACGTGATCAGCATTTAATAAATTAAATTCTAAAAATTAATCTTTAAAAATTCACCAAAAATCAGGAAATGAAGGTAAAGATTCGAAAAAGATTTCATTTTAAAGGAATTTTTATGATCTTTCTCGTGATATAAATTTTATAACCCTCAAATTATTATTTTAAATGCAAACTTAAAAAAAGTAAAAAAAACAGCTTAAAAATTTAATTTTAAAAAATCTAAGAAGAATTTTTCAAAAATCTCTCTTAGTGCACCCCTACACTATAAGAAGAATCGCCATGCAAAATTTCAGCCCTTTAGGTCCAGCGGTTTGGTCTGTGCGTTGTATGTCAGTCAGTCAGTGAATGAATGAATGAATGAATGAATGAATGAGTCAGTTACGGAACTGTTTTATATATATAGATTAGTAGTGTTTTGTTTAATAATAGATATGTGGAGTTGTAGGTACTGATATTCTCTTCGTCATAAATCTTATATAAGCTGAATTCGATCATTCATCCTTCTAATTCTTCCAGTTGATTCCACATTCGATGATGATATGTTCGGGTTTTTTTTATACTTTCAATATGCCGGCGGAATGATTCTAATCCCACAAAGCAAACAATTTTCCAGTCACATCATAAAATTTCTAAAACGACGTTGTCTGAATGCATATGCAATAAAAATGGGGGAAAAAATTTATTGCCTCATTTCTGTTTTTAAGAGTCCATTCATCTTCTTTTGAATTTTATTTGGAAGTTATTTGCATATTCGCATGAACTCTAATCATGACAATAACACAAAATAAGTGTAATTTTTATCAACCCTAAACAGATATTCTACAGTATATTTCCCCGATAAATATAAATGCGAAGGAAGAGCATTTAACTCAATTCCGCTGCCCCTAGAATTAATTCTAAAACAATAACCGCTGAAAAATAGCAGTATATTTGTGTTGCTATCCGCAAACCATTCGGTAGGATCCTTTTCTGAGTCGAAAAGGCGATTTTTCTGTATCATTTTTCTTCGAACGTTTTATAAATCTGGTCTGAACCCCTTTTGACGAATGATGGGAAAAGTATGGAATTTTTTTTTTACCCTCGCATTCCCCATGCCCTAAAGCGTCCCTTTTTTCCCTTTACTTATCCCCTTATATCTCTTTCTTATTTCTTCTTCATATCTTGAGAGAACGCCGATATCAACTGGATGAATAGCGGATCTCATAACCAAAAGTGGAACTAAATCTCTTTTGCTGAGGAAAATGGGATCAATTTTTTAATGCCTCTCTGTATTAACAGTATCCAATTAAGCTCTACTTTACTGAATGTATTTATTATTTTTTTTAAGCCTGAGAAGCGTGAACAGAGGGTATCTATGGTTCTTAGAAATAATGCTCGAGGATTATGTGGACTATTATTATGAATTGAACTTCAGGCTGCTGTGTTGAGTAGACATATTGGATTCGTTCATCTCAGTGTTAAACTATGGAGGAAATTTTCTCAAGGGTTGTCGACTTGGATTTCAAGATTTTATTTTTCAATTCCTACTATTAGTTCACACTCTCTCTATATATATCTTGTTCAAATTTTCAGAAACCAAATCATGTTACAAAAACCAAATTTGACAAATCTACAGATTACAATCTTTCGTTTAAGACCAAAATGAAATAAATTGATGCAGTAGTTTTCTCTCACGGACTGCCCAAAAAAGTCGTCTTAGCAACTTAAATATAGAGATTTCATAAATATAAAATTTCTTTCATAGCAAAACCTTAATTTTTTTTTTCACATCTTCATATTTTTCTTTTTTCCCTGTGATTCATTCTTTTCTTGTGAACGGTGCCCTGTTTAGTCAAAAATAACCATCTGCAGTTATTCTCTTACATAAAAAATTCAGCTGTCTTAATGCCGTGGAAGTAGGCGTACAACACCATTTTTAAAGTAGAGTAAGGAATGTCCGTACGGAGATGTCTAGAAACGGCACAGACGCGAGATGATATAACCTCGTAAATTCGGAATGCATCGGTAACTGCTGAATTCCGAAGCTCGTGGTCCAAACTCGCTCTCCTGGATTTCGAGGTTCGTTGAAGAGCAACGTCTCTTGAAAACCCTTAAAATTGGATCAACACAGCTAGCCATGAGATGTCTGTGTATCGGCAGTAATCAATAAAAGCATTTTTTTTTAAGTTGGTGGAGTTATCCATGCCGATAGATTCTTAAATTGGGAAGCTGTTTGCTGGGGCATCCGCTGAATATTATTGTACAAAGGTAGGGATGTAGAATTTTCAGGGCTGAACGTTATATACAATAATCACTTTGATGAATCTGTATGATCTATCTCAGTGATTCTTTTTTTTTTTTTTTTTTTTTTTTTTTTTTTTTTTTTTTTTTTTTTTTGTCGCGGCACACTTTTAACGATTTCCAAATTTGGCGGCACACAAAGAAAAAGATAAGTTTAAAAGTTGTTTACTTAAAACGGATGAAAACAGTTAAAAATATGGCATTTAACTGTAAAAACAACAGTTTTCTTTTACAGTGTACTTTTCTTTAATTTAAACAAACTTTACTCGTAATAAAAAAAAAGCATTATAATTTTTACTATATACATTTTTAAAATTTGGCGGCACACAAAAGTGCCGCGGCACAGTGGTTGAGAATCACTGATCTATCTAATATGAAAAATGCTCACTTCTAGTATTTCTAAGGCGGATGCATGTATACCACGCATGGTTTACTTTATTCTTCGCTACGATTACATAAATCCGTGTTTTGTGTCTATGGAAATTTCTTTTGTAGTCAGTTATATGACGACATAAAAATATATTTACTGTGTAAAGTATGAGACGTCTCGTACCTGCTTGTTTTTCATTATTATTATCTATATATATAAAACAGTTCCCTAACTGACTGACTGACTGACTGATTGACTGACAGATAATGCACAAACCAAACCGCTGGACCTAAAGGGCTGAAATTTTGCATGGCGATTCTTCTTATAGTGATGGGGTGCACTAAGAGAGAATTTTGAGAAATTCTTCTTAGATTTTTTAAAATTAAATTTTTAAGCTTTTTTTGTAACATTCTTTAAAGTTTGCATTTAAAATAATGATCTGAGGGTTATAAAATTTATATCACGAGAAAGATCGTAAAAATTCCTTTAAAATGAAATCTTTTTCGAATCTTTACCTCCATTTTCTGATTTTTGGTGAATTTTTAAAGATTAATTTTTAGAATTTAATTTATTAAATGCTGATTACGTGGTTTCTTTTCTTTTTGTGATACTTTAAATTAATTTTGCGTCACGTGCATAACAACGAAATAAATTGAGAAAAAAATTTTTTTTTCTTTCTAATGCGGCAGACGATTGGACATTACTAAAAAAAAAGGTTAAAATACAGTAAAAGAAATGTTCCTGAAACTGTACTATATTAACTGTACTATATTCTTTAGTATGTTCTATTAGACTTAATTTGAATATTTTCTTCTACATTATTTTGTATATAAAAATATCCGTTACGATTTTTTTATAAATATATTTTGCATACATTGACCGTTGCATACATTGACCGTTGTATTTAACTTGAATGTACTCCGTAGCGAAGCACGGGTATTCAGCCAGTTATTCATAAAATGATTTAACGGCAAAGTAATTCAACAGTTACTAAAAGAAATATTTAAAGTTTCAGTCTCTTTAAAAATATGCATAATTATGAGCACTTGTTCTAACAAAATATTCCCAAGAAATGGCAGCATTCGCACTGGCTGTACTGCCTCTTTCATAAAGACACAGTGCAATTTTTTTTTCTGCCGTCTGTTTTTAGCTATCACATTTCCAACGGTTTATTCTTTCCCCTGTCCATTTTTTTCCCGTAAATCTTTTATGACGAATGATGGGCGATATGGAATTTTCTTGTCTCTCTCACTAGCACACCTTTTATCCCAGGAGCGTTCGTCATTCTTTTCCCCATAACTTTTCCCTGGCTTTTATGGCGTTTGGCAGATTCTAATATTTTTCCGCGCTAGTTCTTTGACTGTATATTCATTGAGATAAATTGATCCTGAGGCATAATTGATAACTTTAACTCGTACTTTTAATTTTTTTCTTCACTCTCATAATGTACCTAATAATTTTTGGTGCCGATGTTTTTTGTCAGCGGAGCGTGCTTCGCTTATGAATACCAAAAATTAATGAATTGGTCAGGTCGAAGGTCTAGTTTGAGATGTCATGACGCTTTGCATGTATTAAAATGGTTTGAGCTTTTGTTTTTTAATAAAATGAGCCTTAGGGGAGTCAGCTGTTGCACTGTATTTAACGCGGTCCTAAGTATTTAAGCAGTTTTGTTTTATTAATGGGAGACTTGCGACTGATGCTTAGGGTAAAAATGTTTGATATCAGGCCTAGTAATTGTGGACGTGAGAGTAATTAAATCATCCTCAGGGACGATTGCATCGATCTGTGTTGCAATTTGTCGGGCGTGAATGTTATTAATTCATCTTTTTTTTTCCCCTAATGCGGAGGCACTTTGTCTTCTTGATGGTGGGTATCTTCTGACATTGGCCCATTAGATCCGCGAAGTCTTGCTGACTACTTCTTTAATTCGGGAGCACCTTTTATGCCGCATTTACACATTCGCGATAGCGCCACCCGCAAGACATTCGCGAGACATTCGTCCCGTTCCTGCATCGACGAAAGAGACCGTTCTCACATTCCCGCCTCTTGCTGTGAACAAGACTTCCCTTCCCTATTCTCCCCTTTGACCCCCGGCGACATTCACCCCTTTGACTCGTGCCAGAAAACCGCTTTGGCGAGGAGAAACGGCGATTACACATTCTCCCCCCGCTATTCGACTCGCCGCCATCGCGACTGTGTAAATGCCGGGTCAGGTGAGCCAGCGTTGCTCCCAATCAAGGGACATCACGATAATGACCATGCCTTATTCGGGATTCGAACCCAAGCCCACAGCATGGAAGAGTAGGACGCTATCCACTATACCATGGGGGAGGCGACATTCATCTTAATATTCATTTTAAGTGGATCCTACTAATATTTTTTTTGTTCCCCGAAAAATTCTCACGGCATCCCTAGTCTATCTCACGCCCCCTCCCCCCCTAAAGTGCCACGGCACACTAGTTGTGAATCACTCCTATAAAGAGTATCATTCAGAAAATATTTGGGAAAATTCTGAGAAACCGAACAGGCATTGAAAATACATGTATGGATATCTTCACAATGTAATTATTTCTTCAAAACAAAATTCAAAACAAATAAATCATCATTGAAAATTATTCTCTCAATCTTTCTGTCTCTCCCC
Source organism: Dolomedes plantarius (assembly GCA_907164885.2). Lineage (NCBI taxonomy): Eukaryota > Metazoa > Arthropoda > Arachnida > Araneae > Dolomedidae > Dolomedes > Dolomedes plantarius. The sequence continues at coordinate 195,475,058 of OU015495.1, forward strand.
CCCCCCCTTTCCTCATCCCTCATCCGAATGTATGTACACACAATATTACCCATTCTCAGATTTTCTTTAGATTATATTCTGTTCGAATATTTTGTAAGTACAATAATTTTTTTTTTCAACAGGTGCAATTTTATATTAAATTTTTTTTTTAAAAGAACAAGTTTTGATCATAAAACATAACAAATTTGTCTTCCACGTGTTCAACATTGTTACTATACAGAATTGATTTATAAAGAGACATAATTCATACTTTCACGAAAGTAAATTCATCAGTTCTAAAAATATATATTTATATTTATATATGTTATCTCATTACTATGATTTCTATACCCTCCATATTCAATGTCGTCAATAAAAAGTCTCCCTCTCATTTCACTTAAATTTACATTTAAATTAAATTTCTCCTTTGTTCTAATAAAAATTTGCGATTTTCTTTTCCATTAGCTATTTCTATTTCCCATTGTCATGGTCGCCGTCCCAGCTTTCTAAAGCCCTATTTCCTGTTTTAGAAAGCGAGGAAGTTTTTTTCTTCTTCTTCTTGCGAGAGGATTATATTTTTTCTCTTATGAATTATTGATTTTATTTTGAAGTTGGACTGTTTTTCTTTGAATTTGCTTTTGCTTTCGCCCCTCTCCGCTTCCCCTCCCCCCCCCTTTTTTTTTCTTCTTACGGATCACTAAGAAATTGTTCTCACAGCAATGCACTAGTTGTTTTGAACGTGCGACTCCCCTTAGCATGTCAGGATTACGATTTATAACTTGATATATGTAGAGTGTCTTCATACAATGTCTGAAGATTTATTGTTTATACCCTTTCATTCACATTTGTAGTACTTTAGGCAGTGCGTCATTCGACAGCCTGAATCTTCAATTCCAGTGTTAAGCGATGGAGAATTTTCCATATGTTAAGCCAGTGGTGCGCAAATTGTGGGTAATTGTGGTAAATTTATATCATAGTGAATTATTTAATATTTTAAAAAATTCAGGTAGTCTCTGTTAACGAAACTACACAGGTTATTAACACAGGATTACTTATTGTTGCTTACCTGTTTTGTATGTATATATATATGTATGTGTTATGTATATATATATATATATATATATATATATATATATATATATATATATATATATATATATATATATATATATATATATATATATATATAACAGTTCCGTAACTGACTGACTGACATATAACGCACAGACCAAACCACTGGACCTAAAGGGCTGAAATTTTGCATGGCGATTCTTCTTATAGTGTATGGGTGCACTAAGAGAGATTTTTGAAATATTCATCTTAAATTTTTTTTAATTAAATTTTTAAGCTGTTTTTGAAACAGTCTTTAATGTCTTCATTTAAAATAATAATCCGAGGGTTATAAAATTTCTATCACGAGAAAGGTCCTAAAACTTCCTTTAAAATTAAATCCTTTTCGAATCTTTACCTCAATTTCTGATTTTTGGTGAATATTTAAAGATTAATTTTTATAATTTAATTTATTAAATGCTGATCGCGTGGTTTCTTTACTTTTTGTGATATTTTAAATTAATTTATCGCCACGTGCATAACAACGAAATAAATTAACAAAAAAATATTTTTTTTCTTTCTAATGCCGTAGACGATTGGACATTATCCAAAAAAATATTAAAATACAGTAAAAGAAATGTTCCTCAAACTGTGCTATATTAACTGTACTATATTCTTTAGTATATTCTATTAGATTTAATTTCAATATTCTATTCTACATTATTTTGTCTATAAACATATCCCTTACGATTTTTGTATAATTTTTTTTCACATTAATTGCATACATTGACCGTTGTATTTAATTTGAATGTACTCCGTAGCGAAGAACGGGTATTGAACTAGAGCAGAGGTGGGGAACCTTTTTACCGTTAGAGGCCACATGTAAATTAGGTAGTAATAAAGGAGGCCGAATAAGTTGATGAACCTATAAATG
>OU015495.1:195482020-195497020 GCA_907164885.2 Dolomedes plantarius
CGTCCTGTAGGTTGCGAGATCGAATCCCCAACCTGACAAACTTTTTCTCTCTCTTCCCCCCCCCCTCCTCCTAATCTCGCACAGTAGGCAAGGTTCTGGCAGGCAATCCTTTTTTTTCAATTCCTACTATTAGTTCACACTCAAATTTTTCTTTGTTGACCTAAGTAGGAATTGACTTTAAAAATTTTTTTTATATATTACTTGTTTAAAGTTTCTCTTTTGCTCCTTAGATTTGATGGTGACCATGTATAAAATCACAACAGCCTGTTCTATCGTATCATAAGTCTTTTGAAAAGTAGCATTAGTTCTTTACTTAATTAGTCTTTCTCCTTAATGCCCTTGATGTAACAAATAGGACTCACTAAATGGCTCCATAAGCAGGTGTATGGCCCCGTTACAGTTATACAGCCACAAAATTAAGGTGACTACATGCGTTCGGAGTCAATTTTTAAAAAAAAAATAATTTTTAAAAGGATTTTTCGGTCTTAGATGATAAAATAGCACTTAAAAATTTTAAAAAAAGGAACAAAAACCTACCTGTAAATAGCATACTTTTTTATAAATTGGTCAATTTGCAGTATATTTTAATGAAATTTAGCTAAAACGCCTATCACTGTGCACAAAATCCTAATGCTACCGTTTAAATATTTCCTTCTCACACATGATACATATGACAGTTATCTTCAAAATGACCTACAATCTAAAAGAAATTTTGAAATGCAAAAATAATACACGCAATTTTATGTTCCAATATGAAAATTTTCCCCGATTCGTCATTCCTTTCCTTATAAAAACAGCCCGAAGTAAAAAACTATTTATTATACACCAATTATTGTGCGTCATTTCATTAACAATAGCATCTAAATCATTTTCTGAAAATTTTATCAAATTATACACATTATCATGTGAGATATCATGATAACCGTAGAGATTTGTGCTAAAAAGCATAATTCTGAGAAAAATGCATTTAAAGTTATTTGTCACTTCAATTTTTGTAGCAGAAGATGTTTTTTCAAATAGCTATAACTCTGCTTCTAATTGACGTAGAACTAAAATCAAAACAGTTTTGTAAAGAGAAAAGATTGAATTACACGATTCTTGCAAAAAATTAAATCGACCGAAATAGTCAAAAAATGACATTTTCAACGTAGGCAGTCACCTTAGTATATTTCTCGCCGGACGTTCTGCCCCTAATGTGCATGTTATATTTTATTTATATTTTTACCAGGTGACATTTTTTTTTCATCCGAAATTACTAATCCTTTCAAAGAATCTGATGTGGTGTATAAAGGAGAAACGAATATCTGTTGGTATAATTTGGCCATCATACAAAACATATTCGAAATACTCGTATTCACAAAATGCCTTTTAAACAAACGCGTGAGTTCTCGTGGAATCTAATATTAAGCGTTTATCTGATTAATTTCATAGCGCTTGCATTCATCGTCTGCCAAAGTTCTCGAGCTTTTTTTGATAGGCTGAAACGTCGAGCATACTATACTTCTGTCGAGTGTTATACTTCTGTCATTTTGCTATCCACATTTCTGTCTGAGACATTAAAATCAAGGCTGCAAATTGGTATAATCGTAGCATTAATTTTTTTTTTGTTACGGTCTGGGATTTTTTTATTTTGAAATTTATTAAATCTATTGAAAAAAGAACGAGTAGATAAAATTACTAATAATAACGCTACGATAACTTTATTTAAGAGTATCTTACAAATTTTACTGTTTAAAATTCCCTAAGTAGTCTTGATATCGTAAATTAAATTTATTTACTTATTATATTTTGGGCGAAATTTGGACAAAACGGAAGAAATATGCTTCAAATCTAAACGCCAGCCCTTGTGAAACATTTATATGTTTTTTAGACGGTAAAGAAAAGGTTCCACCCCAGTGGCGTAGCAAAGGGGGGGGGGGGGCAAGGGGTCTATCATGCCCCGGGCGCCACTCGCAGAGGGGCGCCAATGTAAGATCCATATATTATATTACTATATGTTTTCGAGGTGGATGCCAATATAAGGTCTATATATTATATTACTATATGTTTTTCAGGGGAGGGCCCCAATATAAGGTCGATATATTATATTACTATATGTTTTTCGGGGAGGGCGCCAATATAAGGTATATATATTATATTACTATATTATTTTGTGGGGGGCGCCAATATAAGGTCTATATATTATATTACTATATGTTTTTAGGGGAGGGCACCAACATAAGGTCTATATATTATGTTACTATATGCTTTTCGGGGAGGAGTGCCAATATAAGGTCTATATATTATGTTATTATATGTTTATCGAGGGCGCCAATGTAGGGTCTATATATTATATTACTATATGTTTTTCAGGGGGGGGGGCGCCACAAAGGTATCGTGCCCCGGGCGCCAGTTATGCTCGCTACGCCACTGTTCCACCCAAAGTCTTAGAAATTGATAGCATATAAATCTGTGTGTACGAGCACACAAGGGGTAAAAATTTTGCGACGTTTTATGAAGCTTTGTTTTAGTTACTTACATTTGTAACTTTTTGTAACATGTACCATGTAATATTCATGAAGAATCCACTAGCATTTCCATATTAACAGCCCATGCTATTTATTTTATTCATCAGAAATGTTAAAATATCTTTTAAAATTATTGTTGCAATGATTTTCGTTAATACGCGTTTGAATTAATTAAACAGTAATCAATAATATAAACATTAATGGACTAAAATTTAAATTTCCGTGCCTAAAAATGCTGCGTACAAACAATACGACGTAAATCAGTATCCCGTAGAGGGTCAAATGAAATTCCACAACAGTGATATGTATGTCAATTTGCACGCTGGCGAGCAACAGAAAATGACTCCTCTAGTTCGTTGAAGACAAAGATAATTGTAGGAGAAGTGGATCTAATAGAGCTAACAATTTAACAAAAGGGGGTCACTTTCTCTGCAGATGGATTACTTTGTAGGCTTATATCTCTGTGAAATTCTAAAATACGTCAGCATAAGTTGCTGCTTATCTCTTTGCAGAAACAAACACATTTTTTACTAATTAATATGACTTTTAAATATATAATTAGTGTGTTACTTAGGGTTAAAGAGAATCTTTTATCTCCATAAGGGCTGAAATAGCTTCACTTTTTTACGCGAGGACTAAAATTCAGTTTTGACCCTCCCCTTTAGAATATATCAAACTCTTAGGTAATTTCCTCTGAAACAAAATAAAATAAATTAATTGGAACTCCCTCATTTCTTTCCGGCTATGTTCAGTTCTCCTACATAAAAACGTGTCCCTATCTATATATATAAAACAGTTCTTCTTATATTTTTTAAAATAATTCTTCTTACATTTTTTGGAATAAAATTTTTAAGCTGTTTTTGTAACTTTTTTTTAAAGTTTGCATTTAAAATAATAATTCGAGGTTTATAAAACTTATATCACGATAAAGATCGTAAACATTCCTTTAAAATGAAATCTTTTTCGAAACTTTACCTCGATTTTCTGAATTTTGGTGAATTTTTAAAGATTAGTTTTTAGAATTTAATTTATTAAATGCCGATCACGTGATTTCTTTATCTGGTACTTTAAATAAATTTATCGTCACGTGCATAACAACTAAATAGACAAAAAAAGTATTTTTTCCTTTCTAATGCAGCAGACGATTGGATTTTATCCAAAAAAAAAAAAAAATCCCTTACGATTTTTTTACAAATATATATATATATATATATATATATATATATATATATATATATATATATATATATATATATATATATATATATATATATATATTACATCAATTGTATACATTGATCGTCGCATTTATTATATATATATTTAATTTTTCTTTTTTGGCATTACTTGCATACATTGACCACTGTATTTAATTTGAATGTATTCCGTAGCGAAGCGCGGGTTTTCAGCTAGTTTTGTTAATAAAATTAAAGTGAAGTGAACGAATAGAGAACATTTTTTGCCCCTTTCTTTTGAAGCCGAATCTCAAATATTAGTGGATCTTCGTCAATCGAGAAGTTCTAATTTTACGTCTTTTTTTTTTACATGTATATTTGATGCAAAACGCATAGGTGTTTTAAAAAAACTTATTAGATACTTTGCTACTGCGTAAATTCCTTAATGTACGCCATTATACTTCCCCTTGTGCAAAACGTTGTATCAGTTTAGGCTTGTTCAAAGGATTGTTTTTCCTTCCGGTTTGCTGAACAGATATTGGATAATTCTGCGAAATCCAGTCGCTGAGTAATGAAATAAAACTTTTAACTCTTCACAAGAACTCAGAAATATTTTTTTCGATTTATAACACAAGGGTTTCATTCTAAAGGCGATGGATGAATTTTTCCAAAATTATGTAATCAGAGATAAATTTTACCACATATTATTTGTTTGTTGTAGCCTTGTGTCCCATTACTTGTCTTATATTTTCAATTAATCGTCTAACTGAATTAAAACACAAACATACCCTGAATTTTTATGTATCTGGGACTCCTTTATTCCGTACTTAATTGACTAACTTCATTAACTCATTTACACTTTTTGGAATCAAAACCTGCTTGAGCAATAAACCTTTTGGCAGACTTTTACAATTGTATTTAAAACCTCATTTATGCGCCTGTTTAGCCTTTATGCTGTTAAAGATGACTTTAGTGGTTCAAAAACCATCCTGTCAACTTCATTTTTGCATTTTTCTGCATTACGGTTTTTGCGCATTTATATGTTTTCACAATTTTAAATACTTGAGAGAAATATTTCATATTAAACTGTATAATATCATGTTAAAGGATGGCTCTTGAAGATATATATAAGTATGCTGTCTTGATTCCTAAAACTGCCCTCTCTATGCAGGACCGCTCAGAGGGGGGGGGAGGGGGCAACTGGGGCACTTTGCCCCAGGCCCCCAACTGCCGGAGGGGCCCCAAAAATTTAAAAAAAAATTATTTATTAGATTTCCTCCGAAAGAAAATTCTGAAACTTGTACCGTACTTCAAAATCCAAAATAATCTCCTGAAAAAAGGGCCCCCCCAAAAAAAAAAAATTAAAAAAATATTGTTCGATTAATCAGATTTCTTGGGGCCCCCAACAGAAGTTTGCCCCAGGCCCCGTAAAGTCTCTGGGCGGCCCTGTCTCTTGTGTTGTCCATTCTAACCAGTGGGCAAACATGGCGTTCCTCAATCCCGGCTCGTCCACAGACCCACAAACACGACTCATCTGCCCGGGTTTGTCATCTCGGTGTTCCACCCCCGCCCCCACTTTACGCAATGACAGTTTCTGGCGCCACAATCATCATCCTCTGCGGTCTCCCTTCTCTCCGCGCGCGGGCGACGCCCCACCACACACACACGCACATACACACACATTTTTTTTTCCCCCTCTCTTTTCTCTGTTGTTGTTGTACTTAAAAGTCATCTCCAGATGGAACCTTTACGAACGGTTTTCTGCGATTCTTTACGCGGAAGTTGGAGCTGGGAACGGTCGCAGTGTGCAGCTGCAGATGAACACTATTCAAAGTACTTGGACTGGAATGCGCTAGCCGTTTAGAAGGAGGGGAAAGAAAAAAAAATAATTCCGAATAAGCGATTGAATCGTCATGCTTTCCGTATAGAAAAGTGGAAAGAGCGATGAGTATTGAATTTTACACGGGAATACATCGATCCTAGATACTTTCTCCACAAAATAAGAAAAAGAAAAAAAAAATTGCAAACAATTAATGATAATCAGGGCCCGATTAACCTTTTCCTTACGGGGTGGGATAGCATGTATCCTAAGAATACTTGCCCAAAAATGAATATATATATATATATATATATATATATATATATATATATATATATATATATATATATATATATATATATATATATATATATATATATATATATAATATGTATGTATGTATGTGTGTATATACAGTCGAACCTCCATATATCGAACTTCCACATATCGAAATTTTCTATATATCGAACTCTTAGCAAATCTCCATGTTCATTACATAGAAAAATTGTTTCTGTATATCGAAAAAATCTCTATATATCGAAATTTTTTTCAAGACAAATTGGGAGATTTTATTCCACTTTAGAATAAAATCTCCCAATTTTTGGCATATGAAACAATATGTCATGGACTTCAATTCGCCGAAAATATCCCCGATTAAGTTTTTAGTGGACTGAATAAATACGAACATTTCTTTGAACTTTCTGTTCTCACTGTTCAGCAAGATATTCGTAGTTTTTTTAAAAAAAGAATGTAACTGTGATCATTGTAACCACTGTCTGGATTATTGTTTTTTTTTTTTAAAGGTATGCAGTACTCAATAAATCTTTCATATTAATTCATTTTTTAGTTATTAACTTTCATTTAATGGGATTCGCATATAAATTAGAAATGGAGTTTCGTATACGAAAATTAGATTTAATTTCTTTTAGGAGAATTATGATAAAACTAAGGTCAATTCTATATATCGAAATTTCTATATATCGAATTTTTTTCCGGCAATTTGCTACTTCGATATATGGAGGTTCGACTGTATATATATATATATATATATATATATATATATATATATATATATATATATATATATATATATATATATATATATATATATATATATATATATATATATAACCTTATGACCGTTCTTACAAAGGGCTAAGAAATGTCCAGTTCTAAAGCGGGAATCGAAAAATTGGGCCCCGTAAGCTAAAGGTTAAGAAAATTCTTGACTATAGGCACAACTCGGGATGGGGGCCCCCTAACACTGATGTGGGCGTAAAATTTCCAAAATTGACTTACACAAAAAAAATAATAATGAATCATTGTGAAAGTACCATTTTACCAAGAATTGGCTATTAGAAGCGTAGAAGCCTAGAACATTACCAAATAACAAAAAGCAATACAACATATTAACTTCATCATTAAAACACCAACACAATGCAACCAGAAAAAATTAATAATCCCTTATATACACTATAACATACATATGATGAACTATACATATGATGAACCAATCAATCAATCAAATTTAAAAGGATATTATAAAAAATTGCTATTAAAAAATGTAAAATAAAAAAAAATTGAATTGGGAATCTTTTCTTTTTTTCCTTTTAAAATTTATATTTTTGGGCGGCCCCTAGGCCAGGGCCTACTTAGCCTAATGGAAAATTAGGGCCTGATGATAATAAACATTCAATATTTCCTCAATGTAAAACGCATACCGCTGATGTAAACACATTAAATATGAATAAGTTGAATGTAAAAGCCATTTAATTAAAACGAAAATAAAATGTGGTACAAAAACATTTCGCCGAAATGTATTAAATGCTTTTACCCGGGAGAAATATGAAGTAATGAGCAAAACCAAAAATTATTTTCGATATTTCGTTTCAAGAATGTCTCACTTTGGACTGTGTCCAAAACCGTTTTAATTAAAAGATGCGATTAGAAATGTTTAAAATGTTTCTGAAATGAGAAAAATTGGAAGATGCAGAAGCCGTACAAATTTTGGCAAGAATATGAACGATAATTTTTGCTTCTCCGTCAAATAAAAGCAGATCTGTAATAAGATTGGAGTTATATATAATTATTACTGGAATTGTTGGAGGTTTTGAAAATGATTACTTTTGAGGCTGTATTATGGTTTGAGTCATTAAAAATTTCCATTTCGATTAACATATATGAAAAATCATAACAATCTTCATTGTTGTGAAATAAGATAATAATGAAAAAATGTCATCATATGGATAGAGCAACGTTTCTCAGCCTGGGGGTCGTGACCTCTACGAGAGTCGCAGTAACATCTAAAGGGGGGGGGTTGAGGGTGGAAGTTACGAAATAATTACAACTCGCAAAAATGGAAACTAGTCGGATATGCTGTTATTTATTATTACTGTTATTAAGCTCTTGTCTGTGGGGGGGGGGGGAGGGATCTCGAAATATTCATTTCTTTTCTATTTTAATTTTTTTTTTCGAGGGGAAGGACTGTGGAGCCAAAAAGATTCAGAACCGCTGGGACAGAGTGTCATTATATAAATAAAGCAATAGTATTACAAATAGTCCCAATACTATTACAAAATATGGATAACACTAGCTGAATACCTGTGCTTCGCTACGGAGTACATTTAAATTAAATACAACGGTCAATGTATGCAATTAATGCCCCAAAAAATATATATTTATAAAAAAAACGTAACGGATATTTTTATAGACAAAATAATGCAGAAGAAACTATTCAAATTAAATCTAATAGAACATACTAAAGAATATAGTACAGTTTGTGGAACATTTCTTTTACTGTATTTTAATATTTTTTTATATAATGTCCAATTGTCTACCGCATTAGAAAGAAAAACAAATTTTTTTTGTCAATTTATTTCATTGTTATGCACGTGAGGCAAAATTAGTTTAAAGTATCACAAAAAGAAAAGAAACCACTTGATCAGCATTTAATAAATTAAATCTAAAAATTAATCTTTAAAAATTTACCAAAAATCAGAAAATGGAGGTAAAGTTAATACGAAAATTACGCATCCCTAATTATACATTATTATTGTGGTAATCAATAATCATTCGAGATATTTATATATAACGCGTGTTGAAGTTATATTAATACGTTCCATTATACTGTATTTTCAGTTTATTCGTAATGAAGACCAATTCATGACTTTAAAGAAATATTTTAGACAAGATATTGGCTTTAAAGAAATATTTTAGACAAGAATTGCGAAAGATTCGTCATAAGTTTATGTGACAATATAGTCCTTTCATTTATTGAAGTTTTATACAAATTTTCTAGTCCCTTTAAGATAATGCAGGGATTTTCTTTACCGTTTACTTTTTATTCACGGAAGAATGATTTTTCTTCGGCCACGAGGCGATCAATTCGTTTACTGTAAAGACCACCCCCCAAATGTCTCTCTCTTTATTTTACTCTAGGCAAAAATTCCACAAAGTGCCTGCAGCAAGGGTTACAAGTGTTTTAATTTATTCATGGGATTCAGCTAGCGCAGGATAGGAGAGCCGAAAATTTCTTTGAACTGTTCGTGCCACGAACTATGCTTGAAAAGCAAACATCTCTGAAGTGCCTTTTCATTGCCGGATTTTAATTCCAAAACAGTCCTATTTTTCAAACTGCGAAGCAGAATATCTTGACGCTCTTGAATCATGCTGAATATTTATGAGAGCAGTGGCCGACTAGGATTGTTCAAATTTTGCATAAGTAACAATGGCTGGTTCAAATATTTGCCAAATCACCCTTTAACTCGCGGCAAATCAAACATAAGAGTTTTGGAGCAGATGTCAATACTAAACGGATATTCTTTAAGTGTTTATGCAAGCGAAATGATTGTGGTTACTGTTGAAGAATTAATGTCTGCGAAGACATAAAATGAGCAGGGCTATGTCATGCAGGAGGAAACAAGATAATTATTTTTTTACTAAAAAGCAATACTATTTTTATCCGGAGTCTTATTTCTGAAATCATTCAAGTTATCGATCCTGCTAGTTCGTTAACAAGTTTTTCACTGACTTGTATGCCGATCAAAATCTAAAATACTTCAAAAGGGATGATAGTTTTGCAACATGCTGCCAAAGTCGCCTTTCCTGTTATGCTTTTCTCTGAAATTGGCGCAACGGAAAAATAAGTTAATAAATAAAATATTTAATTCTAAAATTTATAAGTTTTATGGGTGCCCGTTATTTGTATCTAGAATAAATCAAGCTCTGCTTTATTGATAACACACTTGGAGAAGTTTAATATTTGCAGATATTAATCTCTCATTGTTTGCAGAGAAACTTAAAAAAACAATGACTAATTTAACTGATGTCACTGAGATTGCATTTTTCCAGTAATTTTTACTTAATCTCAACCCAGATCGTTTGCCAAGGCTACTAACTCATCTGCACTGGACCAGCTCTGAATTTATGCCCTTTTCACTATAAACGCTATGAAATTTTAACGCAGGATTACGTTCCTCCATAACGGTTCTGCCGAACGCAAAATTTCAGATGTCCTGCGTCGCGAGTTATAATTTTGGCAGCGCGCCAAACCCAGTCTGTATTGCTTGAACAAGCAGTAAACAGTTAAACAGAAAAGTACCAAAATCCGTCAAAATTTTGACATAGATATATTTATTCCTTTCACCAGCTATAGATGCAGCCACGATGCAGGTAATATCGTGGTAACGATGCATGTGCCTTGTATCTCTGTTATGTGTGTGTCTACACGCATGTGTGTGGCAATCGAAAGTGATAGTTATAAAAATGAAACTCGACTATAAAATATGCCAAAATGTCGTAATTGGGCAACGTTTATACCAGTGATTCTCAACTTTTTTTTTTTTTTTTTTTTTTTTTTTTTTTTTTTTTTTTTTTTTTTGTCGCAGCACAGTTTTAACGATTTCCAAATTTGGCGGCACACAAAGAAAAAGATAAGTTTTAAAGTTGTTTACTTAAAACGGATAAAAACAGTTAAAAATATGGCATTTAACTGTAAAAAACAACAGTTTTCTTTTACAGTGTACTTTTCTTTAATTTAAACAAACTTTACTCGTAATTAAAAAAAAGCATTATAATTTTTACTATATACATTTTTAAAATTTGGCGGCACACTTTAAGAATTTGGCGGCACACAAAAGTGCCGCGGCACAGTGGTTGAGAATCACTGGTTTATACAAATGCATCAATGATGGGAATCTGGTTATGATATCAAGTAAGTATTTAAATGGTGGAAAATTAATTTGACGTTTCAACAAATGGCATTACTCACAGCGCTTTAATGTTTATATCTTTAACACTGCAATTAATTCTTTTATTTTCAAATTTACATTTCCCCCCCTCAGCTGTCGGGTGTGCGTTCAACTGACAACCATCTGTCGCTTGGGCCTTGGGACGAGTCCAAGATTTCTGATTTTTGAACGTTCTTGGTTTTAGAGTTATGTGTAGTGCAGCGTCATTACCGGTGATCAAGCCCCGTGCCTTAGCTGCGTCTCGGTTTACCAGCTTCTGCTTCCTTCCACTCTTTGTTTATGTTCGAAGAGGTATCATTGTTTATGCCTTCTTCTCCGAGTCTCATATTTCATTGTTCGTGTGTTTACCGACAGTCTCTCTCGTCCTCTTCCCCAACCCCATGCTTTCCGAACCTCGTGTTGAAATTAGAGGGGTTAAAAAAAAAAAGTTTGCGGTTCCCGGTTCTCTTTTCTCTTCTGCTGAGGTGGTGCATCAGTTGACCTCACTAATCTTCAACTCCTCAGCTGAACTAAACTATATATATATATATATGTGTGTGTGTGTGTGTATATGTATATATGTGTATATGTATATATATACATATATGTATATATGTATATATATGTATATATATATATGTATATATATAAATATATGTATATATATATATATATATATATATATATATATATATATATATATATATATATATATATATATATATATATATATCGAATATATATATATACCGTGAGATCGAAGATTTGCGCAGACAACTAATGTTCAGGCTTATGTATTCGACCCCAAAACGGCTTTTTTTTCGCCTGTTAGTAAAGGGTAAGTCTATAAAGCGCTCAGATTAATCGAAATGAATAGAATATAACTAGGATCAACCTCTAAAGTATTCATTTAGGACTTAGACGGAACTTTATCTTAGTATATAAACACAATACATGTGTTTGTATACAAACTATCCCGGCAGTAAATTTTTTCATTATTAACAAAAATTCACAGAAATGTCTTTCTGTGCATTTCTGTGAAAACCGCATCGTGCTACTGTCTATAGTTTTTGAACTATTGAATTTTTAATTTTTGGAAAATCCTATGATATATATATATATATATATATATATTTCTCGAGTAACTTCAAATCTGACCCGAACTTTCCTTCCTCCCATATGAGCACTCTGTAATTAAAGGATGTCGTATTTCCGCATATTCGGAAAATACTCCTTCTAGAAAATTTGAAATGACGCCGACGGGGGCTTATTTTTAGCGCCAATTAGTGTCGCCAAGGCGCTTAAACATGTCGCCACTCACATGCATTCAATGCACTGAATGTTTGCTTTCCACTTCTAACAGGATTATTGCAAAAAACTCAGCATCGAGTGAATTTGTTTCAAAATAATAATAAGAATCACGATGATGTTGATAAGTCACTTGTATATTGTAAATATAAGGTAAAATAGAAATATTTCATTTGAAGGTTACCTAAAGTAAGTAAAGTTAAATAGCAGTACGGGTCAAGTGGAACTAATTTACCATACTAGGAGAGTACAGAGGCTGTTTTTTTCCTTTCTTGTTGACGATATTATCTATCGACGCTTTAGATATCACAAAACCATGACTCTCACATCGTTTTTGAATAACGGAGTATGCATATTTCTCTTCGGAAAGAGCATAAATGTAGCCTTCGAACCACTGCTTTGTTAAAAACGCCATTTTGAATAAAAACAAAACTTTCAAGCCGCAGACGATAATTTTGACTTTTAAAAACATAGTACAATTGCAATTATTTCTTTTGCAGCAAACGATTTTTTATTACCGCTTACCAAAATCGTCTAAAAAATGTGCGAACAGCCTCTGCATTTACATCGGGAGATATCTATTGCTTTCTGCATTTTCTTTTATCGTTTAGTTGTTGTTCTTTAGTTGTTTCTTTTGTTCCTATACGAACACGTACATTATACTATTAAAGTGCTTCGTTTTGGTTTCATCGGGATACGTTCTTATTAATGGATCTTATCTTTGTGACCTTGCTGGGTTGAATTGGGTGCGTTGCCCACGTTGCTGTACCTCGCTATGATGTATATTCTCGGTATAACATTTCCGTAATACGATTCTATTTGTTCACCCCTAATGATACAATTCCCCTCGGATTTCGACCCACTTTTTGATCCCTTACTTGAAGGTCGTCCGTGATGACAGCTGCTGACTCATTGGCTGTGTGATTTTCCCGAAATGTGTCATTACCGTGATAGACTTGAAAAAAAAAAAAATTAAATGCGTAAAAGAGGCTGTGTACTTTGTCAACATAAAAATGTTTTTCATTAAAAAGTTATTTTTTTATGATTGCAATAGTCAAAATATGAATTCTGTACCAGTCCAAGGTCTTCGAGATATTGTCTTTTCTATTATTCAGAATAATTCTGATATATTTTTTCTTCTCTTTACAAATATGTATGTTTGTGTGTGTATGAGTATAGATGTTTTCTTTGTCATAAATATTAATTATCGCTGAACCGAGCAAATGGTCCGGAAGAGAAATTTTACATTTTGAATAGATTATATTTGTGTGAATTATAAAAGCATTTGTAATTTTTATTACACTCACTCACTTACTACCTACACACACACACACATATATATATATATACAGTGACTCCCAAAAGTGTTCGTACACTTACGAATTTCAATGAAATAGGGGTCTATCCATTAATTAAAATGAATATTTCAGAATGGGTATTTAATAATAAGATCTATAATCTATTCTTAACAAAACTACATGAAATATTTTGAAAACATTGTAAAACTTTATTTGTGCAGTGGCGCACCCAGGGGGGGATTCAGGGGGCCCTGCCCCCCCAAAAGAAGTAGAAATATTGATTTTGCATTATATTTTTATTCGTTCATCTCGCCCCCCCCCCATGCATTATAAATATTTTTATCCATTCATCTCGCCCCCCCCCCAAGAAAAAATCCTGGGTGCGCCACTGTGTGTGTGTGTGTGTGTGTGTGTGTGTGTGTGTGTGAGTGTAGACTTTCCTGTCTACGTGACTGGCGTTTAGGGAGGGTCTCTAAGAAGAACACACTTGAGTCATAAATCAACCAGGCTTTATACAACTCAACAATACTTTATTAATGAAGATATCGATTACGAGATGCCGGAGAGCCTACTTTACTGTCTCCGGTACAATATAACAAAAATTATCGAGGTAGCCCAGCTCGAAGCTCGCTTCTCTTAAGCAGAACAAGATCGGGCAGCCTTCTCTCTCCCTTCAGAATTACAGACCTACACCACAACGTTGGCCTTACTCGCCCTGTTGGAATTGCAGTCTCTCCCATGCCTCGCACGGAGTTTCAACACAGCCTCTCTCTCGTGCCTATCGCACGGAGTCACCAACACAACCTCTCTTGGTGCATCCACATTCATGCAGAGAAATCTGCATGAAGTACACCCCGACTCCTGTCATCACATTAGTCACGGTATTTAGACCCCCCCCCCCCCCATTCCCTCCCCCAAGATCCCTCGTATTTCTTTGATCTGCTGTCCCCCGACTCCGCTTGACGCCATTTGACCCGCCCCGCCCCGCCTTTGATGCTCTGTCCCAGGACCGTTCGATTGCAGGATCGGAGCAGAACGCAGTGCCCATAAATCACTGGCTTCCCTCGCAGAGCACATGAATGTGAACGCCTTATCTCAATCGAGGTCTCAACCCCTCTCTTTCATGCACTCATCTCCGAACACTCCACTCTTCGAATCACTTCCAACAGCCGGGGTCATTCAACCCTCTCCCTCGACTGTCCCCTCGAGGAATGTCGCAGGGACAAGATAAGGATTTGGTGCATCTCTGGGCTACGCATAGTAACAGAGAACATAACTATGGCATAAGCAGAGAATGGCATAATCAAAATCCCACATATATATATATATAGGGAGCAGTTTCTAGGATATACAAATGATTAGCATTTAAATGCAATCGAACGACGGAGAAAGAAACGGCATCTCAAACTCTGTATAAAAAGAAAGTTAAGCAGCGGGTTTCTCATTCGGAAATCGCATTTGAATGTTGGTTGTTTGTGAGAAGATCGTGTTATGCCTCGTTTAAGAAGGAGAAACGGCTACCAAAACGTGTCGGAATTCGATAGCGGCAGGATCGTGGCCTATCGAGCGTGCGGTTCATCGTTCCGCGATATTGCTACTCGCATTGGTCACAATCCAACGACTGTCATACGAAAATGGAATCGATGGGTTCAGGTGGGTCATACT
>OU015495.1:195502020-195529520 GCA_907164885.2 Dolomedes plantarius
ATTTACTTGACCAGAAGTTATGTTGAGTCATGTGCTATGCACAGGTTATGAAGAGTTTAGCGTAACTTGCAATATTGCACCAAAATTAAAGTTTAAATTGAAATCTCCTGATTAAACATAACAATCTATTCATGTTGCTCATAGTCAAAAATCAGTAATATTTATGCTTTTTTTAAAAAAAAAATTTAAGCAACTTGCTTGATCTCAATAAAGATATTTTTGATCACATATCTGGTTGATTGGTCATCTTTCAAAGAACATTATTTGTACATTTTCCTTTCTTTTTCCTTGGCGTTATTCTTAAGCTACTTTCTATCAATTAAGCTATTTTTTCGTAGGCAAAGGCTCCCTTTCCAATCGAAATAGTATAGTAGCAACACTACAATGAACTCAATTTTCATCTAAATTCAAAGATGAAATTCATAAACTAAGAAAAAAAATTAATTATTCAGTGTTAATGCTGGATTATAAAAAGTTCGGATTCAACTACCGTTCATGTTTTCACCACTTTTGAAGGCGATTTTCAGCTTAATCTGTCAATCTGTGTGTTTTATTTTTGCCTTAATGATCATCCCAAGGTGGTAACTTTTCCTCGACGATATATTTCGAAAATTGCATTGTAACCTGAAAGTCTTATTTATTACATATTATTCGCAAATTTTCCAGGGCTCGCGACAACTTAATAAATTTATTAATGAAGTGCCTTAGTTAATTGAAAGTTCTTATTTGTGCGGTAATTTGCCCTCGTATTCCTAGTTGAGATGGCGAATCTTAACATATAGCTGCATATAGCTCACATATAGCTGGCACATGTAAATTGTGTGAAGCCTCTTTTTCCAGCTGCTACTTCATCATGCAGGTGCCTCTTGTACCATAGCTTGCCGTAAGGAAAGATAATATAATGTACGATATTTTTCCGTCTACTGAATAGCTATATATTACAGTCATGATACTTTAACAAGTAATATATAAAAAAAAAAATTTAAAGTCAATTCCTACTTAGGTCAACAAAGAAAAATTTGAGTCTGAACTAATAGTAGGAATTGAAAAAAAAAGGATTGCCTGCCAGAACCTTGCCTACTGTGCGAGATTAGGAGGGGGGGGGGGGAGCGAGAGAAAAAGTTTATCAGGTTGGGGATTCGATCTCGCATCCTACAGGACGGGAGAAGCCCGCGATACCGCAGTGCTACCGTTTACACAGTAAGAAGAGGGAAATTACTATTCAAGAGCAAGAGACGCTCTAGGTCTAAAACTAAAATTGATTAATTAAATTTAATTAATGAATTAATATTTGAAAAAACTGTTAAAATCAAGTGTCATCCACTACAAGTTTAAAAAAATGTATTTGAACTTGAGTGGATGAATAAAAAGTACTTTTATTAACGATTGAAAATTTGAACAAGATATATATAGAGAGAGTGTGAACTAATAGTAGGAATTGAAAAAAAGACAGATGTTATTTGCAAAACATAGATGTTATTTCTTCTATATATATCATCTCGACTCAGGTTCACATAGACATTATTTCATCTATGTGAACCTGCTCGAAATTTCCTGAGTCATTGTTTGTTGACGAATGACTAAGGAAGCTCGGAATGAAATGATCGAAAATTCGATAGTGGCTATCTTGTTGCTGGATTAATAGTTGTCATTGTGTGTGTGTCAGACACCCCAAAATAGGCGCACCTACTTCGACAACAGAATGTTTGTGGCGTGGATATGAAAGCTGAGGAGGGTGCAAATACCGGAGCTGACCTTTCTGAAGGACATTCGATATATAGTAGTAAGGCATATCAAGAATTAAGGTGACTGCCTACGTTGAAAATGCCCTTTTTTGACTATTTTGGTCAATTTTATTTTTTGCAAGAATCGTGTAATTCAATCTTTTCTCTTTTCAAAACCATTTTGATTTTCATTCTACATTAATTAGAAGCACAGTTATAGCTATTTTCAAAAACATCGTCTGATACAAAATTGAAGTGACACACAACTTTAAATGAGTTTTTCTCAGAATTGTGTTTTTTAGCACAAATCTCTACCGTTATCATGATATCTCACATAATAATGCATAAAATTTGATAAAATTTTCAGGAAATGTTTTAGATGCTATTGTTAATGAGATGACGCACAATAATTGATGTATGATAAATAGTTTTTTGTTTGGGGCTGTTTTTATAAGGAAAGGAATGACGAATCGGGGAAAATTTTCATATTGGAACATAAAATTGTCTGTATTATTTTTGCATTTTAAAAATTTCTCTTAGATTGAGGGCCATTTTGAAGATAACTGTTATATGTATCATGTGTGAGAAGGAAATTAAAATAGTAGCATTAGAATTTTGTGCAGAGTGATAGGCGTTTTAGCTAAATTTCATTAAAAATTACTTCAAAGTGACCAATTTATAAAAAAGTATGGTATTTACAGGCAATTTTTTTTTTTTAAATGCTATTTTACCATAAAAGACCAAAAAATCCTTAAAAAACAATTTTTTTTTTTTAAATTGGCTCCGAACGTATGCAGTCACCTTAAGTTAATCTAACCTGATCTGTTTGATGTGTTGGGGGAGGGTAAATGTTGTGCAATCTCACCCCCCCCCATCCTATGCAAGTAAGTTGTATTTTGCTCAACTGTTTGCTACACATGCGTACTAATTAGTCCCTACCAATGGACTTTAATACCCCGCTGCTGTCGGAAGCTCAAACACAGTCCTCCCTTACACATGTTTACTCTCCGCATTGGCGGAAGATATTACGTCACCGGGGCCTTTGGGCGGCACGCGCGGTACGCGTGACTGACACGTTTCCTCCTCCTACCCCCCATGTTTATTTGATGAACATTTCGCCCGGTCCGGTTTCGTCTCATCTTCCCCTTCTCGAAGGGGGGAGAACGAACACAGATAGTAGGCTCCAGTCCTTGTGGTTAGGGGCGAACGGAGACGGTGTCAGCTGTTCGCAGCACTGATATTCATACATTTAGTTAATTATTCCAGGAACAGACGATATGCAAGTTAATTTCAATTGTTTCGCTGATTGAATGCCACACGTGTGTTGTTGCTGTCGTCGGTGGAAAGCATGCTTTTAAACGCACCTGACTCGTCGCATCCGGTAGGAATTCCAGGTTGCATTGTCCCTTTTCGCTGTCAAGCAGCTTTCATAGACTGAACACGGAATTTAATTAATTCCTCTGGGACCTATTTGTTCGGAAGTGTCAAAAATTATGTACTCCTCTTGGCATCAGAAAATATTCCGCTGGTTTTATGTTAAAGTTCGAAGAGTAAATATGTTTCACTAGCCGAGAGCTTTGTTTCCTCCAAATTTCGTGTTAATTTTCATTTCGTTCATATACTTTTTTTTTTGTGTGAAAGGAATGTTGTTTATGTATTCTGAAAAGAAAGAGGGCTATATGAATAATAGATTACTAAACTTAAATGTTTATTAGCTTAAATAATGATATTAACAAGCCAAACATGTGTATCAACGTTATACTGGTATGCTAGCATATATTCCTTATGCGTATAAAATAATAAGCTCAACTTTTTCTGTTACATTTTTATATAACGTTTACTTTCTCGCTAAGGGCCTGTTCACATAGGAGTCCGGTAGCGGAGCGTTAAAGTATTGAAATATATTTAACCAATGAAAAACCTCCAAACGATTAGCAACGAAATTTTTAACGCCTATGATTGGTTTAATTTCGTCTCAATGTCATCTTTCCTTTAACGCACCGCTACCGGACTCCTATGTGAACAGGCCCTAAAGCTTTCGTCATATCTTTTCATATGCACAAAAAGTGAATAGATCAGAAGGGGAGTAATTCGCCAGCGGGGGGAGGGATGAGCCCCAGTAGACGCCCAGGGGGCGTTTCTTGTCAATGTTCTCTCTAGTCTTTCATTATATCTCTCATATGCACACACGAAAAAAAGATATAGAGACAGATAAGGATATGATCCGCCAATAGGGTGTACTAGTATGACCGCCTCTAGTGTCCACGTATTAAATTAAAGAAACTTCGGAAAATTTACAGTTCATTAAGGGGACAGTGGACTTTCAAAATTGTGAAATTTGTCCAAAAATTCGATTTTTTTTTTATTTTATTGAATTGTGAAACTACGAACGAGTAGGAATGTGTTGCAAAAATAATTTTTTATTTCTGTGATTACTTTCCTAGTTATAGGCATTTGTTTTTAATTTAGATATTATGTGGTTACTAATAGCAATAACTTTAAATGCGTTTTTACCAAAATAAAAATTTTCATGTCATATGAATATTCAAACTGCTCCAAGCGCATTTCCAATTATCCTATTGCTTTGAAATTTAAGTTTTATATACTTAACTGTCTATCAAATAAATCTTAGTGAAAATAATTATGCTTCGTAGCTCAGAATTTCTAAATTTTGTACTCGAAAAGATGATTTATAGGTATTTTGCGTAATAAAAAGGGTTTTTTTTCCTATTATTATTTTTTCCTCTTTATATTTTTAATGAATGCTTTAAATAAGTAATAAGTTTCATTGTTAGCTCTATAAGGTATCCTGTAAATAAAAATTACCATATTATATGCAAAAGAAATGCGCATGGAACAATTTTAATGAGGCCAATTTTTGATATAATTAATAGTTCATAATTCATAAATTATTAATATTTCATCATTAATTTTTAACCACTTTTACATATCTATGGTACTAGTCACATATTCAAATTTCAAACAAATCCATTCAAAACAAAAAAAGTTAGGTTTGAAGGTCCACTGTCCCCTTAAGGCAATAACTGCTAAAAAAAAATTAAGTGGAATTAAAAACTTGCACAGTGAGGCGCTGATCGCAGGATTTTCACGGAGAAAACGACCCCAAGAACAGTTGAATCTAGCTACTTGCACGCTTCCAGGCCAATCATTCGGGACAAGCCTCCTTTCAGCAATCCAGCATTTGATGATGATATCGGCACTGTTGACGAAGAGATTTTATCCTTAAACCGTCTTCTTCTAGCATCTAGATTTGGTTTGTCCAAATGTGTCCGTTTACAGTGTTTCAACTTATACAGGTTGATTTCAAAATGTTCTCGAAATGTTTGTATACCACGTTTCCAGTGATGTATTTCAGAAAAAGGAAAAAAAAATCAGTCTCCTGATTATATAAATCAGTGGTGCGCAAACTAACCCACTGGCGGGTCGTGAAAAAAAATTAGAGGGGTCGCGGATAGTTTGAAGTAAATTTATGAAATACTGAGTTATTTAATTAAAAAATGCTTTAAATTTTCTATAGTTACATATTTTTAATATTTTTATTTATATTTTTTTATATGTTAAAAAATGATATAGTGTTAAATAAGGTGCCAAAAAGTTTTAACAAAAGCAGGTTCATATGGTTAGAAATATATTTTTTTATTGTTATTATGTAATAAAATATATACAAAGTGTGCAGTTCCCCTTTTTTTATCTTTGTTGTTAACATTTTCATAATTTTTAAAAAATTGTGTGTTTCTACCAAAAAATTTTCATTGGGAGTTGAGTGGTTTTTTTACTTAAAGAAAGTGGTTTCAAAAAAGTTTGTGCGCCACTGATATACAGTGGAATCTCGATCTATCGTTTTCGAAGGGACCGACTGAACTAAACGATGGATGCGGGAAAACGATAGATGCGGGAACATACAAAAAAGTATTAACATACCTTAAAGTTTGATATTCCTAAAATATATTTACTCACATGCATAAATGCATACATACCCGTAGTGTAACTGAGGATAAAATTACAAAGTTGTACTGTAATCCAAGATAATAATAATAAAAAAAGAAATACACGTAGATACACAGGAATTTTGATTCAAATAAAAGTACTTAATCGTCGTTTGTTTTTTGTCGGTTTTCTCTCCACAAGTAAACAATATTTTTTTGTGTTGCAAATTGCATTCTTTTCGGTATCGGTTATTGTGTGAGAGTATAAAGAAGCGGCAGCCGCGAATCATTTGTAACTAGAACCATTCCATTGCACTGGATGGGGTCCGACATAAGACCACCAGGAAGCTCTGCTTCCGGGTGAAACACTCATCGGCTAGTGTAGAACTCAAGTAATCAGAAACTTCTCACACACTGTAGACCAAACACCAGGGCGCCTCCAACCCAAGGCCAACAAAAAAGCTGACTGTGAGCCATTGCTGATAAGAGCAGAAATGTTGAATAGTTGGTGAATTTGGAATGAGTTGCCGAAAATAGGGTACTCCAGGAGCTAAAGAATTAAGGAACACGAATGACGAACAAATAATGGGAGTGGTACAATAAAGCGAAACCAGGCTAAACAAGAGAAAACAAAAATATGAGATCGTGGATCTCAAATATTCTGCTCATTGTTTAATTAGAGCGTCATTCTAGCTCAATCCAGACATTTATATTTCAGGTTCAGTTATTATGAAAAAACGATCGATCCGATAAATTAATGTAAAGCTGCGATATTCTGAACGAATATTGCGGGAAAACGATGGATCGAGGAACGATCCATGCGGTCTTTTTTGCTTGTTTTCTATGGAATTTATTCGGGACTGGGTGAAATAAACGATACATACGGGAAAACGATCGTTCGGAGAACGATCGATCGTGATTCCACTGTAAATCATTTGATCCATAATGAAAACAAAATCTCAAGAATTAATACAAATATAGTCGTGAATACACTCTACATGTGATTTATCAGGTGTTAATTAAACATGTATACTTCGATGTTGGTTTCTTTTTTCTGAATTCTCTCTTGCATATGTTCTTCTTTAATAGAGCATCATTTATTAAGCATTGTTAACCACACCCTGAACATTAACCCGCCCTGATTATTTTAACTTTATTATATCAGCCTAATTAATTCATTACCACAACCCCCTGTATTCTTCTTCTTCAACGCGTTCTTGCGCTCTTAATTAAGATCCTAGCTCAGAAACCGAGTGAACATTATTATATCTTTCAAAGTGATCTCTTCTCCTTAAATGAGGCTCCGCTCATTGGACGCCATTGTCTGGCGAGAAAACAATTTCAACTCTCGAAATCCAGCTCCCTTAATTCCTTATCTCTTTTGGGATGAACTACTTCATTATCTTTAATCCATGAATAATGAATATGTTCTTTTGTGGGATCACATTCAGATTAGGAGGACTGCTGCTCTACGATAAAAGAAATAAGATGGCCCGGGAATATGGCTTCTTTTAGGGCTAGTTCTTTGTTGACAGAAGCGATCGTATTATATCTATATTTTTCTTTGTTTTCAGAGAAATCTGTTTCGTAAAATTGTTTGCGATTTTTGTGTTCGATAAGGTTTTTTTTTTCATATATATAAAATACTAGACAAAAAAATGAATACTGAAAATATTCTTTTTATAATTCCAGTTTAGGGGGAAAAAACTGTTATTTTCTTTTTTTTTTCTTCTTTATTTTTTGTTCTTTGAATTTTTCTTGAAAAAAAAAACTGCTGTTTCAAAGCTGGGACGGAGATAACGTTGAATATACTTTCTTTTCTTTGCAGGGGGCGGGGGATTAATTCTTCTCTACTGTGTTATTATGGTCTTGGTCCAGATATCGTAAGGAAGTTTGTAAACATCCCTTGTAGTTTGTAGATTACGGCAATATTTTAAGAAATACCTGCTCAGTTAAATCTTTGAACTTGACGCTGTAAAAAATATGTTGTACAAAACACACACACGTACGTATATATACGTATACTCTTCTGAATCGTTATCTTTATATGGCCTTTTAATTGTTGATGTGTATACGAGTCATTTTAACGTAGAATTGCGTTCCTCCAAAACTGTACCTCGCGAGTTATAATTTTGGCTGCTCGCCAACCCCAGTCTGTATCGCTTGGACAAGCAGTAAACAGTTAAACAGAAAAGTACCAAAATGCGTCAAAATTTTGACATACATATATGTGTATATATACATACTTACATATATATAGATACATATATACATACAAAAGAGGTAAGCAACGATTAGTAACCCTACGTTAATAATGCGCGGTAGTTTCGTTATAAGAGACTACCTGAAATTTTTTTAGCAAGGTCCAAACACATGGACTCAACATCCGTGTATTTGAAAGTCACTCACACATTATGCATTACCAAGATTAAAATAAACCAAATTCCTAACCACGTGTGGGAAATTTACGTGTTCAACAGTATTATTTCATTTCGTATTTGGGTTAAAATTCGAATTAATTATGAGAAGCATAGATGTATGAAAAGAAGTATTTTGTGTGCCATTTCACTGCAAGCAGTGGCCAAGGGAATTTAATATACCCGTTTGTGGTATGGTGGAAGGCTATAGTCGGCTGATATCAAAAAGCTTTGGGAAATCTATTTTGCATTTGTTCATAGCAAATAAAACAATTAATTTTTCGTGTGAAACTAAATATCTGTTAGAAAATTAAGCGGAAAGCGTGGCGTCAGACAATCCTTGTAGTGGTTGTGACCCAAAACTGTCGCCATTTTGGTCGTTTTTTACCATACTCAATCATTCACGACTTTAGTATTTTTAATGCTAGATTTTTCTCTGTTATATTTAAAGTGAATGAATTATGAACAATAATTAACGGTATATAAAAATACCATGCATAGAAATAAAATAAAAAATAGAGCTTTGCCAAATTTGGAATGATCCGTCAATTGTTAAATGAACATTTTAAGAGTTGTTTTACGCCTGTTTAAAGAAAAAGGTCGCGACGGCACAACTACCTTGAATACATTTGTTGTTACCATGTTTTTATTAACTTGCTTTCTTGTTTGTGTGTGTGTTTGTGGGTGTGTTTGTCTGGTACAAATCTTGCAATCGATTTTTAACTAACTTCCCGACTAGCTAGACATTTCAAATTTTTAGAATAGCTCAGAACACGATGACAATGCATTATTTTAATACTTTTAGCCATCTTTTTATTCCATATTTTAAAATCCATTACGTAAAAATACGAGTAGCATCTGGAGCCAAAAGTAACTGCGCTACAGGCGCCATCTATTAACGTAATAGTGAACCAAGTATATTACATGTTCATTACAATGGGATAATTTTTATTTATGCCCACATGCTATTTGCGATATTTTCTCTGCGAAATTCATTGATTTTTTTTTCCTTCAAATTATAGATTATAATTTATAATTTTTAAATCCATAATTAACTATGGAGGATGCGAATTCGTTTGCAGCTCATGAAGAAGCTGCATGTAAATTACATTTCTCTTTTTTTTATGAAAGGAAGGTAGGGTGGTTAATGCAGTCTTATTGTTGTATGAATATGCATTTATACAAATTCCTTTAAAAACATGATATATAAAAAGTCTTTTTATCTTGTAACTAGAAGGTAACCCGTCATTTTGACGTCATAATGGAAAAAAGTATATGAAATTTAAAAAGTATCCCGAATTATCTAACAATATTGCATTTAATCCACACCTTGTAAAAGCAAATCCTTTCATTATTTTTTATTTATTTAGTTTTTCATGCGATTGGGGTAGTAGACTGCCATCCAACCCGTCATTTTGACGTCATAATACTTATAATGACATCTTAATAGAAAAAGTATATGAAAGTTAAAAAATATCCCGAATTATCTAGCAAAATTGCATTTAATCCACACCTTGTAAAAGCAAACCCTTTCATTATTTTTTATTTATTTAGTTTTTCATGCGATTGGAGTAGTAGACTGCCATCCAGTTTTTTACAGCTCACTACGCGATATGAATACTTGAGCTACTTGATTCATTCACATTCAAGTTCGTTTACTTTCAGAATTCATCGCAAAAGTAAACAGATTTTTAAAAACTGTTAAATATACAGATAAAAACATCCAATATTTTTTAGTTCTGAATGTTTTATAGAAAAATAGGCTGAACAAACGTAATTTGATGGAGAAGATATTAGTTTTTAGGTAAGAAAAAAATTCTGATCCACATCTGAAATTGAAATTAAGCCTAACCGGCATTTTGTTTACTGAGGGCTTCAATTGAAAGATGAGTACAGCCCGGAAGTGTTATTCAGAGACAACGGCTATTATATATATATAATTATTATTTTCTGTGAATAAGAGCCCGCTACTTATTTGCCAAATAATCCTTCCACGTGACGTTGCCGAAACGCGTCTATTTGACAGCGTCGTGGAGTTTTAATGAGTAAATACGTGTAAGCAATCATGTGTCTTTACGGGCTTCATTTATCTGTCCTATTAAAACTTCCGCTGGCATCTTCGCCTCTGAAGAAAGTTCCCTGTCCACTTTGTCACGGTCCTCGCCTGTCCAATTACCCTACGCCGCCTGGTTAATGGCCTTTGTTGCTCGCCACACTTTTGAGAGTCCGATAATAGATGATTATCGAGGTGATATATTTTAGATGGCCGTGCGAATGTGGCGGAAGGAAGGACTAAATATAGTCGACAGGGAGCTATATTTATATGCAGTAAAAGGGCGTGTTCTGTGCGCTACAAGTTTTCCGCCGTGCCCTAAAAGAGAAGCTTGTTGTCTGCTTGAAGTCTGTTTTAGCTTATCGGGAAAATTCTCTCGTGCACGTTTTAAATACTTGGAAATTTATATTGAGTATTAATTTTTGCTTGTTTGAAAATTTTCTGAAATAAAAAACATTGTACATTGAATGAAATAACATGTAGCATGAAAGAATGTAAATTCATATATATATATATATATATATATATATATATATATATAAATATATATATGAATGTGTGTGTGTATATATATATATATATATATATATATATATATATATATATATATATATATATATATATAAATATATATATGAATGTGTGTGTGTATATATATATATATATATACATATATATATATATATATATATATATATATATACATATATATATATATACATACATATATATATATATATATATATATTATATATATATATATATATATATATATATATATATATATATATACATATATATATATATACATACATATATATATATATACATATATATATATATATATATATATATATATATATATATATATATATATATATATATATATATGTATACATATATATATACATATATATATATATACATATATATATATATATACATATATATATATATATATATATATATATATATATATATATATATATATATATATATATATATATATATATATATAAGAATAAGATGAAAGAGAAACCCAGTAATAGCTCTAAAGCTACTTGCAGCCAGGAACAAACAACATGAAAAGAAAAGTATGAATAAGGTTTTTGACAGCATTTCTTCATCAGCGGTGTCAATACTGTCTAAAAACCAATGGATTGTTTCCGATGAGTATGATCTATAAAATAAACACACTCAGACTCCGTACAATCCATTATTAACAGAAGAATTGATTAATTATTGAATTAAGTTTGAATTAAATTACTTAACCAAAGAACACCAAGCCTTGCGCTAGTCAGAGTGGAAGTTAAGAACTTGTAACCGCAAGATGACTGACGTCACAAAACTTGCAACCATTGAGGTAGTGGATTCTCAGTTACAGACTTACTTAGGTTACCGTATTTTAGGACTATTATTCCCTTAATTATTTAGTTTTTTATTATTATTACTACTAAGAATTAATTTTATTATTATTTATATTTTTACTTATGATTTTTATTTTTATTTTTAGTAGTAAAAATACATATATATATATATATATATATATATATATATATATATATATATTTAACATAAATTGTTTAACATATCTTCTTTGTTTAACATATTAATGCAACAGAACAAACTATTCATTAAAACAAAAACAACCAATTATGTTTTGGGATAGACTTACTGGGTTATATATATATATATATATATATATATATATATATATATATATATCAGTGAAGAAGAAACTTTTATTTCAGTTCTTGTGAAACTGTTACGGACATTTGTGTACATTGAGGTCTTCAAAGTGATTAATTTTTAAAATCAATTTAGGTGGTAGTTAATTAATTTTTTAATTCATTTAGGTGTTGCAGTGTTGATAAATAAGAGAAGCAGTGGAAAATTGTATTGAGTCTCTTTTAAGCAACGCCATACATTATTGAGGTGTATTCTTTATTAAAGAAGTCTAAATAGATAATTTTTTTCCAGCTTACAATAATATAAGTGTTTTCAGGTTCGAGACATAAGCGGAAAAATCCATATTCAATGAAAAATCAACTGACTTCTTTAGTCAATAAATATCTCTGATAATAGGCTAGCTAAGAAGAGCAAAAGCACGTCGGTAAGAGCATTGATATTGCATAATTATGCTATCTTCCCTTCGTGACTGCAATGCATCTTTCTTTATTAAAGAAGTCGAAATAGATAATTTTTTCCCAGCTTACAATAATTTAAGTGTTTTCAGGTTCGAGATATAAGCAGAAAAATACCTATTCAATGAAAAATCAACTGACTTCTTTAGTCAATAAATATCTCTGATAATAGGCTAGCTAAGAAGAGCAAAAGCACGTCGGTAAGAGCATTGATATTGCATAATTATGCTATCTTCCCTTCGTGACTGCAATGCATCTTTCTTTATTAAAGAAGTCTAAATAGATAATTTTTTCCCAGCTTACAATAATTTAAGTGTTTTCAGGTTCGAGATATAAGCAGAAAAATCCCTATTCAATGAAAAATCAACTGACTTCTTTAGTCAATAAATATCTCTGATAATATGCTAGCTAAGAAGAGCAAAAGCACGTCGGTAAGAGCATTGATATTGCATAATTATGCTATCTTCCCTTCGTGACTGCAATGCATCTTTCTTTATTAAAGAAGTCTAAATAGATAATTTTTTCCCAGCTTACAATAATTTAAGTGTTTTCAGGTTCGAGACATAAGCAGAAAAATACCTATTCAATGAAAAATCAACTGACTTCTTTAGTCAATAAATATCTCTGATAATAGGCTAGCTAAGAAGAGCAAAAGCACGTCGGTAAGAGCATTGATATTGCATAATTATGCTATCTTCCCTTCGTGACTGCAATGCATCTTTCTTTATTAAAGAAGTCGAAATAGATAATTTTTTCCCAGCTTACAATAATTTAAGTGTTTTCAGGTTCGAGATATAAGCAGAAAAATCCCTATTCAATGAAAAATCAACTGACTTCTTTAGTCAATGAATATCTCTGATAATATGCTAGCTAAGAAGAGCAAAAGCACGTCGGTAAGAGCATTGATATTGCATAATTATGCTATCTTCCCTTCGTGACTGCAATGCATCTTTCTTTATTAAAGAAGTCTAAATAGATAATTTTTTCCCAGCTTACAATAATTTAAGTGTTTTCAGGTTCGAGACATAAGCAGAAAAATACCTATTCAATGAAAAATCAACTGACTTCTTTAGTCAATAAATATCTCTGATAATAGGCTAGCTAAGAAGAGCAAAAGCACGTCGGTAAGAGCATTGATATTGCATAATTATGCTATCTTCCCTTCGTGACTGCAATGCATCTTTCTTTATTAAAGAAGTCGAAATAGATAATTTTTTCCCAGCTTACAATAATTTAAGTGTTTTCAGGTTCGAGATATAAGCAGAAAAATACCTATTCAATGAAAAATCAACTGACTTCTTTAGTCAATAAATATCTCTGATAATAGGCTAGCTAAGAAGAGCAAAAGCACGTCGGTAAGAGCATTGATATTGCATAATTATGCTATCTTCCCTTCGTGACTGCAATGCATCTTTCTTTATTAAAGAAGTCTAAATAGATAATTTTTTCCCAGCTTACAATAATTTAAGTGTTTTCAGGTTCGAGATATAAGCAGAAAAATCCCTATTCAATGAAAAATCAACTGACTTCTTTAGTCAATAAATATCTCTGATAATATGCTAGCTAAGAAGAGCAAAAGCACGTCGGTAAGAGCATTGATATTGCATAATTATGCTATCTTCCCTTCGTGACTGCAATGCATCTTTCTTTATTAAAGAAGTCTAAATAGATAATTTTTTCCCAGCTTACAATAATTTAAGTGTTTTCAGGTTCGAGATATAAGCAGAAAAATACCTATTCAATGAAAAATCAACTGACTTCTTTAGTCAATAAATATCTCTGATAATATGCTAGCTAAGAAGAGCAAAAGCACGTCGGTAAGAGCATTGATATTGCATAATTATGCTATCTTCCCTTCGTGACTGCAATGCATCTTTCTTTATTAAAGAAGTCTAAATAGATAATTTTTTCCCAGCTTACAATAATTTAAGTGTTTTCAGGTTCGAGACATAAGCAGAAAAATACCTATTCAATGAAAAATCAACTGACTTCTTTAGTCAATAAATATCTCTGATAATAGGCTAGCTAAGAAGAGCAAAAGCACGTCGGTAAGAGCATTGATATTGCATAATTATGCTATCTTCCCTTCGTGACTGCAATGCATCTTTCTTTATTAAAGAAGTCGAAATAGATAATTTTTTCCCAGCTTACAATAATTTAAGTGTTTTCAGGTTCGAGATATAAGCAGAAAAATACCTATTCAATGAAAAATCAACTGACTTCTTTAGTCAATAAATATCTCTGATAATAGGCTAGCTAAGAAGAGCAAAAGCACGTCGGTAAGAGCATTGATATTGCATAATTATGCTATCTTCCCTTCGTGACTGCAATGCATCTTTCTTTATTAAAGAAGTCTAAATAGATAATTTTTTCCCAGCTTACAATAATTTAAGTGTTTTCAGGTTCGAGATATAAGCAGAAAAATCCCTATTCAATGAAAAATCAACTGACTTCTTTAGTCAATAAATATCTCTGATAATATGCTAGCTAAGAAGAGCAAAAGCACGTCGGTAAGAGCATTGATATTGCATAATTATGCTATCTTCCCTTCGTGACTGCAATGCATCTTTCTTTATTAAAGAAGTCTAAATAGATAATTTTTTCCCAGCTTACAATAATTTAAGTGTTTTCAGGTTCGAGATATAAGCAGAAAAATCCCTATTCAATGAAAAATCAACTGACTTCTTTAGTCAATAAATATCTCTGATAATATGCTAGCTAAGAAGAGCAAAAGCACGTCGGTAAGAGCATTGATATTGCATAATTATGCTATCTTCCCTTCGTGACTGCAATGCATCTTTCTTTATTAAAGAAGTCTAAATAGATAATTTTTTCCCAGCTTACAATAATTTAAGTGTTTTCAGGTTCGAGACATAAGCAGAAAAATACCTATTCAATGAAAAATCAACTGACTTCTTTAGTCAATAAATATCTCTGATAATAGGCTAGCTAAGAAGAGCAAAAGCACGTCGGTAAGAGCATTGATATTGCATAATTATGCTATCTTCCCTTCGTGACTGCAATGCATCTTTCTTTATTAAAGAAGTCGAAATAGATAATTTTTTCCCAGCTTACAATAATTTAAGTGTTTTCAGGTTCGAGATATAAGCAGAAAAATCCCTATTCAATGAAAAATCAACTGACTTCTTTAGTCAATAAATATCTCTGATAATATGCTAGCTAAGAAGAGCAAAAGCACGTCGGTAAGAGCATTGATATTGCATAATTATGCTATCTTCCCTTCGTGACTGCAATGCATCTTTCTTTATTAAAGAAGTCTAAATAGATAATTTTTTCCCAGCTTACAATAATTTAAGTGTTTTCAGGTTCGAGACATAAGCAGAAAAATACCTATTCAATGAAAAATCAACTGACTTCTTTAGTCAATAAATATCTCTGATAATAGGCTAGCTAAGAAGAGCAAAAGCACGTCGGTAAGAGCATTGATATTGCATAATTATGCTATCTTCCCTTCGTGACTGCAATGCATCTTTCTTTATTAAAGAAGTCGAAATAGATAATTTTTTCCCAGCTTACAATAATTTAAGTGTTTTCAGGTTCGAGATATAAGCAGAAAAATACCTATTCAATGAAAAATCAACTGACTTCTTTAGTCAATAAAT
The DNA here is from genome assembly GCA_907164885.2 of Dolomedes plantarius. Classification (NCBI taxonomy): domain Eukaryota; kingdom Metazoa; phylum Arthropoda; class Arachnida; order Araneae; family Dolomedidae; genus Dolomedes; species Dolomedes plantarius. The sequence continues at coordinate 195,517,929 of OU015495.1, forward strand.
ATCTCTGATAATAGGCTAGCTAAGAAGAGCAAAAGCACGTCGGTAAGAGCATTGATATTGCATAATTATGCTATCTTCCCTTCGTGACTGCAATGCATCTTTCTTTATTAAAGAAGTCTAAATAGATAATTTTTTCCCAGCTTACAATAATTTAAGTGTTTTCAGGTTCGAGACATAAGCAGAAAAATACCTATTCAATGAAAAATCAACTGACTTCTTTAGTCAATAAATATCTCTGATAATAGGCTAGCTAAGAAGAGCAAAAGCACGTCGGTAAGAGCATTGATATTGCATAATTATGCTATCTTCCCTTCGTGACTGCAATGCATCTTTCTTTATTAAAGAAGTCGAAATAGATAATTTTTTCCCAGCTTACAATAATTTAAGTGTTTTCAGGTTCGAGATATAAGCAGAAAAATCCCTATTCAATGAAAAATCAACTGACTTCTTTAGTCAATAAATATCTCTGATAATAGGCTAGCTAAGAAGAGCAAAAGCACGTCGGTAAGAGCATTGATATTGCATAATTATGCTATCTTCCCTTCGTGACTGCAATGCATCTTTCTTTATTAAAGAAGTCGAAATAGATAATTTTTTCCCAGCTTACAATAATTTAAGTGTTTTCAGGTTCGAGATATAAGCAGAAAAATACCTATTCAATGAAAAATCAACTGACTTCTTTAGTCAATAAATATCTCTGATAATAGGCTAGCTAAGAAGAGCAAAAGCACGTCGGTAAGAGCATTGATATTGCATAATTATGCTATCTTCCCTTCGTGACTGCAATGCATCTTTCTTTATTAAAGAAGTCTAAATAGATAATTTTTTCCCAGCTTACAATAATTTAAGTGTTTTCAGGTTCGAGATATAAGCAGAAAAATCCCTATTCAATGAAAAATCAACTGACTTCTTTAGTCAATAAATATCTCTGATAATATGCTAGCTAAGAAGAGCAAAAGCACGTCGGTAAGAGCATTGATATTGCATAATTATGCTATCTTCCCTTCGTGACTGCAATGCATCTTTCTTTATTAAAGAAGTCTAAATAGATAATTTTTTCCCAGCTTACAATAATTTAAGTGTTTTCAGGTTCGAGACATAAGCAGAAAAATACCTATTCAATGAAAAATCAACTGACTTCTTTAGTCAATAAATATCTCTGATAATAGGCTAGCTAAGAACAGCAAAAGCACGTCGGTAAGAGCATTGATATTGCATAATTATGCTATCTTCCCTTCGTGACTGCAATGCATTTTTCTAAACTGACGTTGAACTTCTGTATTATTACTCCCCCGCTGTTCGGAAACATCTTTCGACAGTGAATTTGCAACAAAAACAAGGTTATTCCACAAAATCAAAAATATTGATGACATTTTGAGGACTTCTGCAGCGCCATCTGTGGCTTTACAAGCTTGTTCGTGTAGTCGGAGAAGTTTTTCTCCCTTCGTCATCAAAATTTTCTTTCTTTCTTTATGTATGCATGTGCGTGAACATGTCAGCCGTATTCTCTAGCACGTGTTTTGTTTTAAATAGTTTCAAGTAGATAAGATTTTTTAAAAAAAAAGCATAAAGAGAATTCGAAAAAAAAAATCAACGTATGATCCTGAACAACTTCAATAAAAAATTTAGAAATCAATTATGTCAGTAAAATCGGGCAGCATAATTGATCTTTCGTTAGATAATTCAAATTTATGAACTTAATAATCAACCAATTTATTTCATCGCTTCATTCATTTTCTATTCGTACGCCATTTTTAAAAGTTATTACTGTGTTGCTTCTTATCCACAGAGCAATGAATATCCCAGTTATACACATCTTACAAAACGTATAGAGCTACCATTATTTGTCACACCATAAAAGCAACAATCTTAGTTAATTCTTGTTTAATTTTCGCATCAGAATTATCCGCCTCGTATTCGTAAGAGCTTTCTGTCTGTCAAAACCAGAAAAGTTTTCACTCTGTGCTAGTTTTCTACCCCTCAGGATTTAATTAGCATATCTATTTAATAATTTTAAATGTCTTTGATCTTCTCGTTTGAGTCTCGTGAAACAAGAGCTTTCTTCTAGTTGCCGAAATAAATGATACAAGCTTTAGAATTTCCCAAAGAATGTTTAACGCACATCTTTTTCTTTCCCTTGACATGTGTTTACTTTCTAAGATAAGCTCGACGCCAGCGCATTTTCTTGCACACCCTCGAGGCAGGACTTCATTAAAAGAGTATTTAATGTAATCTTCTGTGTTGAAAGACTATATATATCGCTGTTTTGGGGGAATTCCTTGACATATTTGTCGCGCGAGTTTAAAATTCTCCTGCCACCGAAATTATTTATCTCGATCTGATTTTTTTTTTTTTCCACGCATATCCTCTCTGCATGCATTCTGTCCCGATGAATTAACGCAGTTTCTCCCTGTGTCGCGTTTCCGCCTAGTGTTCTGAAGTTTTGTAATTTTATTTTTTTATTCTTTCTACGGCCTTCTGACAGGATTCAACTGAGGGAGGAATTTCGTTGCAAAGCAGCTCTGGCTTTAAAGGAATTAGCAATAAGCACGGAAGCATGAGGTCATGAGTGCTGGTCATAAATCTCGGAAATTTAAAGCATCTAGGGAAAAAAGGAAATTCACCTTATGGATAGATTTACTTTTCTTTAAATTTACTTTTAGATTTACTTTTCTTCATTTCATAATTTTCGTAAACTTTGTTATAAAAAAAATTTCACAATTCAGGCCAAGATTATCGTTACTCGGTTCTTGTGAGAATACTTTTAATACCTTAACCTTTTCCTTACAGGATGGGATAGCATGTATCCCAAGAATACGGGCCCAAGAATGAATGAATATATATATATATATATATATATACATACATACACACACACATATATATATAACCCCCTCAATACTTACAAAGGGGGTATGAAATTTCCCGTTCCAAAAAAGGAATCTGAAAAATGGGCCCCGTAAGCTAAAGGTTAAGTTACTACAGTCGAACCCCGTTATAACGAACTTCAAGAGACCAAAGGTTTTGTTCGCTATATCCGATGGTTCGCTATATCGGAACCGTTAAGAAAAATGTTATAGTTCACAAAATGTATAACTCATTAGTTGCTATGTGTATTCAAATAATGATGTATTAAAAAATGATAAAATCTATTAAAATTATTATTAATGAATTAAATTGACTAAAATCGATTACATTAAACTGACACAATTCTAAATAAATTCATTTTACCTTCAATTGTTGCTCACTGTTTTGATACAGAAATAATCGGTAATATTCTGCTGACGTGATGCCGATTTCAAAAAAACATTTTATGAGTTTCTTTGTCCAATACTTCAAATAACACTCTTTTTTCCACTGTTTGTGTAGACAAAAACTTATTAATTACACGCTCCGCTGCTGTAGCATCTGAGATGTTGCGGATTTCGTCATTCATGTGCTCCTCTTCATCAGCATCAGGTGCAGAATCTTCGATTTCAGAAGGATTCATTTTAATTTCTTCCACAATATCTTCATCAGTCGGATTTTCACATGTAATGACTTCATCATCACATGTTTCGAACAACTGCATGTCATAATCTGAGAATGATGACACTTTGTGCTTTACTATCTACATCGCGATACGTAAATTTTCATCGCCCGCTTCTTCAACATTCTTTGCTTCTTCAACATTCGTTGTATCTTCAGCATTCTTAAAAAGTTTAAAAATTTTAAAAAAAAATTCAGTTGTCGACTGAAAAAAAAGGTTTGTTATAGCCGATTCTTAAGATTTCGGAGGTTCGCTATAAAAGAATAAATTAGCATTAAATACAATAGGAAAACGGCGGGACCAAAATTTTCGTTCGTTATATGCCGGGTTTGCTATAACAGGGTTTGACTGTATTATTTATTGTTATTACAGTGTACTCTCGATTATCTGTGCAGACAGAATCTGAAATCTTTTATCCAAAATAATACCTACTTAATTCATTAAAAACTACATGCACATTTCTTCCGGCGTATATTTATAAAAAATAAGATTTAAAAAATGACTTTTATTTTTATTGAGATTTTTAATTTGATAAAAGATGCGATAATGTACTAAAATAACACTTTCTTTTTTAATTTCCCGGGATAATGAATATACAGTGATACTAGGTTGCCCGTGCGACCCTTTCGCATGCGATTAAAATACGATAAATTTTATAGCGAGGTTGGGGGTTTATAGTAGGATGAAAGAAGAACCGTTTCATTTGTGCCATTGTTTATTTGTCAAATAACAAAATGGTGCATAAGGATAATACAAAACCAATTACAAAACGCCTTTGGCCACAATATTGGAGGTGAAAGCGTAAGACAAAACAGGGGAACATGGGATATGTACACGTCAAAACACCTTTGTAGACAATATTAAAAGTTAAATATGATACAAATTCGTGGAAAATCTGATATTTACATTGCAAAACTTCGCTGTGCCCACTATTTGACTGTGCCGTTTCGACGCATCCAGGGAAAGAACTTTAGGGCCAAAACTCAATTTTTCACTTCGATTTTTAAACAAACAATACAATGTGTCATTCTGCATTAACAATTCGTCAGAAGCGGAGAACTTAATCTTTAAAATAGTACCTCATTTATCGATTTTGGTTAAGTATGAAGGGAGGGACAGGGATCGTCACACAAAATCACCTTCTAGAAATAATATATATGGTTTTTTCATGCAAAAATAATGATGTACACCTACGCGGATGTTGCCAATAAAGAAACTCATTAATGAAATCCCAGAATGATAATAAAAGCAAACGATTTTTAAATTTAAAAGTTCAGTGCGATTGATAATGGTAAAATAAGAAAAGGTAGCGCGCGCGCCATCTAGGGGAAGAAAAAATGTTTATAATGTTTATACTTCGATTTTTAAACAAACAATAAGATGCGTAATTCTAAATTAACAATTCGTATGAAGTGGAGATCTTTAAAATGGTACCTCATTTATCGATTTTTGGTTAAGTATGAAGGGAGAAAAATGGATTAAAAAAAAAAACTTTTAAAAATAATAGATATAGATCATACTACATTTGGAAAATTGTTAGTGATATCAAATGCATTTCAAAGATTCGATAAAACAACCACACACGCACAAAAAGCTATTACATATAAATTAAATTAATAATATAGCAGTATTACAGTTTGAAAATACAATGAAATTTAATAGAATTATCCGTGTCTTTCAATTATTCGTGCTACTCCTTCCCTCCATTTACCTGGATAATCGGGAGTACACTGTGTTATTCTTTTCTCCGACCTACTTAATTAGCAGCTAAAGTATAAACTGCTATGTCGTTACTGCTACGTCAACAGAATACGAATTATCTAGTTGTCTATCGAATAATCATTAGCTCGCATAGGAAAGAACTTTCGTATCTTTATATGTGAAATCGACGTTCAAGATTTGTGCCCGTGAAATTTTCAGTCTCATGGATGCTCCAACTACCAAGAACAAACAACTCGCTACTACGAAAATGAAAGTTCCGCAACCTTACCATTGAAAATCCTAGTTTTACCCCGTTTCACGCTAAATTTGACGTCTTCTTTTTTCTTCTTTGAGAGTGGGCCCCCTCATGATCTCGCCCTACTTAGGTTTCTATTCTGAGACCGTAGACTTGTGGGAGACATTTTTTTTTCACCGTAATGTTTGTTCTTCTGTCACATGTTTGTCCGTGTAACGGGTTTTTGTAAATGCGTGAACGGTAACCATGCTTAGTGTTTTGAGACGCCTTTTAAACATAGTATTTAATAAGAGGTGGAAAGACGATGAAAAATATGATACTGGCATTCCAGTTACGTATAGTGGAGTTATCAATAGCTTTTGTAAGTGTAGTGTATTAATAACGCACTTTGCTTATTAAAGGAGAAAAAATGTGTTGAAATATTAATAATAATGAACGTTTAAATTAAATATTATCTACTTATTCTAGAATATCTATTAATCTTGTACCCTTTTAAAAAAAAATGGAGTGTCACTTGTAACAGTCGTCAAACATTTAGAAAAATAAATTAAAAGGATCTCTGAGTAACATTCAACAATCTAATAATTACAAGATAAAAAGAACTTTTCATATACCATGTTTTTAAATTTTCTGTTGAATCATATAAACTTGACAATTCTATGTATTAATGAATACTTAAAAAAATTTTTTTTGATGAATTATCCCATCAACTTGAAAGAAAATGAAGTTAATTGGAAGTTAACTTGTGTTTAAATTTTCGTTCCCGTTCCGGCCGATAGATGGCTGCACCAGTCTGCAAAACAAAATTAACTGAAAATAATAAAAACATGGTAAAAATCTGCTTAAAGATGGCTAAAAGTATTTTAAAAATGCATTGTCATCGTGTTCTGAGCTATTCTAAAAGTTTCAAATGTCTAGCTAGTCGGGAAGTTAGTTAAAAATCGATTGCAAGATTTGTACTGAACAAACACACAAACACACACACAAACAAGAAAGCAAGTTAATAAAAACATGGAAAATAATAGGAAATTCATTTACGACGTTAAAAGTTTCGTTCCTTAGTTAAAGGGGTGTTGTATTTTCCAGAATTTCGTTTCATTTTAAATATGTCTTTGATTATATCTTTGTCACACATTTCTCTTTTTAAAAATCCCCTTTTTTAAATAGCTTTTAAGAAGTACGTTTAACATCTGCAATAGAAGTTTTGTTTGTACATGTGTGTCTAAATATTTGGGGAAATATTTCTATTTGTAAGCACCTCTGTGCTACTGGAGTTAACATATACAATACACTCGTAGAATAATTTGAATCAGAACTCTTTGAAATACCATAAAGATGAGATTTAAGAAACACAATCTATTTGTTTTATTTGCTGCTATCTTGCGGCTACTAATGACAGTGTATACAACGTTGATTAATCTATTACCCGATATATTAATCCTTCGATGCGCCGTATATGGGCGGTATTAACCTTTTCCTTACGGCGTGGGATAGCATCTATCCCAAGAATACGGGCCCAAGTATGAATATATATATATATATATATATATATATATATATATATATATAGATGTATATACATAAATATATATATTTATATATATACATATATATATACTATATATACTATATATATATATATATATATATATATATATATATATATATATATATATATATATATACATATTAAGGAAATTTCCCTATAATGGGCCCCATAAGCTAAAGGTTAAAAGAGAAGTTTTAAAAGCTCAAAATATTCTACTTCTTATATATCTGCGGTGGGCACATATGAAGCCAAAGAGAGCCGCAATCTGGTTTTTTATATTTTATAAAGAGCAACACGTAGATAAACAAATTCAAAATTGTTTATTTAATGTAATTGCGTATTTTCACAAATCACATGTAAGAACACATATAAAAAACATAATTATGACTAAGAAAATAATTACTTCAAAAATTTGGTATTAAAATTCAAATATAATAAAAAATCAAATATCGTAGAAATATATTTATTGATAAAAATGTATAATCATATCTAACGACAATCTCTAGCCAAACTTTTAAAATTTGACGGGAAATTAGTTAAAGCTGTCCGCAGAAAAAGTGTAAGATGTTGATTGGTCCACTGTGAACGATGTTTCGACTTCACGAACTTCATTGTTGATTACAAAGATTCACAGCAATATATGGCTCTATACAGATACATGGCATACATATATGGCTCTATACAATATATGGCTCTATACTCTCTTTATACATGTCTCTAGTTTCTTTCAGCATAACCTGACTCAATGCTACGCTTCGAGACGTCTTGTTTGAAGAACAGGAGGTTCTAAAATTAGATTAGAATCCTATCGAACATGTATGGCATGAATAAGAACGTCGAATTCATCTCCATCTGATAATGCTGTCCACAAAGGCCTCTCTGGCTTTATTCGAGGAACTGAAACTAATTTCAACAGGCACGTTCCAGAAATTAGTCGAAAGTAAGGCCCAGAAGAGTCAAGTCCGCCAATGCAACCAAGGGTGATGGTACAGCAATATATGGGTTAAAAAAAAAATACACGTTTCCTCTTTCGACCTACGTGTCCGATGGCTTTTGGATATATATATATATATATATATATATATATATATATATATATATATATATATATATATGTGTGTGTGTGTGTATGTATGTATGTATGTATATATATATGTATATATATATATATATATATATATATATATATATATATATATAGGTATATATATACAGTGGAATCTCGATCTATCGTTTTTCAAGGGACCGATTGAAATGAACGATAAATGCGGGAAAACGATAGATGCGGAAACATAACAAAGCAATATGATCGTTGGGACTGGATAAAATGAACGACACATACGGAAAAACGATGGATCCGAAAACGATCGATCGAGATTCCACTGTATATATATTCTATAATATGTGTGTGTGTGTGTGTAAGTAAGTAAGTAAGTAATCACTCCAGTGTGCAGTCGTAACTAATTTTGATTTACCTTAATTAAATATTTGTCTTTAAAGTGTAGAAATAAATTTACTAGTCAAACATTAAATTAAAATTCACGGAAAAATTTTCCCCTTCTAAAATTACAAACTAATCCGCTAGATGAATTAAATGTCACATAAAGGCATATTTAAAAGTCATATGAAGTAAGTCAGTTAATTTTATTACCTTTTTTTCCCGTTCGTTTGCATTGTATTCATGCATTGTTGCTCCGAATTAATATTCATTAACAACGGTTTTAGTATCCGAAATTAGTTTCCTGTGTTAATTATTAGTTTAAGAGCTAATTTAATCCCCTGCTTTTCATTTTCAAAAGTGAGCCAGTTCTTAAATCCAGTAAATTTCGCAGAAATTAAAATCTGTCGTTTACACCTGTGAAGAAAGTTAATCATTGTGGATGAAAGTTCTTATTTGTAACTTAATATTTAAGTCAAGAAAACAAATTGTAAGCAAAAATAAAAATTATAAGAATTAATGATAATTAATTTTAGTCATCTTACAAGAATGTAATCAAGTTAAAGTTATTAATTATCAAGTAAATTATAACATAAAAAGAGTTTAAATTAAATTTGGTACTGTGAGAAAGAAAATGTTCATTGTATAGAGAGAATCGGGAAAAATGTTGCACTCTTATAGTTGTTGTGTAGCAGCCATATTGAATTGGATCAGCTCTGTGTTAACATATGGGTAGGGGTACGTAAATTTCGCATAAAAAATATCGAAATTTCTCTCCAAAAAAAAATAATAATAATAAATAATAATAATAATAATAAATAATAATAATAATAATAAATAATAATAATAATTTATGCGAAATTAATAAAATTAAGGTACATAAGTTAAATTTTAATGTAATCATTACGCAAAATTAATGAATTAAAGTTTAACAACTTTTAGCCTTGTTATATTAACATTTGTAAAATCAAGTTTGTTTTATAAACTTTACGAGATTCTTTATTTTCATCTGCTGTACGTGATATGACGCCAAACGCGCGTGACGAAACGTTAATAATGAATAAGGTGTTTCAAGTATTAACGTAGCACGATTGAAATACTTCCTTTTTTTCTATCTGAGTTTAAAGGCATTTTTATTTGTGCTTATAACAAAATATACTTTATTCGACTTAATAAACTTCTTTTATTACTACTCTTCGTTATTTTAAAAATGAATGTTTGTATAATGCTATTAATCTTTTGCGCGCATGAGTTTAAAGAACTAAACTAGCAATTAAAATGTTACTTACAAAAAAATTAGCTGAAACTAGAGTAAAAAAGTGTGACTTCATGAAACTACTGCTATTCATAAAAATATGTTCCTAGTTTCGGAAACTTTTTATTTTCCGCTTGGACACCCTAGAGCTTCTCTAATGGAAGTTGCAGTAGGCAATCCGCAAATGCAAAACTTCTGCCAAGAATTCTATTGCATTCGCGGGCTGTTTGTTCTTTGTGACAATCACACTGATTGCTTTCGCTTTCCTTTTTTTTGGCGGGGAAAACATTTTCCGTTGCTAGTTGCTCGCAGTCTAATAATACAGAGGCTGTTCACACATTTTTTAGTCGATGTATATTGTATTCACAAAACTAAATTACATAAAATTCTTGTGTTTTAAATGTTCTATTTGACACCCCTTATTCTGAACTATCTTTCGACACCGCAATTTTCAGGATAATAATGCCTTTTGAAGTGTCAGAAGAGGTATTCTATCCCATGGATAATGCAGATTTTTAAAAGTCCGAAAGCACAAAAATCCATAGGTTATACATCGGGAGATTTAGTAGGGATATCAGTGAAGGGTATGGCCTTGATACCAGTTTTTTGTTCCATTTCTTTTAGGAAATTTACAGTGGATTTTGATGTGTGACTGCTAGCTTTGTCCTGATGGAGTCTCACAGATTGATGGCACTGTGGGTAAAGCGATGGTATTTCATTCAGAAAAATTGGCGATAAAATATGTTCCTGATAGTATTTGGAGTTAATCTTGACATTTTTTTTCCACTCTCTTTATTTTTAACTTGCCATTATAAGAAAAACCAGCAACAATCATGAATCCCTTAGAAAAACTTTCTTTCGATTCTTTGAACCATGTACTTAAATTTTTTTCTCCCCTTTTATGATAATAAAGAGTTCTTTTTTTGTTGCAATCATTTAAATACACCCATGATTCATCTATTGTGACAATTGTATTCCATTTTTCTTTGGATAAGTGTTTCTCATATAGAATTCTGCAGCGTGTCCTGCGTTCAGCGATATGATTTGGAAGAAGACGATGCACATTGCGTTTTTTCGCTTTCTTAAGATTTAAATCAACGTTTATCATTTTGTTTACAGTGGACACCGAGCATTTTAATGATTTTGCAACTGTCCTTTGACTAGGGGGATTTTCTTTTAACATTAAACAACGTACCTTTGCAATAGTCGAAGATGTCCGTTTTTTCCTTGGATACTTGTTTGGAATTTTTGTCCCACTTGAGGCTCCAATTTTACTTTTTTTTCCTTTCTTGTTTTCGATATTACCTATCGACGCTTTAGATATCACAAAACCATGACTCTCACATCGTTTTTGGATAACGGAGTATGCATATTTCTCTTCGGAAAGAGCATAAATGTGGCCTTCGAACCACTGCTTTGTTAAAAACGCCATTTTGAATAAAAACAGAACTTTCAAGCCGCAGACGATAATTTTGACTTTTAAAAACATAGTACAATTGCAATTATTTCTTTTGCAGCAAACGATTTTTTATTACCGCTTACCAAAATCGTCTAAAAAATGTGCGAACAGCCTCTGTAGCATGTTATTAGCGTTGTCGATTCTAACGAATTATTGTGGAAGAGGCTGCATTTTTAGATATTTATAACGAAAATCTCGTATATTTACGGGATTTATCATTACTTTACTAAGCAACACCTTTTCGAATATTTATGGTGACAAACTCCCAAAACTGCTGTTCATTCAGCCTCATGGATGTGACCCGAATTCATTTGCGTTAATTTGACGTCATTTATCTATGATTTATAAATAAACCCTGCCCTCCCCCCACTTCTATCGGTAACGTGGTCTCATTCAAACGTAACG
>OU015495.1:195539520-195542020 GCA_907164885.2 Dolomedes plantarius
ATAATATCTTAAATTTTTAAGCCTTTTAAGTTACACATTACTATAAAATGTCTATGTAAAAGTCTAATACGTTTGTATAAAAAATCTAATATATTTGTTACATGGGTAGCTAATCTAAATAGTTTGATCTTCATTTTTTTAGATAAGAGTTTAATATTTTCATTCATCTTCTTCGTGAAAAAATTTGAGATATGAAAATTAGGAAATTTTAAGAACCCAAACAAAAACCCTATAAATAGGAGTATATTTATTGCAGACCTTTTATAGTGAAAGTAAGCTAATTATAAACAGGATGAATTTTTTTTTCATCCGATAAAACACATGGCCTGGATTTAATTAAAAAATTTAATTTCCGTATTAAACAGGAAATCTAATACGTTAAACCAAAATCTGAATATTGAATGAGTCTCTTCTATTTTATTTATATGTTTTTCATTTTTTTTTTTAACAAAGTCCATTTTTCTGTTATAAATTGGCATGCGGCTATTTCTTTTCTCTCTTTTTTTTTGTTGTTCGTAATCAAACGACGGAATAATTATCCTAAAGAAATAAATATATTTAAATTTATGTGGCTTCTAATTGAAAAAAAAAAAAAGTGAGCTAAATTGCAAATAATGGTTATTTACCTAGTTGCTTCCAGCCTAACATTTTGCAGCATATCTGGTCGCCGATAGCAACGTTCTTCCCATGTAATACGGTTTCAAATCCACCGGGGAGTGGTTTCTTATTCTTTCTTCTGTTTGTTCTGGTGATTAGTTTTCTGGATGGATTCGAAAAACCTCTTAAACGCTCCTTAAAATTTTTTCCGCGTTTCTTGAAGTGGGGTGGGATTACGTTATCTGTCGGTGAGATATTGCGTGTGACACGGGTGTAAAGAAATATCTTAAGATGTCCTGAGTGGTTTTAATTTTGGAAGAAAACTGGTGTAGAGTTTGTTTTGCAATTGATTGGCTGTCGACACCCGATACATAGATCAAAGAGAAACGGAAAATGGAAGAAGAACGTTAGAAAAGAATGGGCGCATTGTTCGTTCGTTGTTATAAATATATTGAATAAAGGGGATTGTAGTAATCAGAAATATGGCAATATACTCGTAAATCGGAATAGAGTTGTTTTCCTAATAAGATATAACGTCGGAGAGGATATTTTATCAATTTTGCTTTAAATGTATAATTTGTCCGAACATAACATTTGAAATACAATTAAGCTCGTATTTTTTGGCATACTTCTTCTCTGTGATAATTGATTGAGTATTGGATAGTTATACCTTGGGTTTTAAAACGTAGTATTATAAAATTTGCCTTAAAAAAAGGGTATCGAATGCAAATGTTGACGCTAAAAAACAACCACCGTCAAAATTATTGAAAAATGACTGATGTTCGTATGCAATCAAAGTTTTAGATATGTAAGCTATATTTTAAAGAGCTTAATCGGTTTTCACGTCTACTGAAATACCTGCGATTGTTTACAATAACCTCCTACATTGAATAAGTCATAAAAAAAAATATTTCAAGCAGACTCCTCTAACGAAACTACCGCGAGTTATTAACGTAGAATTACTTATCGTTGCTTAACTTTTTTTTTTTTTTTCTTTTTTTTTTTTTTTTTTTTTTTTGGGGGGGGGGGGCATTTTGGTACTTATCTGTTTAACTGTTTGGGGGCGTCTATTAATACGTGAGGCTATTTTTCGACCCTCCCCCCCCCCCTGGTGAGATATCGTGAGATTTGGCTCGACCCCCCTCCGCCCCCCTAATCTCACGTGAGATTTTTCAAAAATGCGTAGTTTAGTGTAAATACGTTAATCTGTGCTTGATTGCGTTGAATTTATTTAAAAAAAACATAATTTGCTTAATTATTTTTATTTAAGACTAGTTAAGACTACTATTTAAGACTACTAAGAAAGTAGTCTAGAATCACAGTGAGAAAATCGAACAATAAAATACTTAAATAGGAACTACTAAAATTCGTAAAAGAATATTCATTCTAATTCAGTCCACGGGGAATCATGTGTGGTCTCAAGAGTGACTACTGGAACTATTGTGTAGGGTTTAGCCATATTTTAGTGTAGAAACATGTTTTACTTAATATAACCCAGTCTTCTCGTAATTTTACACTGTTTCTTGCGGAAAACAAAATTACGTGATATTTGCCGAGACCCCCCCCCCCCCCCATATGATGACTGGGTGAGATTCGGCTCGACTCCTTCCCCCCCCCCCCCTAAAAGCTCACGTAAATAATGGACGCCCCCTTTACTGCTACCGGGTTTGGCGCGCTGCCAAAATTAAAACTCGCGACGGACTCTGAATTTTCTCTTTCCGGAGGACCGTTATTGAGGAACACAATCCTACGTTAAAAAGACTATTGAGTTAAAATCACATCAAAGGGTATATTTGAAACGATTTATGTTTTACTAATACACGTATAATGCACATTAGACTATTTTTCCGAGAGATACTTTATATTTATTTTCTGTTTTTTTTTTTAGTATATTGCGCTACAT